>JAKOGI010001692.1:52500-105000 GCA_029747015.1 Carnegiea gigantea
TTCCAACAATCGCTTATCATTAAGTACGCTCTTGTCCTCACGTACATATACATCAAAACCTTCTTATGACACCCCAAGTAACTCACCTAGTTCCCTAGCATCAAACCGTACTTTATGACCATTAACTGTGCTTGTCACCACTCCATTGGTGACAACATAGTTCGCATAGAACTCAACTAAGTCTAGAACTGAACACTCTCTCTTAGTATCTGTGAACAAGTCCAACCATCTCTGAGCTTCCAACTTTTCTAAGAACACCCCTAGTCCCTATTCCTGAAAGTATGATACCTTAACCACCTTCTCACAAACCACAGATTTCTGGAAGAAGTGCTCATATCTCTCGGCAAGTCTCATGTTCTTCATAACTTTCTTTTTCTTTGGTTCATCAGATTCTTCAACCGGTTCTGACATTTGTTCTGGGGCAGCCTATTTTTGGGCAGGTTTCTTGGATGGAACTGGTTTCATGGGTGTTTTGGCGGGTGTTTTGGTGGATGTTTTGGTGGATTTAAGGGCTGATTTTTTTCTTCATGATAGGACTTGCAACTTTGTCTTCTGGCAAGGGCAGTACAATAGGAGGACCTGAACTTCGAGTTCGAGGTCGTGATAGGGGGCAGTGAGACGTACGTTGGGTGAAGTAGTAGTCTTTCTTTAGCGTTTAAGGGTCAATTTGGTCGTTGTTTGGGGCTTAGTTGGGATAGTTCTTTTGAACACGAAATTGGTTCGTCCTCATCCCTATCTTCAGCATCTTCAACAACAAATTCATTACCAACATGCTGAACATCAAATTCTTTAGATTGCCCAACTGACTCAGCCTCAAGTCCCCCAATCTCGAGTCAGCCACAATCGGGTCATATACCACTATCTCCCATCCCGTAATCGGGTGTGCCGAAGATATTATATTAGAATTCAAAGCCACTGATTGCAAGTCTAAACTCTTCAAGAACCCAAAAATAGAAGAAGTAATCGAAAAAGAGGGTGAGGGAGTGTTTTCTATACCTATTGTGACCACTTGTGGCGATGGAGGCACCGGTGATGCTCCCTCAATACTCATCCAATTTCTTCCCCCTTTTCTTGATAATTGGTCCTGTAGTGATCTCCGGTAAGAAGTCTTGCGCTTGGAGGATTCTTAACCGCTACGAGTTCTTATCGTCTTGAGGATTTGGGAGGATTTAAAGTTAGGGTTTAAGTGGGTTTAAGGAAGGAGAGGGAAATCGGGTTCTTTGGGGGAGAGAGAGATGGACGGATGGGTTATAGAGAGAGAGAGAGTGGAAGGATTTAATGTTTGACATGAGTGGCCCGAAAATCGAGGGAGTTTTAGCAGAGTCTATTTCGACCCCTTTTGAGAAGAGAGAATGTTCACATGCAACACACCATTACACATTAGGTAGGCTACAAATTATAGGTCAGGTGTAATGAAAAAAAATTCGGTTTCCAACATTCCTTTAATGATGCCACTTGGTCAGCACATGATACAAACGGTGGTCAGGTCCGTTCCTAGAGCCTGTTCTTACTATTAAAAGTTCGGTGTCTCAGGACCCTAAGGGCAGTATCACTAGATCTCAACAAGTGTCAGCATATTACATCCCACATATATGCTAGTAAAAGCACAAAAATTAAATGCATCCTTGGAACAATTTATTTGGCCTAAAGACCCTTAACTAGTCAATCATTGGGGGATAAACAAGCATGCTCAAGTCCTTTTAATCATACCCAATTCAAGTCTATTCCTCTTAAACTGTTCTTTACTTAGTGCCTTAGTAAAGATATCAACAATTTGTTTATCAGTGGCACAAAAATTCATAGAAATCAAGCCCTTTTCAACATTGTCTTTCAAAAAGTGATGGCGTATGTCAATATGCTTAGTCCTTTTATGTTGACATGGATTTTTAGCAATGTTAATTGCACTTGTGTTATCACAAAATATAGGAATGCATCCTATGTTAACAGAAAAGTCCTCGAGTTATTGCCTTATCCACAACAATTGAGCACAACAAGAAATAGCCACTACATACTCGACTTCTTCTGGGGACATGGCAACGGAGTATTGTTTCTTAGTTGTCAAAGAGACCAAACAGGGTCCAAAAACATGAGCCATACCTGAGGTGCTTTTTCTATCATCCAAGAATCCAACATATTCCGCATCCGCATACCTAATGAGATCAAAATTGCACCCTCGAGGATACCATAAAGCTAAGTCTAAGGTGTGTTTCAAATATCTCAAAATCTGTTTTACAGCTTTCAAATGTGTTTCTTTAGGATTTGGATGAAAATAGGCACACAAACCAACACTAAAAACAATAACGGGTCTACTGCCAGTTAGGTATAGAAGCGACCCTATCATGCCCCCATAGGATTTCTCCCCAATTGATGAACTCCCATCATCCACAACCAACCTGATTGAAGGAGATATGGGTGTGTCTATGGGCTTAGACGATTCCACTCTAAACTACTTAATTAACTCCTTGACATATTTTTGTTGATGTCTCATAGTTCCGTTTGAGGTTTGCTTTATTTGCAAGCTTAAGAAAAAATTAAGCTCGCCTATCCTGCTCATCTCAAGGTCACTTCTCATCAATTTTGAAAATTCATCGTTTAAATCACTGTTGGTTGCACCAGATATAATGTTATCGACATATATTTGAATAATTAACAGATGTTCCCCCTTTGATTTGAGAAACAAGGTATTACCAACCTTGCTCCTTTGAAAACCATTATCAATTAGAAATTTTGACAAGCGTTCATGCCAAGCTCTAGGAGCTTGTTTTGAATCATAAAGAGCTTCGTCAAGTTTAAACACATGGTTAGGAAAATCATGATTTTCAAAACCAGGGGGTTGACTTACATACACCTCTTCCTTAAGGTATCCATTGAGTAATGCACTCTTGACATCTATTTGGTATAGCTTCATCTCCATGTGAGCTTCAAAGGCCACCAAAATGCAGATAGCCTCGATCTTTGCAACAAGTGAAAATGTTTCCTCATAATCGATCCCATCTTCTTGGTTGTAACCCAAAACCACCAGCCTAGCATTGTTTCGAGTGATTATTCTGAACTCATCAAATTTGTTCTTGAACACCCACTTGGTACCAATTATCGATTTGTCCTTAGGCCGTGGTTCTAGGTGCCAAACCTTGTTTCTTTCGAACTGATAAAGCTCCTCTTGCATAGCAGTAAGCCAGTTAAAATCTGCAAGAGCTTCATGAACATTCTTTGGTTCAATGCTAGATAAAAAAACATAGAAGGCACAAAAGTTTCTGAGTTTAGATCTGGTTTGCACCCCTATGTTAATATCAGACATAATCTAATCAAGGGGGTGCGAACTCTGGGTCTTCTAAGGTCGTGGAATAAATGGATCCATAGACACATTTTCTAATCTCCCCTGGATACTTGATGAAACAGGTTTTGGATCTGTTCTTGAGCCTATTCCCACATCAATTCGGGAAGGATCGGGTTGAGTGGGCTGGTTCTATTTCAAATTAGGTTCAGTAATGCTTCTCCCTGACTGGTTTGCTCCCTACCCACCTTCTACACTACCAGATCTAGGACTTGGTTCACCTTTAGGGGCCTTACCGTTATCTACTATGGATCTTTGAGTGAGCGAGAGGTCTTTTCTCATAAGACCAAGTACGAACTCTTTATCCTATGTATCATGCTCAATCAAGAAGTTAGTTTCATCAAACAGTACATGCACACTCTCCTCAACAAACAAGATTCTTTTGTTAAACACTTTGTATGCCTTACTGTGTGAGGAGTACCTAGGAATATAGCTTCATTACTTCTAGGATCGAACTTTTTCCATTATTATACACATAGCATTTGTAACCAAACACCCTCAAGTACTTAATATTGGGTTTTTGTCCTTTGAAGAGTTCATAAGGAATCTTGTTCAGTATGGTTCTGATCATACATCTATTAACAATATAACACGATGTATTCAATGCCTCTTCCCACAAGTTCCTAAGAAGACCACTAGCAACAAGCATAGTCCTAGTCATGTCCTCTAGAGTAAGATTTTTCCGCTCTACCATCCCATTTTGTTGGGGTGTTCTGGGGGCAAAAACGTTATGATCAACACTATGTTTATTACAATAATCAATCAAGCTCGTGTTTTCAAATTCTTTCCCATGGTCAGACCTAAGACTTACCAATGAATGTCCTACTCTCTTTTAAATTTTCTTAAGGAGCACAAGAAACTTTTCAAATGATTCATCTTTCGATGCTAAAAATAGAGTCCAAGTGAAATGAGCGTAATCATCCACAATAACAAGCACATACCTCTTCCTCCCTCTATTTGTGATCGTCATAGGACCACATAAATCAACATGTAGTAGCTCAAGAGGTCGGGAAGTGCTAACATAGTTCTTTGACTTGAAAGAAGTCCTAACTTGTTTTCCTCTAGCACAACCGTCGCAAACCTTGTCATCATTGTACTTGATAGAAGGTAGTCCGACTACTAAGTCCTTAGAAACGAGTTTATTCAAAAGAGAGAGACTTGCATGACATAGCCTCTTGTGCCAAAGCATCACATTGTCATTAAGAGCACTTAAACAAGTCAAATGGTTTTGGGAAGTGAAAGAACATATGCTTTATACACATTGTTATATCACTTCCCCCTCAACACAACATCACTAGATTTGATATTGGTAATCAAGCATTGATCCGAAAAGAAACCCACATGATTACCTTTATTACACAATTGAGACACACTTAACAAATTATATTGTAAACTGTCTACCAAGTACACATTATCAATAGAGTGAGGGAGTGATTTACCTATCTTACCTACACCGACAATTTTTCAAGATTTGCCGTTTCCAAATGCCACACTCCCTCCATCAAAGGCTGTAAGTGAGAGGAAGTTTGATCTATCTCCTATCATGTGCCTCGAGCAACCACTATCCAAGAACCATAGTTGATTGCGCCCTCTCACTTTAGCCTGCAAAATAGCTAAGTGTTAGTCTTGGAAACCCAGATCCACTTGGGTCCCATTTTCTTTGACATGGAGGTTAACTCATCTTTTCAATACACAATGAGTTTCTCTCTATGGCCTATTTTCTCAAAGGACAAGCATAGCGATAATGCCCAGTTTTTCCATAGTGAATGTAGATTATATTTTCTTAAAGTCCAACATATTTTTTATTTACTGGTCTAGTGACACGCCTATTCACCCATCCTAGCCCCTTTCTGTTTCGGCTATGGTAAGCGTTAAACCAGTCAAGCGTTTCTGAAGAACTATTCTAACGCCTGTTCTGAGCGAGGTCAAATTCGGCCTTGTGAGCCTTTTCAAGCAGTTGGTTGTTTTCACTCACTAATGATTCTAGTCTAAGTTTCAGGTTTAGGGACTCACTTTTCAACCTAGAGAGATCAGTGTTAAACACTTCCTCTCTTACGTTCGTAAGGTCCTTAAGCGTGCCAAGGTCTTCACATAGGACAAGGGCCTTTTCTTCTGCCTTAAGTTTCTCACATTTGAGGATTTCATTGGCATGTTCATGTTCTAGTTTGTTCCATTCAAGCATTCTAACATCCTTTTTCAATTTGAAGCAAACATATTTAAGCATGCAATTTTTAGCAGTTATTGTCTCACATTCATCCATTACAGTAAATAATAATTTCACAACTTTAGCTTTGCTAAGACCACATACCTTATGCTTAAGTTGGGACAAGCTTTCGATCGATTCAAGATTTGATTCGTACTCACTTCTGGCCATGAGGGCTTCTACAACTTCTTCCTCTTGAGAGTCCTTTTCTTCCTCTGAAGTTTCACCCCAAGATGCCATCATTGCCTTAGTGAAACGGCTCGAGCAGCTACTCTATTGCAGCCTCTTGCCACGGTTTTGGAACTGTTCTGACCCCTACTATTCCTTTTATATGGGGCAGTTCTTCACAATGTGATCGGGGTTTTCACATCTAAAGCACCGATATCATGATCACTGTTTCGTGGCTTGCCAGTACTTCGTTTCTTGATGTTCCCTCTAACCTTCTTAAATAATTTCTTGAACTTTTGAGTTATCATGGCTATCTCTTCAATATCCAAGTCCAAATCATCACTCTTCAAAGCCTTTAGAGCAAGGCCTCGAACTCTCTTTGCTTCTTCCTTCACCTAGGCACTTCTCCTTAATTCATATGTTTGAAGGTTCCCAATGACCTTATCCAAAGAGATCTCATTCATCTTCTTTATTTCCTGGATGGCTACAACTTCTGTTTCCCACTACTGAGGTAAAAATCGCAGGATCTTCCTTACCAATTCTTCAGTGGCAAAGGATTTTCCCAACAATTTCAGCTCGTTGGTGATGTGAGTAAAATGAGTGGACATATCATCACCGTCTCTTTGTCGCTCATTTCAAACAGCTTGTACTTTCTCAATAGCAGCTCGATCCTGGATTGCCTAACTTGGTTAGTTCCTTCATGAGCCATGTGAAGAGCATTCCATATCTCTTTCACAGACTCACGCTCTGAGATACGAGTGTACTCATTTGGTCCAAGGCTAAAGTACAGCAGCTTCTTAGCTTTAACGTTTTCTCCATCTTTTTGAAATCCTCTGAGTCGAACTCCTCTGGCTTTTTAGCAACGGTCTTGCCATCTTCTGTGATCTTCATGGGAATCTAAGGACCATTTACAATGATCATCCATAGCTCATATTTATCAGCCTGAATGTAGTTCTCCATACGATTCTTCCACCAGTTGTATTGTTGTCCATTGAAGTATGGTGGTCGAGTTACAAATTGACTCTCCAAAATTCCTTGTGGAGCATTCATCTTTTTAGGATTTCTCAAGTTGTTAACTAAATATGAGAACTCTGCTCTGATACCACTTGTTAGATTTAATCGCACAAGGACACAAGCAGGGGGTGAATTGTGTCCATCAACTTTTTTGATTGTTTCAGAACACTCGTAAAAACTGTTTGGACTGCGTGTTTGGAGTGAGGCAGAAACAAAGCTAATTGTAGAAATAACAAAGAAGACACAATATTTTTACATGAAAAACCACCTCTGGCCCAACTGAGGTGTAAAAACCAAGACCAACCTCTGTAGGATTTCAACATATTTTCACTAGACGGGCCGAACACGTTACAACTGTAACACACGTGACTCAGTCACACACGTAACTTAGTCTACCCCAAGACCTTCATTACAAACACTATGTAACTTAGTCTACCTCGAGGCCCTCGTTACAATATCCACGTCCAATGTCCCCTAAGAGTTGGACACTCTCTTATCTCACTGATGGAAAAGAGAACAAGAAAAATACCTTACTTGAATGCTTCTAAATAAACTAAATGTAAGGTATAATACAATCCCTATTATGCCAATATTGAAGACTCGCTTTTGCACTCGCTTTGGAGGTTTTCTCACAGAAAGTTCAGACTCACAAAGACACTTTTTAACCCTTGGAAAACCTTGAGAAAACCTTGAGGGGAGAGGCGGCTTAAATAGGCATAGTGTATGTGCCGCAAGGGTAGGGGAAAGAGAATTCCACTCCCGCTCAACAACTTAGTAGCCAAGCTCCTAACAATCTCTCCACTTGATATTCTTCCCTTAAAGGATAGGATAAAATCCTTCAAAAATCGTTCAATATTATTTGTTAAGGAAAGAAACCTTTTTAGACTCTACTGCTAAAATTTCTCAATATTTTCTTTAGGGGAAGAAATCTTTTTAGACTCAACTGATACAAGAAGAATTTGTCCTCATTATTTCAAGAAATACGACAGTCATAAACCATTTTAAAATCTTGAAACTCATTTTTGTCTTTGACGTCAAAGCACTGCAGACTTACTTCTCAGAATAGTTCTGAGGTAGTGATCTGAAGTACTTAAAAAACATTTCGAAGCAAACGCTAAGTCAAGAACCTTCTAATTGGCGTATTAACAAGAATCTAAAAATAAAACCAATACTAAGCGTAAGACTCTTGTCATCAGCTTGACTCCTTGCACATGTATTGACTTTGATGCTCCACGCTCATTTGAATTGTTCCAAGTATTTTTCGGATCCTATCTCAACACACAACTCAAACACATCATATTGACTAGTACATTTGGATTGTTATCATCAAAACCTTACATATTAATTGGGTCAACATATACATACACAGATATATATATATATATATATATATATATATATATATATATATATATATATATATATATATATATATATATATATATATATATATATATATATATATATATATATATATATATACATACACTACACACACACACACACACACACACACACACACACACACACACATACATACATACATATATATATATACACACACACACACACACACACATACATACGTATATATATATATACACACACACACACACACATACATATATATACACACACACACGATATATATATATATATATAGATATATATATATATATATATATATATATACATATATACACACACACACATAAATATATAATACACATATATGTATATATATATACACACACGCATATATATATATATATATATATATATATATATATACACACACACATACATACATACATACATACATACATACATATGTGTGTTTGTGTGTGTGTGTGTGTGTGTGTGTGTGTGTATAGAGAGAGAGAGAGAGCGAGAGAGAGAGAGATAACTATACTTAAAATTGAGTGATCACACCTTGACTAAACGCTTGGTGATCACTCATTGGATGTAAATATTATTTTCTTCTATCTTTTCTAAATTTTTAATTTTAAATATAAATTGAGATGTATTAGTAAGAGTAGTTAGATCATATTAATGTAGGCATTCAATTTATAGGTTTCACTTTGTATTAGGAACGTTACTAAGTTTTCAATTTTGTATTTTATCTTTTCTTTTTTTAAAACAAAAATTAAGTGTTAGTATCTTCTCAAAATATGTGTGAATTTTACATTCATAATTTTAATATAATAAGTATAATCGTAAAATAATAGATCAATAATATTAGACAAATCATTTTGAAAAATTATGATTTACATTAAAACTATTTTACTGTAGTTTCATTAATATATATGTATTTTACAAATATTTTAGTTCGCCAACTTAACTAAAAAAATTAGGTTTTAGTTGTAGTTGTAATATTAACTAAGCATATATGAAATGTCTTTCAACTCTCCAATTTTCCTGAACATACTTTTCATATTTCTGTAGGGAAGTATATTTAATTAATGATATTTTAATTTCTTTGAATCAAACTTTTGCAATGAATGGATATTTGTAACTGGAACTTCTTCATTTAACTTATTATGTATGGATTAATTTCATTATGTTAACCTTAATTAATTTTAACAACTTTTTTCCATTTTAAAAGGTAGTGTAATTACAGTCAGGGAGTGATAAGACCAGGCAATGATGGAATCTACAAGTTGTATTTCACAATTTGTGGGCAAATGTGCATTAGTGACTATATTGACTTTATATGCTTCAATTGTTGACTTAAAATTATATTGGGCTTTTGGATTATGATCTATTAAAATAGTTAATTTATTTTAGTGGATGACAAAAAGGGTTTTATCAGATAATATATTTATTACATATATAATGACATATTAGATAGAAATTTATTAAAGTAGAAAACTATATCAATTCATGCGAAGCATGTGTTTAGCACTAGTATGTATCAAACATTATCTTGAACACATTTGTGATAAAGAATTTACATAGATCTTTCATGTGCTAGACAGGTTAGGCAAATGGTCACATACGAAAAAGGTCTTCGCGAGTTTTCGTTGAGAAGTGGCCATCCTCATGGGCAGCTCAGTGTTTTTCTTAGTATTGTCTTGATATCATGTAAATAATGTAATAGTTTTCAGTCATATTCTACGCCTTGAAATGAAGCTTCGTGATACCCACTCTACCGATCTGAGGTCTTAAATGAGGCAATTCGAAAGGTTTTAATGAAAAGTAATTTTTAAAATTTTTGACTTGTTAACCAAATATAACGGTCACATTAATAACCCACATTAAGTGGACAATTACGGAATGATTAATTACGTATTAATCATTCCTATTAACTACTCATTGTTGGTTACAAGCTGTGTGATGCTACACATAAGGGGTTTTAGTGACCTAATTCGGCAGTAGCATAAGACCAAAAACCGCAGCCCTTACACTCTCTCCCCTCCTCTCATGCTGGCCTCACCATCATTCAAGTTCGGATTTAGGGCGTGACAACTACAGTGACTGTAGTAGCCACCATCGGTCCTAGTTTAACAGTATGTGGGCATTCATTGAGCAATAAGATTCTACACTTCTGCGCTAAGGTATGTTCTTATTTTCTAACAGTAGTATCAAAGCCAAATTGCTTGGTATTGACCCCGAATTGATCCATCATGGCTAAACATACAATTAGTTCGTTCTATGTCTGAATTATGCTTAAAGTATCATTTTTCAACCCTAATTGATTCGAATAATCTACCTTTGTGATTAATTTTTGTAATTGCACAAACTGGGTTGTTCTAAGTATAAGTGTGATGATGTGTTCCTCTCAACCGATCGAATTATGATGTTTTATATTCATGAAAGCATCCTTTTCATATGTGATCATCTGCTAAGTAATCTTGCCTGATTGTTTTTCCCCTGACCGTGAACCCTCTGTTTCCCTAAGTAGGCTAACTCCTAACCCCAAATCTGATCTCTCTCTGACTCTAAATCTGACCAACCAACCGAACTCCGCCTATGCCTCTGTGGCTATGACGGAAGGCTCTCCGACGAGGCATTGGTGGCCAAACCACTGGCCTCCTCGCACCCATAAAAAAAAGACATTAGTAAGAAAGGGATAGAAAATAGGATGAGGCCCGCGGGCATGCCCATTAGAAACCGCCTAGAGGGTGGTGCGTATGTGCCACGTGCCGCCGACGAAGGTGACTTTTGACTCCCTTCTGCTTCCAACACCCTTCAAAACCGCCGATCTGTGCATGACCACTGAAAAAAAGCAAAAAAATCCCCCTAAGAGGCGTGTGAATATCACGTGCCACCAGGTGAGAGGCGTGTGGTCGATGCGGCTGGTGTTTTTCGGTTCCTTGGTAGCTAATCTACACCAAGGAGACGCTGGTTTTGGTTAGGAACCATCACAGAGGCTAGTGGGCCTTGAATTCGAGGCGACGGGTGACAGTTTACATCCTTCGGGTGTTAGAAGGAGTAACGGTGGTGGCTAAGTTGCAAATGGCGGCCTTCCCGCAATGTTGTCCAAAAGTGAGAGGTTGTGGCTGCCGTGAATGAGTATAGAGGAGGAGCTCAAGGAACAGGGGCGAAGGCAACGTGGGGTCAGTGGGGTCACCCGACCCCCCACTCCAAAAAAAAAAAAAAGTATAAGTCAGAAAATTAAAAAAATTCGAAATTGAGATATGTATTATGTTTGTGGAAGAGGAACATGAAAACTGGATAGCTTAGCGGTCTGGTGCTTGGCTTTGTATGTTGGTGGCTGCGAGTTTGAACCTACCCCTTCCCATGTTTTTGTTTTTTTCAATTCCAATCCCCCTCTCCAAATTTCCTGGTTTCGCCACTATCAAGGAAACCATTTTTTTATGACAGCCCATAGTTTAGAGAGAGAGAGTCTAAGGGTTTGGAGGAAAGAGAGTGAGCAACGCTCAATGAAACCAATAGGTGGAGGTCGAGTGAAACAAGTGGGGGAAGGGGATCTCAGGTTTAGTAGGGTTTTTCATTAAATATATATATATATATATATATATATATATATATATATATATATATATATATATATATATATATATATATATATACAATTATTTTTTAAACATTTATCAAGGATTCTAATTTGTAGCATGATTTCTAGTTATGATTATGTACAAATTTGACATGGTACATATAATTAGTTCATTAGTTGAATTAAAATTTCAAATTAATTTTGAATACGTGAAATTGTTATAGTAGCATTAATAAGTTTAATGTCGAATACTACATGCTAATTTATTATATAAATTTGTTTTATATGAAATAACTGAAAGTTAGAAAATTGCATGTTAAGTAAATAATCATTTGGTTTGATGTGATATGAATTTGTTTCATATTACATGTAAGATTAAATAATATTGTGCTTGAATTTTTTAAGTTTCATATTATGTTATATTGTACATAATATTGTGTTTTATATTATGAATGCATTTCACGTAATTTAAAATGCTGAATTTTATTTGAATTCCTTTCATATTTTGAATTATATTTAGAAGTACCACTTGAATTCGTTTAATTTTATTTGTAATATTATATCGATGTGTTCTATATGATTACTAGTGATTAACCTATGAACATATTTCATGCTATAAGTTATATTGTATAAATGTCTTTTATGCAAAATATATGTCATTAAGCAAAATGTTATGATTTTGTTTCATAAATTTGTACTTACTATACAAATATGTTTTGTATAGTTATTTGAGACCAATAAATGAATATGTTGCATGAGTTATATTACATAAATATGTTTTATATTATATCGTATTTAAAAATTTTACATGAATATGTTTCATGTCAATAATCACTTAGTGATATTATATAAATATGTTTTATATAATTACATAATTTGTTAATTGTATTAGCACTTTTTCCTTGCCGAAATTAATGATTATGAATTTGTTTTATATATCTTGGTAATTATGGAATTTAGCAGTATTTTATGAATTCCTTTCATGAAATTTTGATTCATAAAATTATGAATATGTTTTATAATTTGCGAGTGACATTTGAATAAGTTTCATGTTCTCTACAATTATATAAATGTGTTTTATATAATGTTCTTTGGACTTTAATGAATATCTTTTGTTACATGTTATTATTTGAATATGTTTCACAATATATATTCATTTTATTATATAAAAACATTTTATATAATAATATGAATTTTATGGTTGATATGTCATTGATAGAGTTTTAAATAACATATGCGTAGTTATATAAATTTGTTTTATGCAATGATATAACTTTATATACATTTGGTTTACGTGATAAAGTTGAATATCTTTGAAATATTAATTAGTTTAACTATAATGTTCTCCATAAATTTTGTTTTATGGAAAAATGTAATAAGTAAATTATTAAAACTTCTAATTCATGTTTGTGCATGATGATTATGAGCTTAGTGAAATTTCCGATCATGCGACATGAATGATGGAGTTTTTGATAATTTAATTATGTGAAAATATGTCTAATGCCCATCTTTTAAAATATATACTTCAAGATATGGCAAATAAATATAGTTGGTAATTTGTTTACTAATAAAAGTTCTGCGACACAAAGTGTCAGGAGATTTAGTTTCTTCTAAATGAATGTGAAGTGTTAGAACACTCATCAGATTATGAGTCTCCTAGAATGGCAAAGATGGTACTGTTAGTGAATAGTATCAAAAAAACTTAAAGGCATGTCGAAAATGATTCGAAAATGGACCGATCGACATGCTATACTTTGTCGCATTGTATCAATGCCGATCTAGTGAGGGAATTGAAAGTTATCTCATTGTTGAGTACACGTGGGATTAGCTTAGCATCAGGTTCGTCCCGATTAATTTCCTCTTAAAGTTCCGAACTTAATGTTGGTGTTGCAAACGGAAAAGAGCTAAGGGAAATAAAGAGATACATATAGCACATGTGAAATGCTATAATTGTGAAAATAAGGGATCCTACACTCGAGATTATATTGAGCCGATTAAGGTACCTTTTTTCACAATTGCTCTTGGATAATATATATGCTCCATAGACCTAGAAAAAAACTGACCCGATCCGAAAACCCGACCCGAACCCGCCCGAATATTTTGGGTTTTGAACACAATGTTCTCAACCTGAACCCGAAATAAACCGAACCCACAAAACCCACAAAGTTTTGGGTCAAACCCGACCCGAATCCAAACCCACCCGCTCAACCTGAATATTATATCCTTATTTTTTTTCTTTAATTTTCCCCCTTAACAATAATAGTTTTCGTTATAATGAATCGTTTAGAGAAATGTTGTATAACTATCGCTTCCCTTTCGAAATTAGACGATGGTACTCATTTTTTTCCAAATTCATTTTAATAAAATAACGTCATATACAACTTATCAATGGAACAATTTACAAAATGGGCATGAAATATTTAGTCTTAGAAAATCAATTTAGAAAGTATTAAAAATGTTTAAGTCGTACCCTTATATTCATAGTAAAATGAATGCGCCTCATCGTATTTTAAATAATATTACTGTATAATAATCTAAAATTTTGATGTTATAATTAATAGACAATTCTAATATATTGTGCGTCCATAATTTCTTTCGTTTGCCTTCCTTCTAATTGGTCTCAACCTTGATGTCAGTGTTGGGCGATTGACCAACTCGTGTTCGTGTTATAATCGACCAATCAATAAAGCATAGGTGATTACGTAATAGTAAGTTAATTAACAAAATGTCGAATCATTAAATGGGTTATCAACAGGGCAAGCCGCTCTAACTCGTTATCATGCTTTAGATGAGCCGGCCATGAATAGACCTACTATTAATATTTTAATATACGGACCAACCCACTCAAATTTGACTCATTGTCTACTAGTACATGGCGTTCATATATCATATTAAATTGTTTGAATATTTTTATATTCTTTTAAGAAATTACAATTAGGATGCTTGTTAATTAAATACAGACAATTTTAAGTAATAAATATGGCAAGATTTTGATTTTGATAAAAAAGAGAAAAAGCTCACTAAAAAGGCGCGTTAAACTAGAGACGGAAAAGTCTGACCTAACACGATAACCCGACCCAAACCTGACCTGAAGTTACTAAGAGAAACCTGAACCCAACACAAACCGAACCAATTTTGACTCGAAGTCGATATAATTTGACTGCTTAGCTTGAAACATATTATTTTCAATTTTGAGTAGAATCTAAACTTTTTGCAAGGCTGACACAAAATTGATCCATTTGTTAAATGGGTCAACCCAAACCGACCCGTTATCCAACTCTACTTTAAACCCATTGGATTGACCTGAAACACATAAAATCGAAATACACCCTACCTATATTTTACCCAAACCTGAATACACCTCATCGATATTTAACCTACCCACCCGAACTAACAGGTCTAGTGCTGCATATGTGCTCGTAAGCGTCAGTCACCAATTATTATCCTTAGTGAATTGCAGACACAGAAGCAACCAAGCATATAGTTTAGGATTGAGTTGATTTTGTGAACTTTCATTGCTACCCAGTGAGTTCACAAATTGTCATTTTAGGTAACAATGATGAAGAAGATGTCTTTGAATTAAGGACATATCATTTGAGGCTCCGTAAAGGGACTACGTTGTTTGTTTACAATACTCTCTATGCACCTTGGGTGCGATATTCCTCTGTGTCTTTTGTTTCTAAGATTAGTTTTCTCTTTAATTTTCATCTAGATGTCTTAGGTATCATATACAATCGTAATTTGTTTGGCCACGCCACATTGAAATGATTTTTCAATGTCCTGGACGAAATAGAACAACTTTCATCTTTGCCTCATTTTCAATTCTATTTTAGGCTTGCTCGTCTTGGCCATGAAGACCAAGAGAGCGTTATCAAACTAACTAAATATGATCTTTTAAGGCCGACTCATCCAGGTTAAGTTACCCCATGTGTGAGTCAAGTTTAACTGGCAAAGCAACTATAAAGTCTTTTAGTAAGGTTTCGAGGGTATCGAATCCCTTAGTGTTCATTCACTCTAGACATCTGCAGGCCCATGAAGCATGTCATTGAGCGATATATTCATGATGTAGGTATGTATACCTATTATCTCACCACTATTATTGGGTAATTGATGTGTTCATATACTTTTTAGCGGTAGTGGGACTCAATTGGGACACTATATTAGAACTTTTCAAACCAATTGGGATAGTTAAATGAATTCCCGCAATGTCGATTTTTTTGAGGATGAGTTCCCATAATTTTGGTGAAATTTAAAAATGACTTCTTGTTGTATAAGTTACAACAAGATCTTCAACCATCTCTTGATAAGGGGAGAATTTGAATTTTAACTAAGTCACCGAGGATGGTAAACCTTTCTTATTTGATAGGAATGGTGAAGATTTGTCTGCTAAGGAGAATAAGATTTGATCTCCAAATGTTGAGGAGAGCCAGCCAGAGAATGAGTTTTTCCCTCATTCTTGAACATGAAGATAGTCTACACATTCAGAATCCCACCTCCAATGGATAGTGAGAGTATTTCCCTTAGTGCTCAAGGTCCCATACCCCTTAGGGAAAGGGGGAAGGGGTTCTTTGCCCAATATCTCTTAGAGAAAGGGGAAGATAATTGGCAGGCCGCTAAGAGAGTCAAGCGCTACCTTTGTGGTGCAGCTGACTTAATCTTTTGCTATCAAGGAGGAGACCTCAAGTTGAGAGGATACTCAAATGTCAATTGCGGTGGTGACCTAGATGAGTCTAGGTCAACCTCAGGACATGTCATCACCCTGGGTGGGAGAGCCATGTCATGGAGACAAAAAGGCATTGCCATTAGGTATGTATATATATATAAACAAGGTGATTATGTTCCTTTGGCTAAATCTATTTCTAGTTATGCATTCAAAGCTCATCTATTGAGTCTAGGAATTCATAAGGTTTAGTACTTAGATGTGTTTTATTATGGACATGTTTCCTTATAAATAAGCAAAATGCTCATGATTTATTGTTGCATGTTAGACATATTGAAATGTCACACTACAAAAAAGGTTCTTCCCTCCACATTTAATTTTTCTAATAACTGCACTTATAAGTGTAGAAATAGCAGTTGAGCACACTTAAGCTAAATGTGGGGAAGATAAGTGTGTAGAAGTGTTCTTCACACTTAATGAAAATGCGAGTAGGGTTATATTTTCCATGCTTATAAATGCGGAGTAAGTACTAATTACCCACAATTTATGTGTGCCTATTTTATGCTCTGCCCACTCTGGAAGATGCAAGAAGTCATAATTTTTCCTACACTTAAAAGTGTTACTAGTGTTGTTTTAGTTTTTAAAAAAATAATGCTGGTAATTAAGATAAAACTTATTAAGTTAAAAATAGAATAATTGTACACAATTGTTCTTTTTTTATTTAACAAATTTTATACTAATTACCAGCGCACATCACCCGATATAAATGAATAAAATGAACAAACCACCAAATTAAAATAGAGCAAATGTTAATCAAATAAATTACACATTAATGCTTGAAAAAAAATTAATTGTAAACACAACAACAAAGACTAAGGTATTCAAAACTAAATATTCTTGCATTGTTTTGAACCCATCCTGCTAATTTTTTTGTTGTAGGTAGCTGATTTAACATTTTATTACTCTATATACTACCTAAAACGATACTTTGAAAACATCTTTAACATCCAAGAATATGTAAAAAAAATATACATCTTTGTTTTCTTTACTGAGAAATGTTAGCTCCAGAAATGCAACCTGTTAGACAATTTTTTAAACATACAAAAAAAATGAACTATTAGAAAAGATAACCAAAGAGATTAATATAGATGCAGACTCGAGAAAAATAAGTTTATAGATACACAACAGAGTTCAACCAACTATAGAACCACAACAGAGTTGAACCAAGAGTAGAACCACAATCGAGTTTGATTCAAAGAACAGTTTGACATCTACTTGGGTAACCTGCATTAATGAAGGCCATTTTATTTACTTAACAGTGAGACCAAGAAGATAATCAAACCAAGCTAAATAAGTATATGGTAACGTGAATAGTTGAAGATAGAACAAGACCTTTTTGTTAATATTAGTAACGTAAACAGTTCTTACACACATCTCCCTTTCATCTTCAGACTACATATGCCAGACACTAATTAGATGTTGATGCTGTAGCCTCTAGGTGTTTCATCCTATCTAATACTGAGGCTTTCTAAATTTCAATTATAGCAATCAAAGAAAGAACTGAGCTACACGTAATAACAAACCTCCCTTTGGTAGGAAAGTAGGATTAACAGGAGCAATACCAGTCTTGGAAGGAAGCATGCTAAAAGGTTTTAATCACTATGAAGGAGCTCACCTGATCAAAAATATTAATTAATTAATTTTGGTTACAAGTATTATTGATTTGGTTACAGGTAAGCGACACGTAATGACAAACCTACCTTTGGTAGGAAAGTAGGATTAACAGGACCAATCAAAGAGACATTCACTTCTATGTGGCATCCTATATCAAATAGATACATCTTGTCAAGTAGTTTAAAGAGCACCACAGATAACAATGCATCAATGGTAGGGGAAGTACCGCTTATGAAGAAAAGAGCTTAGAAAATGATAATTGTGGGAAACCTAAAAAAAAGGGACTAAACAACAATGCATCAATGGAAGGGTATGTACCAATTATGAAGGAAAGAGCTTACAAAATGTTAATTGTGGGAAACCAAAAAAAAAAAAGGACTACGTTAAAACAGATGCATATGTCAACTATTTGCCTCCTAAAGCTTAGCATTTAGTTCTGACTTCTAATGGCCTAATCTAATCAGGTAGAAATACAAGTCACACAACTATAGCTTGAGGAAGGTGGGAGGTCAATGCCCTGCATGCAATGGTGACAACACTGGAAAATCTGGGGTGCAGATTGTAGAAAGCTAAGTAGCTAGTATCTTCCTTCTCTTACCCCTTTATAGGAGACATCAATAATAAGACACTGCAAAGAAGGTCAAGGAAGATAATGGCACTGTTTCTTGAAGATGTGGAGCAAGGAAGATGCTGAACGAAGGTTTTTTTTTTTCAAAATTGAATGTTTAAAAATGAGCAAAATGCCAATTTACAACCAAAATTAAAAAGTGATTTCACCTAATGCGTGCAACGGAACACACCAAATTCTAAAAACCCAAATAATGCTACTCAGCTGTACACTAAAAACTCCCAGAAGCCTAAACTCGGCCGAAGTGGCCAAACTGCACACTTACTAGGTGAATCTCATTAATACCGTCATACGAAGTATTAATGGAAACATTTTAATATAAGAAACAAGTCATGGCATTTATTATGTGCATTAAGAAACACGCATTTCCATACCACCATTTAAATGTTCTCATATGAGATTCATCAAAAGTAGATGCTCACCTGCCTTTGGAATATATGGGAATCACCAAGCACTCCATTTGGATAGCAACAAGGGTAAGTGCTTGCAAACCACATAGATGGTATGCGTTGACCCATTAAACTTAAGACTCGATGGTTTTCATCAATCATTGGCATAAAACTCCACTAGGATTATGCTACATGCTTTTGATATTCACCCATCCTAATAATGCAAATCTAAAACAACATGAATTACGATCTTTATGATTACACACCTGTTAATCCCACTTTCCTACCAAAGGTAGTTTCGTCATTGCTCCTGATAATCCTACTATGAAGGTTTTAATCCTACTATACCTTGGGTAATTATCATAGTTCAACTTGTCTCTACTATGAAGGAGCCCACTTGTTAAAAATTATTGCATGAAAGAATATTGTGGCAATTAATACGATAGCAAAACAAAAACTGTTCTAACAAGATGCACAGGGAGTTCTCACAATAACTCTATTGTGTAATACTTATACAAGAAAGTAACAAGGCCAGCATCTATTGAATTTATTGTTGCGAAGCATTAATCTCCAGTTCTACAAAACGTTCCCTCTCATGGGTATTATCGCCAACCACTCCATCACTTAGTTTTCAAAATTGTCCTACACAAACTGTAGCAAGTATGTTTAAATTACAAAGACAAAGTGTTGAGTGATGCTAACACATAGGGCCTGTTTGATTATTCTGTAACTTCCATCCTATCTTCTGAATTTTCATTCAAAATCTGTAGAAAAAGTTACAATTATCTGTAATATGTGGAAAATCTATAGGAATGTATAAGAATATGTAGAAATTAAGAGCTGGATTCTAGAATCTGAAATCTAGAGAGATTATTTCTACACTAAACTTTGGAGGAATTCAAAATATGTAGGATCATGTAGGCATTTGTAGAAATCAACAGAAGTCTTAGGAATCAGGGGGAAATTCTGGAAAAGTCTAAGTTCTTTAAAATTTCTGTAGAAATCTATAGAAGTCTTAATTTGCAAACCAACTAATCCCAAAAAGTCAATGCACTATTTATCTTAGCATTTGAAAATCAATTGGTACATATCTGAATCAAATTCATAAAAAAATTCTAAGGAATTTGTGAGGCTTCTAACGACAGGGAATCAAAGAGATTAAGTGATAATTCCACATCCTGTAGGATTCAAACGAAAATGGCAACGCATGGAACATTAAGCAGTAAATCTGAACTATTCTCCACGCAATCATATCCCTTGTGCACCCAGGCTTTTTTGTAAAATAATTTAGAGATATCCAGTAGCAAATGATCAGACAACCAAATTGAACAAAGGGTTGCAAGGAAGAAGTTATTCAGAGTCACCACATTTATCATTACTTGAGATTGTACAGAATCAAAGATTTAATTACTTAACGATACAATATGTTAATCTCAGCTAAGAATTAATGCATACAAGGTAAAGCCACTGGCAATCATTCAATTCCCAGCTAGAAGTATGATAGCACCAAAATCCTATTCAACAAAAATCAACATACCCGAGAAGATCACGCCAAACGTCATTTTTGCTGACACAATGCCTTGATAAATTCCATCTCATCTAACATTGTTCCCTTCCATTTATGATGGAATTCCCCCAACATAGTTTACATAACACATTTTGGTTAGAAAATAGCATACACACGATTGGCAATATAGCTGGACTTCATGATTGCCTATAGCAAATATGTAGTTGGACTAAGCCAGAAGGCAAATGACACCTGTCTCTCCAAGTACAAATCCTTTTTCTATTTCTGAGAGATTTAGGTGAAATGACAATGAATATTTCACTTTGACTTGTCCTCAAGAGAAGATATGCTAGGAAAATAGGAGCAGGTTGCCGCAGTATCACCATTACATCACAACCTTATATTAAAAAAGCCCGAGGCACAAAAAAATGCAAAGGGTCCTACGGCCTTGGGCGCGGGCTTTGAGGCGAAGGTGCAAAGAGGAGCAGGTTACTATAAACATCTTAACAATCGAACAGACAACTGGTGAACATTTAGAAACATTTGAAATTATGAAAACATGCTTTTAACGACCCTTCTTAAAGAATTCTAAGTTCACAAATCATTCATATAGCATCATTTAAATAATTCAAGAGGGAGGGGTTCACAAATAGCACATTCGTATCATTTCATAGGAAAAGTTTCAGCAGAATCAATCTAATATCCCAAATACTTCGCAATTCATATGATTGTGATTAATTTCAAAGCCAGGCTCCCTCCTCACGTAACAAGAGCCACAAAAATCTTGAATGACTCAATAGTTTCACCTCAGGCCATCCGACTACCAAGCTCGATTCTATATTATAATAATTCAATCATTAAATTCACGAAACCAACATCCATAATCATAGTGTTCATATGCAGCCTTCAAAACAGAATTTAAACATATTAAAATGATTTAGCAATGACATTAAAACATGATTCCGGGTTGCTCTATAATTTTCTCAAATTGCCCGATTCGCAAAATCAAGCGTTAATCACATTCATGAACTCTATATCAGTTCACCATTTTCACTTCAATTCAACCCTCAATCTTCTAATTACTGATACAATTACAGAATCTAAACATGAACTATCTAAAAATCATTAAATTCGTTTGAAATTACTGTAATTAGGAGGAAGAGAAAATTCACCTCGAATCCAAGCTAAGGACCTGTTCTAAGAGCTTTTGGGTTTGTCTTTGATGCATGTAACCAGGATTTCGACTCACTTACTGCTTTCACGCCCCAAACCCATGCAAATAGACCCCCAAATTCGACTGGATTGACTCACTAACTCGAAGTTGTGGTTGATGGTTGGGCTACAAATGCACACCCATCTGCGCGTGCGGCTGTTACTGTGTGAATTGTACTCACTCTAGCTCTCTGTTTCGCTCTCTTCCTCTGGTTCAGTGGGTGCAATGGTGGAGGTGATGGGGTTTCAAAGCCCTAGCTTTGCACCCTACCTCGCATGACTCTCGGTTCGAGCATGCCAATGGCAACGCCACGAACTGGCCGGCCGCCAACCTTCTCTCGTTCCTCCCCTCTCACTCTCTTGATTCACCTCTCTCTCTCTCTCTCTCTCTCTCTCTCTCTCTCTCTCTATTCTGGTGGTTTGCTCTCGCTAGTGGAGGAGGGGCACGAAGGCAGAGTCCCTCATCTTCGTGTTTCCTGCCAAAAAAGAAAGGGGGCTTCGGCCCCAACTTTTGGGTTCTTTTCCCTTTTTTTGTTGTTTGGGTGTTTAATCCTTACTAATAGACCGAATTCGGTCCTAACTTATCTGATTTTGCTATTCTCGACCCCACATGCCTTTGCACAATTTGCTAATTTTGCGTTATTACTACTTAGTTAATTTCTAACGACTTCACTAATTTCACGAAATTATGTAGTTAACCAAGAAAAATTAATAAATTATACACATAATTTATTACACCCAATTATTACGTAAAAATTAGTCTTAATATAGCTAACTCAATCAAATAAATTAATAAAAATATTAACTCAAACGGTTAGCCCAAGGTTGAAAACCCCGACTATTACAGAACTGAGGCGTTCGACTTCTGGGGAAGTCAGTGTTGACCAAAATTTACTACCCAGAATTTGCTACCCAGATGAAGGAATTGAGGAGTTCGAATTCTGGGGAAGTTTTTGTTGCCCAGATCGAATTCGCTACCCAACCACATGAAGAACGAATTGAGGAGTTTGAATTCTAGGGGATTGATTGAGAGCTATTTTTGTTTTTTTGGGGGGTAAACGGGCAAAGTACGTACCCGCTTAATATTCCAAATGATAACTTTATTTTGTTAGATATTTCTGTATTTTTTTTATTGTTTGTTTTATTCCTTTGGCTAATATATTTAGATATAAATATTGAAATATTTTGTACAAATTACCTCATTAATATAATAAAAAGCAATTATAAAAGCACTTTTTAATTCCCCACACTTAATAAGTATAGGAATATATTCATAATTTTCCCACACTTGTTAAATGTGGAATCGAGAAAACTACCAAATCTTATCATTTTTCTCCCCACACTTTAATTAAGCGTGGTGATACAAATGCGGAAGGATGCATTATTATTTGTAGTGCCACAGGCTTCTAATTGGCCTAGTCACATAGGCAATCGCCATAATGCTTGAGTAACGGGCAGGATGAGACTGAATTATATTGGCACTAGGTGTGCGGCATTGATTACACACACTGAAAGTATATGAGTAAAATGAATATAGTCGCCTTAATAAGTCTAAGATGAGACTCGAGGGAGTCGAGTATGAAATAAGATTTCATACTGAAGCCTTAAAAGCCGAATCTTGATTGTCAAAATTAATGTTCAGTATGTTAATCTAGTGGCTCATGCTGGATTTTTATGTGAAAGTCTAGACTAACGATTCGCATGGCATAAAGAGTGACATAGTCAGCTGAGCGGGAGCTATGCCATGGCACACATCTTATGCTGTGTGCTTATAAGATGACCCATACATGGAGTGACAATTGACTTTCCTATCTCTTATCACTGTGTGACCCTATGGACGATTACCCTTTGATTTAAAGCTATGATATGAAGTCGAAGCTTGATAATGCTACCTTGATATATTTCTTAAGGGTCATAATGTATATGGTTCAGTGAGAACACATTAGAAAAGCGATTATGCTAAGATGAAATTTCGTGAGTGTTTAAGGAACAATCTATCCATCATCACCGTATCAGCTCGGGTGCTTATAGTAAGTATATAATCATATGCTATATAATATGGCATAAAAGGACTATGTATGCCACTTGTCACATTGAGGAAAATTTGGGGTATCGTATTTCATGAAAGTATTATGTTGGTCAGGTGATGACTTAATATAGCACTATTGGTAATTTCTGGTCGCACGCCCCATTCCCAGCCCCATTCCCAGTATGAGGCGTGAAGAGATTAGTTGAGAGAGAAAAGTGTAACCTATGGTTTGTGTGACAAATTGGGGAGCTGTTGACTGAGTATAACGGTCACATTAATAACTCACTTTAAGTCGGCGGTTATGGAATGATTGATTACGTATTAATCATTCCTATTAACTACTCGTTGTCGGTTACAAGATATGTGCTTTTATATATAAGGGGTTTTAGCGACTTTATTGATGGAGATCCCTCCATGCCCTTAGATTTAAAGAATCAAATCAAGGCTAGGTAATTTTATTTTGGTGATTAAAGGATGAATGATTCATCCTAGTTTTGTTTAAGGACCTAAAACAGCAGGTCGGGTTTGTTTTCACAGCAAACCCAGTTTTCGAGAGGTTAATTACGTCAAACCCTTTAAGGTTTAAGTCCAATATTTTGCATTGGGATTAAAGTTCAAGAAGTCAGATTTGCAACAAAAAAAGTTTCATCCCATTTGGACTTCATTTGCCCTCTCAAATTGGCTAATAAACCCAAGCTATACAAACTGCCAGTTCCGACAGATTGTACCCGGTTTTTGGGTATGTATTTAGACAAGCTTAATGGTGGTTTAAATCTTGGATTTTTACCTTCTTAGAATCCTCAAGATGTCCCCTTTCAAGCCCCAGCATTACTTTTCCATCATTCCACTCGAAGAAAGGGAGAACAAGATGTCTTGCCAAACCGGCCAGATTAGCACCTAATCTGCACGGTTTAATGTTTTAGCTTGAAGGCCCCACTTAAACTTTGTTTAACCTTAATTTCTTGGTTTAGGGGGATTATACACATCCTAAACTTTCCTCCCATGGTCTAAAAACAGAATCATACTCACGTTTGCTAGGGTTAAACTCAGTCACAAAACCGGTCAGTTTCTGTCCAAAGAACCCAGTTTGACAATCCGGTTTGTTTTTGCCCTCACCGGTGGGTTTGCTTCACTTCAGCTGATATGGCACGTCCTCCAAGGCTGGGCACACGTCCCAAGGCTTCAATGAGCAGCTGCTACCTTGAAAAGAACAGCCAATAAGAGAAGAGAGACAAAGAAAAATGTTTCTTGCTTCCCATTGGCCAGCCGTAAAGTGGCTTGTGCTTTTCGGCTGAAGCATGTGCATTCTTGCTGAGTTTCCAGCTGTTTGGGCTTAAGTACAAGTCAATTAAAGTTGTAATAACTATTGGTCTTGGTTTCCTTGTTGTTTCAAATGTGTTAGACTAGTTTAAGCAAGCATGCATTTTAGATTAGCACAAATCAGCTTGTTTTGCTCTTAATAGCTTTCCTCCTTAGGAGGGAAAGGTGAGGTGTGTGCTTGTATGGCTGCTAGTTTGCTTATTTAAAGGCACACAGCCCCCCCTTGTAATATACCAGATTTGAATCAAACCCAAAGTTGAGAGCATTGTGCTTTCGGTGCTTAGGCACACTCCAAACACTTAGCTTGCTTATCCTTAATTTTGGCCGATTAAGGTGGTGTTCAAGTGAAGTCTTAAACTTGATTAAGTGGTGATATCTGTATCTTAATCATAGTTTAACGGCCCTAAACTTGAGTTTGGTGGTGTTTCTGTATCCATTCTTCAAGTTTAGTTCTATCTCATTTGGTGTTTTATCTCAAGTGTTCAAAGAGAGTTAAAGTGAGTTTACTAGCTTAATCTTAAGTTAGTAATTCTTAACTTTGATTCTTCTTCCCATTCCACATAACCATAACCCTTCTTACATCCATTTTCATGCTTGACCCAGGCTAAAGGTACCCCTTTTGATTTAGCTTGCAACCCAAACACTAAGCCCATCTCAAACCGTGAAACACCACTAGGCTTGACGAATATGGCAGCAAGTTGGCACGGCCATACCGTGCTCATAGGCACGACCGTGCCTCCCTTGAACGTCACCCTTTTGTGTTGATTTCACTTGCTAGCTTTGTCTACTTAGTAGCTTGCTACTTGGTTCCTTCCATCCCTTGAGACATTCATCAATTCACATCAAATTCTCTTTGTTTTCTCATTTAGAATCACTTGATTCTAAGTTCCATTCCACCCTCACGTGTTTGTTGCCTCACAACCAGCATATTACGTGCCCCTTTTCCTTGGTTTCTCTTGATCGTATCCTCCCTTGGTTTGCAAGCTTTCACTCTTAACCTGAGTTTTAGCTTGGACCCTTGGGAAATACATCATATTTGGTATCACAGCAAGTTTCTCCTTGGCCTGGCATTCATCCCCAAGCTCCCTAAAACTCAAAAAAATCTAAACGCAAAACCTAAAACTTTGTTCAAGCATGGCTTCAACAAGCATGACCTTCGAAGAAAGGTTCGAAGCTTTAATGAAGCAAACCGAGTTTTTGGTTAGCAAAAGTAGAGAGGACTCACAAAGGAATCAAGAAATTCAAGCTCAAAATGAGTACCTCCAAAAACAGCTTGGTGCATATATGAAGCAAAAGCAACAAGCTAATGAAGATCCATTCCAATCTAATTCCGGAAGACAAGAAAAAGTGTTTAGCCATACTCTTGATTCATCCAGTGAAGATGAACCATTGAGAATGACTAGACAAGACTCACGAAATCAAGCTAGTGTAAATGATTTCAAAGTTGAAATTCCAGAATTTGAAGGCAAGCTTGATCCTGAAGATTTTTTAGATTGGTTACACACAATTGAAAGAGTTTTTGAGTACAAGGACATCCCAAAAGACAAGAAGGTGAAGCTGATTGCTTTAAGGCTTCGAAAGTATGCTTCTCTTTGGTGGACTAACTTGTGTGCCAAAAGAGTAAGAGAAAGGAAGTCCAAAATCAGAACTTGGGGGAAGATGAAATCAAAGCTCAAGGCTAGATTTCTTCCCTCTACATATGTTCAAGATTGTTACTCACAACTCCACCATTTGAACCAAGGTAATTTGAGTGTAGAAGAATACACTCGTGAGTTTCAAAAGCTTGTCATTAAGTGTGATTTGCATGAACCTGAAGAGCAAACAATTGTTAGATACTTGGGAGGTCTTGATCCTAGGTATGTTAATATTGTTGATTTGCAAGCTTACACTTGTTTTGATGAAGTATGTGTGCTAGCTCACAAGGTTGAGCAGCAAAAGAAAAACAAACCGCCCTCACGGCATGAAAATCCAAATCCCTCACCATATGAACAAACCTTAAACAAGGGGAGTTCATCTTATGCTCCTAAACCCATGGCATCTCTTTCCCCTTCTCCACAAAAAGACCAAACTCCACAAAAGGGCCTATCCCCACAATTCACACCAAAACCCCTTCCTAAAAGCATCCCAAGGTGTTATAAGTGCCAAGGCATTGGTCACTTGGCATCAGATTGTACCAACAGGTGGTATGTCACCTTAGCAGAATGGAAGGCAGCTGAGGAGGTCGAACTAAAGGAGGAAAAAGAAGAAGATAAAGGAGATGATCTTGAAGAGATCGAGATTGAGGCGGATGAAGGTGAAATGCTCACCTTAGACACTTTCCACCACTCACCAAAAAGCAAAGAGAATCAACGTATATTTTTCATGACCTTTGGTGAACCATCAACCTTTCTTCCCACTCCACCCATACCTAAGGCACTCAAACAAACCTTTTGTCAATTCAATTCAGAATCATTCCTTACAGCTCCTAATTCTGAATTAAGAGCATATGAAGAAGTGGTTCATGTCATGTTCAAAGAGTCCCCCATATACAACATCCAAATCAGCAAGGGACTTGAAGAAAAGAGAGCCTCCAAGATCAAAGGCAAATTATTCGAATGGTTGATTCTGTTTCAGCCATACAATGAATCTAGAAGAGGAGGTAATTACCTAAATTGATTTGAGGACAAATCTTTTTAACAAGGGGAGGATGATGGAGATCCCTCCATGCCCTTTGATTTGAAGAATCAAATCAAGGCTAGGTAATTTTATTTTGGTGATTAAAGGATGAATGATTCATCCTAGTTTTGTTTAACGACCTAAAACAGCAGGTCAGGTTTGTTTTCACAGCAAACCCGGTTTTCGAGAGGTTAATTACGTCAAACCCTTTAAGGTAAGTCCAATATTTTGCATTGGGATTAAAGTTCAAGAAGTCAGCTTTGCAACAAAAAAAGTTTCATCCCGTTTGGACTTCATTTGCCCTCTCAAATTGGCTAATAAACCCAAGCTATACAAACTGCCAGTTCAGACAGATTGTACCCGGTTTTTGGGTATGTATTTAGACAAGCTTAATGGTGGTTTAAATCTTGGATTTTTACCTTCTTAGAATCCTCAAGATGTCCCCTTTCAAGCGCCAGCATTACTTTTCCATCATTCCACTCGAAGAAAGGGAGAACAAGATGTTTTGCCAAACCGGCCAGATTAGCACCTAATCTGCACGGTTTAATGTTTTAGCTTGAAGGCCCCACTTAAACTTTGTTTAACCTTAATTTCTTGGTTTGGGGCGATTATACACATCCTAAACTTTCCTCCCATGGTCTAAAAACAGAATCATACTCACTTTTGCTAGGGTTAAACTCAGTCACAAAACCGGTCAGTTTCTGTCCAAAGAATCCGGTTTGGCAATCCGGTTTGTTTTTGCCCTCACCGGTGGGTTTGCTTCACTTCAGCTGATATGGCACGTCCTCCAAGGCTGGGCACACGTCCCAAGGCTTCAATGAGCAGCTGCTATCTTGAAAAGAACAGCCAATAAGAGAAGAGAGACAAAGAAAGATGTTTCTTGCTTCCCATTGGCCAGCCGTAAAGTGGTTTGTGTTTTTCGGCTGAAGCATGTGCATTCTTGCTGAGTTTCCAGCTGCTTGGGCTTAAGTACAAGTCAATTAAAGGTGTAATAACTATTAGTCTTGCTTTCCTTGTTGTTTCAAATGTGTTAGACTAGTTTAAGCAAGCATGTATTTTAGATTAGCACAAATCAGCTTGTTTTGCTCTTAATAGCTTTCCTCCTTAGGAGGGAAAGGTGAGGTGTGTGCTTGTATGGCTGCTAGTTTGCTTATTTAAAGGCACACAGCCCCCCCTTGTAATATATCAGATTTGAATCAAACTCAAAGTTGAGAGCATTGTGCTTTCAGTGCTTAGGCACACTCCGAACACTTAGCTTGCTTATCCTTAATTTTGGCCGGTTAAGGTGGTGTTCAAGTGAAGTCTTAAACTTGATTAAGTGGTAATATCTGTATCTTAATCATAGTTTAAGGGCCCTAAACTTGAGTTTGGTGGTGTTTCTGTATCCATTCTTCAAGTTTAGTTCTATCTTTAGTTCTATCTCATTTGGTGTTTTATCTCAAGAGTTCAAAGAGAGTTAAAGTGAGTTTGCTAGCTTAATCTTGAGTTAGTAATTCTTAACTTTGATTCTTCTTTTCATTCCACACAACCATAACCTTTCTTGCATCCATTTTCATGCTTGACCCAGGCTAAAGGTATCCCTTTTGATTTAGCTTGCAACCCAAACACTAAGCCCATCTCAAACCATGAAACACCATTAGGCTTGACAAACATGGCAGCAGCACGGCCATACCGTGCTTATAGGCACGACCGTGCCTCCCTTGAACGTCCCCCTTTTGTGTTGATTTCACTTGCTAGCTTCGTGTACTTGGTAGCTTGCTACTTGGTTGCTTCCATCCCTTGAGACATACATCAATTCACATCAAATTCTCTTTGTTTTCTCATTTAGAATCACTTGATTCTAAGTTCCATTCCTCCCTCACATGTTTGATGCTTCACAACCATCATATTATGTGTCCACTTTCCTTGGTTTTCCCTTGATTGTATCTACCTTGGTTTGTAAGCTTTCAGTCATAACTTGAGTACTAGCTTGGACCATCGGCAGGTACATCATATTTGGTATCAGAGCATGTTCAGATCCTTGCCTGAACCCCACGCTCCCAAACTCAATCCAAACACAGTCAAGCATAAACCGTTCCTTCCTGCGATCACAATGAGTACTAGCATGTCTGTGGAAGAGAAGATTGAAGTTCTTTCCAAGCAAATGCAAGAAATGAGTGTGAGTAATCAAGAACTCAAGGCTCGAAATGAGTACTTGAGAAAACAACTTGGAAACTACATGAAGCAAAAGCAAAAGGCGTGTGAAGAACCCATCCAATCCGAACCATGGAGGCAAGAACAAGTGTTTAGCCATACTCTTGATTCATCTGGTGAAGATGAACCATTGAGAATGACTAGACAAGACTCACGGAATCAAGCTAGTGCAAATGATTTCAAGGTCGAAATTCCAGAATTTGAAGGCAAGCTTGATCCTGAAGATTTTTTGGATTGGTTACACACAGTTGAAAGAGTTTTTGAGTACGAGGACATCCCAGAAGATAAGAAGGTGAAGTTGATTGCTTTAAGGCTTCATAAGTATGCTTCTCTATGGTGGACTAACTTATGTGCCAAAAGAGTAAGAGAAAGGAGGTCCAAAATCAGAACTTGGGAGAAGATGAAGTCAAAGCTCAAGGCTAGATTTCTTCCTTCTACCTATGTTCAAGATTGTTACTCACAACTCCACCATTTGAACCAAGGTAATTTGAGTGTAGAAGAATACACTCGTGAGTTTGAAAAGCTTGTGATTAAGTGTGATTTGCATGAACCTGAAGAGCAAACAATTGTTAGATACTTGGGAGGTCTTGATCCTAGGTATGCTAATATTGTTGATTTGCAAGCTTACACTTGTTTTGATGAAGTATGTGTGCTAGCTCACAAGGTTGAGCAGCAAAAGAAGAGCAAACCGCCCTCACGGCATGAAGTCCCAAAACCCTCACATGAACAAACCTTAAACAAGGGGAGTTCATCTTATGCTCCTAAACCCACAACATCCCTTTCCCCTTCTCCACAAAAAGACCAAACTCCACAAAAGGGCCTATCCCCACAACTCACACCAAAACCCCTTCCTAAAAACATCCCAAGGTGTTATAAGTGCCAAGGCTTTGGTCACTTGGCATCAGATTGTACAAACAGGAAGGTATGTCACCTTAGCAGAATGGAAGGCAGCTGAGGAGGTCGAACTAAAGGAGGAAAAAGAAGAAGATAAAGGAGATGATCTTGAAGAGATCGAGATTGAGGCGGATGAAGGTGAAATGCTCACCTTAGACACTTTCCACCACTCACCAAAAGGCAAAGAGAATCAACGTATATTTTTCATGACCTTTGGTGAACCATCAACCTTTCTTCCCACTCCACCCATACCTAAGGCACTCAAACAAACCTTCTGTCAATTCAATTCAGAATCATTCCTTACAGCTCCTAATTCTGAATTAAGAGCATATGAAGAAGTGGTTCATGTCATGTTCAAAGAGTCCCCATATACAACATCCAAATCAGCAAGGGACTTGAAGAAAAGAGAGCCTCCAAGATCAAAGGCAAGTTATTCGAATGGTTGATTCTGTTTCAGCCATACAATGAATCAAGAAGAGGAGGTAATTACCTAAATTGATTTGAGGACAAATCTTTTTAACAAGGGGAGGATGATGGAGATCCCTCCATGCCCTTAGATTTAAAGAATCAAATCAAGGCTAGGTAATTTTATTTTGGTGATTAAAGGATGAATGATTCATCCTAGTTTTGTTTAAGGACCTAAAACAGCAGGTCAGGTTTGTTTTCACAGCAAACCCGATTTTCGAGAGGTTAATTGCGTCAAACCCTTTAAGTCTAATATTTTGCATTGGGATTAAAGTTCAAGAAGTCAGCTTTGCAACAAAAAAAAGTTTCATCCCATTTGGACTTCATTTGCCCTCTCAAATTGGCTAATAAACCCAAGCTATACAAACTGCCAGTTCAGACAGATTGTTTTTGGGTATGTATTTAGACAAGCTTAATGGTGGTTTAAATCTTGGATTTTTACCTTCTTAGAATCCTCAAGATGTCCCCTTTCAAGCCCCAGCATTACGTTTCCATCATTCCACTCGAAGAAAGGGAGAACAAGATGTTTTGCCAAACCGGCCAGATTAGCACCTAATCTACATGGTTTAATGTTTTAGCTTGAAGGCCCCACTTAAACTTTGTTTAACCTTAATTTCTTGGTTGGGGGGATTATACACATCCTAAACTTTCCTCCCATGGTCTAAAAACAGAATCATACTCACTTTTGCTAGGGTTAAACTCAGTCACAAAACCGGTCAGTTTCTGTCCAAAGAACCCGATTTGACAATCCGGTTCGTTTTTGCCCTCACCGGTGGGTTTGCTTCACTTCAGCTGATATGGCACGTCCTCCAAGGCTGGGCACACGTCCCAAGGCTTCAATGAGCAGCTGCTATCTTGAAAAGAACAGCCAATAAGAGAAGAGAGACAAAGAAAGATGTTTCTTGCTTCCCATTGGCCAGCCGTAAAGTGGCTTGTGCTTTTCGGCTGAAGCATGTGCATTCTTTCTGAGTTTCCAGCTGCTTGGGCTTAAGTACAAGTCAATTAAAGTTGTAATAACTATTAGTCTTGCTTTCCTTGTTGTTTCAAATGTGTTAGACTAGTTTAAGCAAGCATGTATTTTAGATTAGCACAAATCAGCTTGTTTTGCTCTTAATAGCTTTCCTCCTTAGGAGGGAAAGGTGAAGTGTGTGCTTGTATGGCTGCTAGTTTGCTTATTTAAAGGCACACAGCCCCCCCTTGTAATATACCAGATTTGAATCAAACTCAAAGTTGAGAGCATTGTGCTTTCGGTGCTTAGGCACACTCCAAACACTTAGCTTGCTTATCCTTAATTTTGGCCGATTAAGGTGGTGTTCAAGTGAAGTCTTAAACTTGATTAAGTGGTGATATCTGTATCTTAATCATAGTTTAAGGGCCCTAAACTTGAGTTTGGTGGTGTTTCTGTATCCATTCTTCAAGTTTAGTTCTATCTCATTTGGTGTTTTATCTCAAGTGTTCAAAGAGAGTTAAAGTGAGTTTGCTAGCTTAATCTTGAGTTAGTAATTCTTAACTTTGATTCTTCTTTCCATTCCACACAATCATAACCCTTCTTACATCCATTTTCATGCTTGACCCAGGCTAAAGGTATCCCTTTTGATTTAGCTTGCAACCCAAACACTAAGCCCATCTCAAACCGTGAAACATCACTACGCTTGACGAACATAGCGATAAGTTGGCACAGCCATACCGTGCTTATAGGCACGACCGTGCCTCCCTTGAACGTCTCCCTTTTGTGTTGATTTCACTTGCTAGCTTCATGTACTTGGTAGCTTGCTACTTGGTTCCTTCCATCCCTTGAGACATACATCAATTCACATCAAATTCTCTTTGTTTTCTCATTTAGAATCACTTGATTCTAAGTTCCATTCCCCCCTCACATGTTTGATGCTTCACAACCATCATATTATGTGTCCACTTTCCTTGGTTTTCCCTTGATTGTATCTACCTTGGTTTGTAAGCTTTCACTCTTAACTTGAGTATTAGCCTGGACCCTTGGCAGGTACATCATATTTGGTATCAGAGCAAGTTCAGATCCTTGCCTGAACCCCACGCTCCCAAACTCAATCCAAACACAGTCAAGCATAAACCGATCCTTCCTGCGATCACAATGAGTACTAGCATGTCTGTGGAAGAGAAGCTTGAGGTTCTTTCCAAGCAAATGCAAGAAATAAGTGTGAGTAATCAAGAACTCAAGGCTCGAAATGAGTACTTGAGAAAACAACTTGGAAACTACATGAAGCAAAAGCGAAAGGCGTGTGAAGAACCCATCCAATCCGAACCATGGAGGCAAGAACAAGTGTTTAGCCATACTCTTGATTCATCTAGTGAAGATGAACCATTGAGAATGACTAGACAAGACTCAAGGAATCAAGCTAGTGCAAATGATTTCAAGGTTGAAATTCCAGAATTTGAAGGCAAGCTTGATCCTGAAGATTTTTTGGATTGGTTACACACAGTTGAAAGAGTTTTCGAGTACAAGGACATCCCAGAAGACAAGAAGGTGAAGCTGATTACTTTAAGGCTTCGTAAGTATGCTTCTCTTTGGTGGACTAACTTGTGTGCCAAAAGAGTAAGAGAAAGGAAGTCCAAAATTAGAACTTGGGAGAAGATGAAATCAAAGCTCAAGGCTAGATTTCTTCCCTCTACATATGTTCAAGATTGTTACTCACAACTCCACCATTTGAACCAAGGGAATTTGAGTGTAGAAGAATACACTCGTGAGTTTGAAAAGCTTGTCATTAAGTGTGATTTGCATGAACCTGAAGAGCAAACAATTGTTAGATACTTGGGAGGTCTTGATCCTAGGTATGCTAATATTGTTGATTTGTAAGCTTACACTTGTTTTGATGAAGTATGTGTGCTAGCTCACAAGGTTGAGCAGTAAAAGAAAAACAAACCGCCCTCACGGCATGAAAATCCAAATCCCTCACTATATGAACAAACCTTAAACAAGGGGAGTTCATCTTATGCTCCTAAACCCATGGCATCCCTTTCCCCTTCTTCACAAAAGAACCAAACTCCACAAAAGGGCCAATCCTCACAACTCATACCAAAACCCCTTCCTAAAAACATCCCAAGGTGTTTTAAGTGCCAAAGCTTTGGTCACTTGGCATCAGATTGTACAAATAGGAGGTATGTCACCTTAGCAGAATGGAAGGCAACCGAGGAGGTCGAATTAAAGGAGGAAAAAGAAGAAGATGAAGGAAATGATCTTGAAGAGATTGAGATTGAGATTGAGGCGGATGAAGGTGAAATGCTCACCTTAGGCACTTTCCACCCACCAAAAGGCAAAGAGAATCAAAGTATATTTTTCATAACCTTTGGTGAACCATCAACCTTTCTTCCCACTCCACCCTCACCCAAGGCACTTAAACAAACCTTCTGTCAAAAGCATTCAAAGCCATTACTTACAACTCCTAATCTTGAATTAAGAGTAAGTGAGGAAGTGGTTCATGTCATGTTCAAAGAGTCCCCCATATACAACATCCAAATCAGCAAGGGACTTGAAGAAAAGAGAGCCTCCAAGATCAAAGGCAAGTTATTCGAATGGTTGATTCTGTTTCAGCCATACAATGAATCAAGAAGAGGAGGTAATTACCTAAGTTGATTTGAGGACAAATCTTTTTAACAAGGGGAGGATGATGGAGATCCCTCCATGCCCTTTGATTTAAAGAATCAAATCAAGGCTAGGTAATTTTATTTTGGTGATTAAAGGATGAATGATTCATCCTTGTTTTGTTTAAGGACCTAAAACAGCAGGTCAGGGTTGTTTTCACAGCAAACCCGGTTTTCGAGAGGTTAATTACGTCAAACCCTTTAAGGTTTAAGTCCAATATTTTGCATTGGGATTAAAGTTCAAGAAGTCAGATTTGCAACAAAAAAAGTTTCATCCCATTTGGACTTCATTTGCCCTCTCAAATTGGCTAATAAACCCAAGCTATACAAACTGCCAGTTCCGACAGATTGTACCCGGTTTTTGGGTATGTATTTAGACAAGCTTAATGGTGGTTTAAATCTTGGATTTTTACCTTCTTAGAATCCTCAAGATGTCCCCTTTCAAGCCCCAGTATTACTTTTCCATCATTCCACACGAAGAAAGGGGGAACAAGATGTTTTGCCAAACCGGCCAGATTAGCACCTAATCTGCACGGTTTATGTTTTAGCTTGAAGGCCCCACTTAAACTTTGTTTAACCTTAATTTCTTGGTTGGGGGGGATTATACACATCCTAAAATTTCCTCCCATGGTCTAAAAACAGAATCATACTCACTTTTGCTAGGGTTAAACTCAGTCACAAAACCGGTCAGTTTCTGTCCAAAAAACCCGGTTTGACAATCCGGTTTGTTTTTGCCCTCACCGGTGGGTTTGCTTCACTTCAGCTGATATGGCACGTCCTCCAAGGCTGGGCACACGTCCCAATGCTTCAATGAGCAGCTGCTACCTTGAAAAGAACAGCCAATAAGAGAAGAGAGACAAAGAAAGATGTTTCTTGCTTCCCGTTGGCCAGCCGTAAAGTGGCTTGTGCTTTTCGGCTGAAGCATGTGCATTCTTGCTGAGTTTCCAGCTGCTTGGGCTTAAGTACAAGTCAATTAAAGTTGTAATAACTATTGGTCTTGCTTTCCTTGTTGTTTCAAATGTGTTAGACTAGTTTAAGCAAGCATGTATTTTAGATTAGCACAAATCAGCTTGTTTTACTCTTAATAGCTTTCCTCCTTAGGAGGGAAAGGTGAGGTGTGTGCTTGTATGGCTGCTAGTTTGCTTATTTAAAGGCACACAGCCCCCCCTTGTAAGATACCATATTTGAATCAAACTAAAAGTTGAGAGCATTGTGCTTTCGGTGCTTAGGCACACTCCAAACACTTAGCTTGCTTATCCTTAATTTTGGCCGATTAAGGTGGTGTTCAAGTGAAGTCTTAAACTTGATTAAGTGGTGATATCTGTATCTTAATCATAGTTTAAGGGCCCTAAACTTAAGTTTGGTGGTGTTTCTGTATCCATTCTTCAAGTTTAGTTCTATCTCATTTGGTGTTTTATCTCAAGTGTTCAAAGAGACTTAAAGTGAGTTTGCAAGCTTAATCTTGAGTTAGTAATTCTTAACTTTGATTCTTCTTTCCATTCCACACAACCATAACCCTTCTTACATCCATTTTCATGCTTGACCCAGGCTAAAGGTATCCCTTTTGATTTAGCTTGCAACCCAAACACTAAGCCCATCTCAAACCGTGAAACACCACTAAAATTGACGAACATGGCAGCAAGTTGGCACGGCCATACCGTGCTTATAGGCACAACCGTGCCTCCCTTGAACGTCCCCCTTTTGTGTTGATTTCACTTGCTAGCTTCGTGTACTTGGTAGCTTGCTACTTGGTTCCTTCCATCCCTTGAGACATACATCAATTCACATCAAATTCTCTTTGTTTTCTCATTTAGAATCACTTGATTTTAAGTTCCATTCCTCCCTCACATGTTTGATGCTTCACAACCATCATATTATGTGTCCACTTTCCTTGGTTTTCCCTTGATTGTATCTACCTTGGTTTGTAAGCTTTCAGTCATAACTTGAGTACTAGCTTGGACCATCGGCAGGTACATCATATTTGGTATCAGAGCAAGTTCAGATCCTTGCCTGAACCCCACGCTCCCAAATTCAATCCAAACACAGTCAAGCATAAACCGTTCCTTCCTGCGATCACAATGAGTACTAGCATGTCTGTGGAAGAGAAGCTTGAGGTTCTTTCCAAGCAAATGCAAGAAATAAGTGTGAGTAATCAAGAACTCAAAGCTCGAAATGAATACTTGAGAAAACAACTTGGAAACTACCTGAAGCAAAAGCAAAAGGCGTGTGAAGAACCCATCCAATCCGAACCATGGAGGCAAGAACAAGTGTTTAGCCATACTCTTGATTCATCTAGTGAAGATGAACCATTGAGAATGACTGGACAAGACTCACGGAATCAAGCTAGTGCAAATGATTTCAAGGTTGAAATTCCAGAATTTGAAGGCAGGCTTGATCCTGAAGAATTTTTGGATTGGTTACACACAGTTGAAAGAGTTTTTGAGTACAAGGACATCCCAGAAGACAAGAAGGTGAAGTTGATTGCTTTAAGGCTTCGTAAGTATGCTTCTCTTTGGTAGACTAACTTGTGTGCCAAAAGAGTAAGAGAAAGGAAGTCCAAAATCAGAACTTGGGGGAAGATGAAATCAAAGCTCAAGGCTAGATTTCTTCCCTCTACATATGTTCAAGATTGTTACTCACAACTCCACCATTTGAACCAAGGTAATTTGAGTGTAGAAGAATACACTTGTGAGTTTGAAAAGCTTGTCATTAAGTGTGATTTGCATGAACCTGAAGAGCAAACAATTGTTAGATACTTGGGAGGTCTTGACCTTAGGTATGCTAATATTGTTGATTTGCAAGCTTACACTTGTTTTGATGAAGTATGTGTGCTAGCTCACAAGGTTGAGCAGCAAAAGAAAAACAAACCGCCCTCACGGCATGAAAATCCAAATCCCTCACCATATGAACAAACCTTAAACAAGGGGAGTTCATCTTATGCTCCTAAACCCATGGCATCTCTTTCCCCTTCTCCACAAAAAGACCAAACTCCACAAAAGGGCCTATCCCCACAATTCACACCAAAACCCCTTCCTAAAAGCATCCCAAGGTGTTATAAGTGCCAAGGCATTGGTCACTTGGCATCAGATTGTACCAACAGGTGGTATGTCACCTTAGCAGAATGGAAGGCAGCTGAGGAGGTCGAACTAAAGGAGGAAAAAGAAAAAGATAAAGGAGATGATCTTGAAGAGATCGAGATTGAGGCGGATGAAGGTGAAATGCTCACCTTAGACACTTTCCACCACTCACCAAAAGGCAAAGAGAATCAATGTATATTTTTCATGACCTTTGGTGAACCATCAACCTTTCTTCCCACTCCACCCATACCTAAGGCACTCAAACAAACCTTCTGTCAATTCAATTCAGAATCATTCCTTACAGCTCCTAATTCTGAATTAAGAGCATATGAAGAAGTGGTTCATGTCATGTTCAAAGAGTCCCCCATATACAACATCCAAATCAGCAAGGGACTTGAAGAAAAGAGAGCCTCCAAGATCAAAGGCAAGTTATTCGAATGGTTGATTCTGTTTCAGCCATACAATGAATCAAGAAAAGGAGGTAATTACCTAAATTGATTTGAGGACAAATCTTTTTAACAAGGGGAGGATGATGGAGATCCCTCCATGCCATTTGATTTAAAGAATCAAATCAAGGCTAGGTAATTTTATTTTGGTGATTAAAGGATGAATGATTCATCCTAGTTTTGTTTAAGGACCTAAAACAGCAGGTCAGGTTTATTTTCACAGCAAACCCGGTTTTCGAGAGGTTAATTACGTCAAACCCTTTAAGGTTTAAGTCCAATATTTTGCATTGGGATTAAAGTTCAAGAAGTCAGATTTGCAACAAGAAAAGTTTCATCCCATTTGGACTTCATTTGCCCTCTCAAATTGGCTAATAAACCCAAGCTATACAAACTGCCAGTTCAGACAGATTGTACCCGGTTTTTGGGTATGTATTTAGACAAGCTTAATGGTGGTTTAAATCTTGGATTTTTACCTTCTTAGAATCCTCAAGATGTCCCCTTTCAAGCGCCAGCATTACTTTTCCATCATTCCACTCGAAGAAAGGGAGAACAAGATGTTTTGCCAAACCGGCCAGATTAGCACCTAATCTGCACGGTTTAATGTTTTAGCTTGAAGGCCCCACTTAAACTTTGTTTAACCTTAATTTGTTGGTTGGGGGGGATTATACACATCCTAAACTTTCCTCCCATGGTCTAAAAACAGAATCATACTCACTTTTGCTAGGGTTAAACTCAGTCACAAAACCGGTTAGTTTCTGTCCAAAGAACCCGGTTTGACAATCCGGTTTGTTTTTGCCCTCACCGGTGGGTTTGCTTCACTTCAGCTGATATGGCACGTCCTCCAAGGCTGGGCACACGTACCAAGGCTTCAATGAGCAGCTGCTACCTTGAAAAGAACAGCCAATAAGAGAAGAGAGACAAAGAAAGATGTTTCTTGCTTCCCATTGGCCAGCCGTAAAGTGGCTTGTGCTTTTTGGATGAAGCATGTGCATTCTTGCTGAGTTTCCAGCTGCTTGGGCTTAAGTACAAGTCAATTAAAGTTGTAATAACTATTGGTCTTGCTTTCCTTGTTGTTTCAAATGTGTTAGACTAGTTTAAGCAAGCATGTATTTTAGATTAGCACAAACCAGCTTGTATTAGTTCTTAATACCTTTCCTCACTAGGAGGGAAAGGTCAAGGTGCTTGTATGTGTGTTTGCTTGCTAGCTTAGCTCTATTTAAAGAGCTTGCACGCGCTTTGTATGACATATACCAGATTTGAATCAAACTCAAAGTTGAGAGCATTGTGCTTTCGGTGCTTAGGCACACTCCAAACACTTAGCTTGCTTATCCTTAATTTTGGCCGATTAAGGTGGTGTTCAAGTGAAGTCTTAAACTTGATTAAGTGGTGATATCTGTATCTTAATCATAGTTCAAGGGCCCTAAACTTGAGTTTGGTGGTGTTTCTGTATCCATTCTTCAAGTTTAGTTCTATCTCATTTGGTGTTTTATCTCAAGTGTTCAAAGAGAGTTAAAGTGAGTTTGCTAGCTTAATCTTGAGTTAGTAATTCCTAACTTTGATTCTTCTTTCCATTCCACACAACCATAACCCTTCTTACATCCATTTTCATGCTTGACCCAGGCTAAAGGTATCCCTTTTGATTTAGCTTGTAACCCAAACACTAAGCCCATCTCAAACCGTGAAACACCACTAAACTTGACGAACATGGCAGCAAGTTGGCACGGCCATACCGTGCTTATAGGCACGACCGTGCCTCCCTTGAACGTAGACCCCTTTTGTCTTGATTTCACTAGCTAGCTTTGTGTTCTTGGTAGCTTGCTACTCTCTTCCTTCCATCCCTTGAGACATACATCAATTCACATCAAATTCTCTTTGTTTTCTCATTTAGAATCACTTGATTCTAAGTTCCATTCCTCCCTCACATGTTTGATGCTTCACAACCATCATATTATGTGTCCACTTTCCTTGGTTTTCCCTTAATTGTATCTACCTTGGTTTGTAAGCTTTCAGTCTTAACTTGAGTACTAGCTTGGACCATCGGCAGGTACATCATTTATTTGGCATCCGTAGCACAAAACCAAAAACATCAGCCCTTACACTCTCTTCCCTCCTCTCATGCTAGCCTCACCATCATTCGGGTTCGGGTTTGGGGCGTGACAACTGCAGTAACTCTAGTAGCCATCGTCGATCCTAATTCAACAGTACTTGGGCGTTCACCGAGCAACGAGATCCTATACTTTTACGCTAATGTATGTCCTTAATTATTTTCCAACATGATTGATCTAAAAGCTAATATATCATTCATTAGATGAGATGACGATGTTAGAATTGAATACTGTAAAAATATAATGTGAGCAAATTGTGTAAAATGGCTATATTATTTGCAATTTACTCAATGATAAAGTGTCTTTCGTACTCGTTAGAGTAGTTAATAAATTCTCCAATTCAATAGTTGATTACTGATCGTAATTATGAATAATTAAATAATTCCGGGCATCTAGTGGAGTAATCTAAGGTCAGATATAAACAAAAGTCTTAAAAAATGCATGAGTCTGTTTTGATGAGCATAAACATTTTCTATCAGTTGAATTTGATTTACGTATGAACTATTATTGCAACAAATTGACCTTGCTACACTTAAAATATAAATTATTTTAATATTTTTTTGGTCCATAGGAGACACAAAGAATGGTACAATACAATTATAATATAATAGAAGAGGAGAAAATTGAATCTGAAACCTAATGTACGCAAGACTTTACTCCTAACTACTAGGCTATTTTGGGGGGGGGGGGATCGTATAAGTCATTCTAAATGCGTGAATACTAATAGCAATTAGCTTAAGTTGATGGTTTACAAGTTATGAAAATTAGTTTTTATATTTAACATAGTTCCTCATACAAGTACTTTTTTAAGCGTGAATTTTTTAAAGATTCTTTATTTAGTGCAATAATTTAATATGGAGACTATTGGAATTTGAGTACTAACCTCTTACTTAAAAATACGTTGATGTTATAATCTAAAACTATTGCCATCTCACGTTCAAATAGACAATTGACACTGGAAAAAAGTAGTTTTTGTCATAGTCCGACAAGAAATAGTAATCGTTTGTGTACTCTGACGCATAGGCTAATGTTCCTTGACATGTCGAGCACTTCTAAGCTTAAGGCCTTCAAAGAAAATATGTATCCCGTGCAGCGACAAAGAGGGGCCTGAAAAGGACATAATGGCGGATAGGGATATTAAAAGTTAACCCAATATGATTATTAATTTTAACCGAATATGAAATTAAGTAAATTTGCGTAAAGATTTTCAATCTATTTAATTAAATAGATTGATACATTTAACCTATTTAATTAATTGACTGAGATTTAGGTTGAAAATTTTGACATGAAAAAGTACATATTTAACCCGTTTAATTAAATGGATTAAATAAGTTGATTAGTTTACCCAATTACCATGTACTTTTTGGGGGGAATTGTGAAATATGGGGTTTAATAAAGTTGATATTTATTTTGTGATTTTGATTCTCGTGAATCACAGACAATGGTTGCATATGATGTTACATTAAAATCAAAAAATTGATTTATAATGCTCGATAATCATATTTTAGTCAAAACATAAAGCAAGTAAACAGATAATCGGATAACCTGAACTTGACTCATTTATATTAAACAGGCTAATAGGTAAATTTCAGGTTAATCTGTTTAAAAAATAAACGGGTACAGGTTAAAATTTTCAACCTATTTAATAAATGAGTTAAGTTCAGGACGAAAATTTTTTAATCCATTTAAATTCGATATGAATATAAATTTAATCCGGCCTGATATATTTAACAGCCGTAAGCGAGATACTGAAGAAATTAAATAATACTATGCAAGTTGTTCTCCACAAGCTAGATGTCGGGGTACCGTTTCACTTGTTTTGCGTATGGCATGGGGTACTTCTGCGAAACTCCGCGGAAAAAGATTAGTCATGTTAATTGGCAACGCTGAGAGGAAAAACTTACCATCAAGCATTTATATTTTTCTTATCCAAAGTAAGTTCCTTTTCGGAGCATTATCCCATTGTATCTGAGATGCTGACAGCTAATGCACTGACATGCCACCAGCCAGGAAGTCATGCATGTAAAAGGACGATGCTGCCCTTCAACTAATTACCTGAGTTGATGACATGATTATTGTTATTATTAATATTATTTTCTAATGCTACTAAAAATATTAACATTATTATTTTTATTTTGTTTTTAATAATATTATTGATATTATAAATTTCAATAACAAGTTATTCTACTTTTGTACTACTATTACTATTACAAATATTATTATTCGATTAGTTATATCATTAATATTAATGTTATTATTAGTATGACAATAACATTCATTAATTTTCTTTTTGTTGCTACTAATATTAACAACAAAAAAAGTGATGGCGACTATATTATTATTATTATTATTATTATTATTATTATTATTATTATTATTAATCTCACCCATCACGCACAGATATGTGTGTATACGTGTGTGTATATATACATATATTTATATAAAATATTATAATTATAATTATAATTTAGTATCATTAATATTTGACAACAACAACATTGATGATGATGATGATAATCATGATACCATCATCATCATCATCGTCATCATCATCATCATCGTCATTATTATCATTATTATTAGCCTCACTCAACTCACACGGATATCCATATATATATATATATATATATATATATATATATATATATATATATATATATATATATATATATATATATATATATTATATATATGTCTATGTCTATGTATATGTATATGTATATGTGTGTGTGTGTGTGGTGTATATATAATATATATATATATATATATATATATATATATATATATATATATATATATATATATATATATATATATATATGTATGTATAAAATTTAGGGTCATTTCCTGTTAAACTTTAACCTTATTATTAATGAATCAAGGCCTACTATTTAGGGTTTTTTTCATGCGGCTTATGGATATGCATATACACAATTTAAGTAACATAAATTTGTAAAGATATATATACTTTAAGATCTTTGCCTCTTAGTATGTATTCGCAGCATTGATATATCAAGGTTTAGAGTTTCTAGCTAGGTTTTATAATTAAGGTTTTAGTGCTTAGAACTTAGAGTTTAACTTTACAATTTGGGTTGTCTACTTAAAGTTCCTACCAATAGAGGGCGACTTTAGGATTTAGGGTTTAGGGTTTTATTACCGATTTATTATTAATTATCTTCAGCTGGAGTAATTTAATATGTTATAACTTATTTGAAAGCCTGTATCACTTACCTTGCATTACCAACCCTAAACCTTAAACTTGAGATGTTATGTTTCAAACAATAAGTGATAAACCCGAAATGTTTCCATATAAAAAAAAAAAAAAATCTATCCTCGTTTTAAAAAATTTAAATATATACATATTATATACATGGTATTATGGTGGGAACAAATGTTGTGCGAGTGTTCATAAAATTTCTTTTATATTAAAAGATATATATTTTCATTATTGTATTCTACCTCAATATTTTTGGTTACTTATAGTGATAATCAAATAGGCATTCTTGAAAGTTGAGCATTGAATGATTTACTCTGAAAACTATATTTTGTATAATACAGAATGTCGATATGTTATATCATCTCTGGAATTAAGGTAGTTAACCTGGGTTAATGACTTGTACTAACTTGGATTAACCACTGGTATTGACCCAGATTAATAATTTGTACTTCATTTTGATTAGGTAATAAAAAATCAAGTACACTAATTTGAAGTATTATTGCATTTTAACTAATAATCTAATATTACAACACCGAATGCAATATAGTTTATTGTGCCCACAAATTCAAAAATGCGCAACATTAATATCCTCCACAAATTACACAATAATTAAGTGACAAGATAATAACATTCACATTTTCTAATTACTCTAATTTAAAACATGCTAAATTTCATTTAAAGCAAGAACAATGACATTTCCATTAAAGCTAGATAAAAAGAAATTAAAAATTAATAGCCTAACAAAGTTAGAAAATAAAAAATAAATTTTTAACTTGTAATTAAAAAACTATAAGTAAAACAAATAATAATTTTGGAATAATGAACTAAAAGGAAAAATTACTTGATTGTTTTTAAAAAAAATTGATCGATAAGTGGACAACAGAACTTTAACATCAATTTATTCATATGGAAAAAAAAATCTTATAACTAGGAATTCATATACTTTACTTAAAAAAATATTTAAAAAGTTAATTTTTTTATTAAATACGAGGAAAAGATAATTTCTTTATTAAAAGTCTTTGAAAAAAAAATTATTGACACTTTACATTCAATGGTCTAAATTTAATTTTATCATACAATAATTGATTAATTATGTGATATTCATTTTTATTTTGTTAAACTTAATTGACTCTAAGTTATTATTTTTAACTTCACTGCATCTTTTCAAACAAAGTATTTGTTGTATTTTAAAAATTAATTTTGAATTTTAGAAAGAGAATCAAATAACACCTTCAGTAATATGAAAATGGAATTTAAGAAAAGCAAAAACTTGGAGAAGATGCTGGGTTAATTTTTATCACCAATATATTATGCAATAAAATTGTCTTTTATTTTTGAAGGGGGTTGAATTTATAGGATAGAAGAGAGAGGTGGGAAGTAGGAGAGAAAAAGAATCAATCAATTTTTAGCTAAAGGAAGAAGCTATAACATTGGGGCAGTTAAGTAAATTGTCTACGACATAAAGTTGCCAACTCAATAGTTGGCCCCGCAGTCTGGTTAGGAAGGATCCGTTTTTAGTAATATCAAAATTAAAGCAACATCTGCTAGTAATTTTCCTAAGATTCGGAGGTCTTACTCTATCCTTGATTGAGATTGCCTATATATATATATATATATATATATATATATATATATATATATATATATATATGTGTGTTTTTCAGAGGATGCTTGTCTTTTAAGTAGTGGAATTCATGATTATGCGCAATTCTTAATGTCAACTAGCGGTTGCTTATACTGGATGGGACAACAACACTACCTCGTTCTCGTCTGCTTTTATCGTAAAAGTAATCATATGAGGACAAGACTACACTGAGGAAATTAAGGGCCTATTCTTTTCGTGGATAAATTATATGGATAAAAGAGTAAAGCAGGTTAAAATAGGTTAAGCTGGATTGAGGTAGGTTGAAGTTGATATTTTTTTGGAGGTGGGTTGAAATAGGTTGAAGTAGGTTGAAGTGGGTTGAGGTAAGTTGAAGTGGATTGAAGTTGGTTGAAGTGGACTGAAGTTGATATATTTTTTATGTGGTGGGTTGAAGGGGTTAAAATAATAAGAATATATGAAATTATCGAAATTTTGTGGAATTTTTGTTTGTTCTTTTTTAATTTTTATTTATTTTATTTTTTATTTTATTTTATTTTTAATTGTTATTTGTTAATTTTTATTTGTTATGTTTATTTTTTATGTGTTAATTTTTTTTATTCCTTATTCTTTTTTCTTTATTTTTCTATTTTCATTTTTTCTTTTTTACTTTTTACTTTTTACTTTTTACTTTTTATTTTTTATTTTTTAATTTCTTATTTCTTATTTGTTTATTTTTTATTTGTTTATTTGTTTATTTGTTTATTTTTTAATTTTAATTTTTTTAATATCTTATTTCGTATTTTTTGTTTTTAATTTTTAATTTTTTAATTTTTCGTTTTTAATTTTTAATTTTTAATTTTTAATTTTTAATTTTTAATTTTTATGTTTTTATTCTTTATTTTTTAGTTCCTATTTTTTATTTTTTATTTTTTATTTTACATTTTTCATTTTTTATTTATTTTGTATTTTGTATTTTGTATTTTTATTTTTATTTTTTACTTATTACTTTTTATTATTTTCTTTTCTTATATTTTTTATTTTAATTTTTTTATTTTTTATGTTTTTATTTTTGTATTTTTGCATTTTTCAATTTTTTTATGTTTTAATATTTTTAATATTTTTATTTCCTTATTTTTATTTTCTAATTTTTTATTTTTTATTTTTTATGTTTTTATGTTTTTATGTTTTTATGTTTTTATTTTTTGTTTATTATATTTTAAAAAATTGTTAATTTGTTATTTTGTGATTTTATATTTTATATTTTATATTTTTGATTTTTACTGTTTATCTTTTTAGTTTTTTATGTGGTATGTTTTTATTTTTGATTTCTTATTTCTTATTTTTTATTTTTTATTTTTCGCATTTTAGTTTTCTTTTTTTTTCAATTTTTTATTTATTATTCCTTTTTTATTTCTTATTTTTTATTCTTTATTTATTATTTTTAATTGTTATTTTTAATTTTTTTAATTTTTAATTTTTTATATTTCATTCTTTATTTTCTTATTTTCTTATTTCGTATTTTTCTTTGTTGTGAATTTTTTTACGTATTTTTTCATTTTTTATCTATTTATTTTTATTGCAAACAAGAGTTGTAGAAAAATCCAAAAAAATAAAAAATAAAAAATAAAAACATGAAAACATAAAAAAATAAAAAATAAGAAATTAAAAATTAAAAATTAAAAATTAAAACATAAAAAATTAAGAAATAAGAAATAAAAAATTAAAATTAAAATGTAAAAAATAAGAAATAAGAAATAAGAAAGAAAAAATAAAAAATAAAAACGTAAAGCATGAAAACATAAAAACATAAAAAACAAGAAATACGAAATGAAAAATGAAAAATAAGACATAAAAAATTAAAAAAATGACAAATAAAAATTAAAAATTAAAAATTAAAAATTAATGTAAAAAATAAAAAATAAAAAATCGGAAATAAGAAACAAAAAGATAAAGACATAAAAAACATAAAATCATCAAAAAATGAAAATAAAAATAAAAAATAAAGAATAAAAAAATAAAAAAATAAACAGTAAAAAGTATAAAATAACAAATAACAAATAAGAAATAAAACATAAAAATAAAAAATAAAAAGTAAAAATTAAGGAAATTAAGGAAATTTTAAAAAAATAAAACATAAAAAATAAAATATAAAAATAAAAAATAAAAAATAAAAAATAGTAAAGTGAAAAAAATAAAAAATAAAAAAATAAAAAATAAAAAATAAAACATATAAAAAATATAAATAAAAAAATAAAAAATAAAAAATAAGAAATTAAAACATTAAAAAATAAAAATAAAAAATAAAACCTAAAAAAATATAAAAATAAAAAATAAAAAATAAAAAATAAAAAATAAAAAAGAATAAACAAAAATTTCACAAATTTTCGATAACTTCATAAATTATCACACATTAATTACATTCTCATTATTTTAGCCCACTTCAACCCACCATATAAATAATATATCAACTTCAATGCACTTCAACTTACATCAATCCACTTCAACCTAGTTCAAACGATTTTAACCCACCTCAAAAAAAATACCAACTTTAACCTATCTCAACCTACGTCGACCTACTTCAACTTAATTCACCTTTTTACTCACCCAATTTACCCACGAAAATAACAGATCCTAAATCTCACATGATACTTTATAAATTATTAAAATTATGAAGGAAATGGGTTGAAATTAGTTGAAGTAGGTTGAAGTAGGTTGAGGTTGGTTAAAGTGGGTTGAGGTAAGTTAAAGTGGGTTGAAGTTGGTATTTTTTTTCAAGTGGGTTGAAATAGGTTCAAGTATATTGAAGTAAGTTGAAGTAAGTTGAAGTGGGTTGAAGTGGGTAAATATAGATTGACCCATGAAAAGAACAGGCCCTAAGTTGCATGACTTTATCTTCACACACGTGACATGGGCCTATATAAGTTCTAATTGCCATATATATAAGTATTTTTGGAATATAATAATTCCAACTTAGGGGCAATGGAAGATAATAAATTGAATTTACAAAATTCTTGCCAGTGAGTTGTACTTTTAAGGGATTTAATTCTACTATACCACCACCGAGTATGACTCGTCGGAAAGGTGATGTGGCAGTGGTTGATGCTTATGTATAATTAAAAAATAAGCATAAAAAAAGAAAAATATGATTTTGACCTGCTTCATCCGACTAAGCTTAGTTGACCCCTTTAATTTTGAACACATCAGCGCTATCTCTCTCCCTGCTTCCTTATTCTCCCTCTCTCCTCGATCTCCCTCCTTTCCCAGACTCTCTCCTTGCTCAATCTCTATCGTAGCTCAGCCTTTCTCCTCTTCAAAGAACCAATTTTCTCAAGAAAGAATAAAACAAAAACCTGAATTCTATCTCCCTTGCAAAGAAGTGAACATGCCTGGTAGACAAACAAGTATTGTTGGGTCATCGAATTCTGGGAAGGTATCAAATTCAAATAGCCGGTGCTCGAATCTAGGCATGATGAAGTGTTTTCATGACATACCTGCTATTCAACAAACCTGTAGAAGACCCCAAATAAGGGGAACAAGTTTTTTGGGTGCCAATTGTGGAAGGTAAGTATTATGAAATTCGATTTAAATTACTGGCTTGATGAAAATTAGGGTTTAATGACTGGATGCAATTTGCAATTGATGAATTACTTGTATGTGTTTGTACATTAATGAAGATCATGGTTTTTTCAAATGGGATGAAGAGAATGCTATGAATGCTAATAAGCTGTAAATGTTGAAAGAAAATAATGCAAAATTGAGAAGCAAGATTGTTCAGGAGAAGGGGAAGAGGGGAAGAGTTGAAGAAGAAATCAAGTAAGTGAAAGAAGAACTCATGGCATTAAAACTTAAAGCTGCAAACAATTGGTGGTGGCCCAAAATGTTGATGCATTTGGCTATTTTCTTAGTTGTGGTAGTTGTGGCACTAAAACTTAAAGCTACAAATATACTCAATGTCACCAGACTCTTCACTGAGTGAGTCACTCTTAATCATTTTATCTCATGGAATAGGTGACTCAGGTCCAAGGTATTTCCAGTCCCATTCAGATACATGCTCATTGCTCATATTGAAAAGAGGGGTTGTGTGATGTGATTGGGGCTTTTAAGTTGTGGTGGTAGGGGATGGAATCTGGGTATCAACAAATGTTGCGGTTGGCATTGGTGTGGATATTTAGGCTCACTGAACTAGTTCTTTAGCGAGGCCTCTGTAATGAGCCTTTTGTTTTTTCTTGCTAATAGGGGATTTTGTTAGAGTATGGTTCACTCTAGTGTCCATAGAATTTTGAGACCCAATTATGTTTGTTAACCCATCAAGCCCACCCTTTTGACAACATTCTTCACCATCATTGATACTGCTACTAATTGGATCCACATTTGACTGTTACATGGTCATAGAAGGACAAGGTAAAGCCGGCATCTCAACAACCACTACATTAGCAGCATCCACCCTATGGACTAAAAACACAACTAGTCTTTTATGAACAGCAGCAGCAGAAGTCATATCTAATGATTCAAAATCATTATGACGAATCCTCAAGCCCTTTCTCAAACTCGCACTCGGTATTAAATAGTACAATTCCTTCACATTATTAAACCCGCCAATATCTTTAGCATGTCCAATTATCTCAAACCTAGACAACCTATCTATGTCAACAAGTTCAATCTCAGACACTCCACTCCAACATATTCCACCTCAACACGATTCACAAATTTTTCCCCATGATGAATCTCTACAACTATGTCATCATCAACCATTTTCGTCAATTACACTAATTAAAAAAGCAAATCAAAGATACATGTATTAGGTCGACATTTACAAAAGCAGGCATATTAAACAATCTTAACCCATGATCAACCCAATAATAAACAATAACAAATTGCATCCAACAACTTAATTATATTATACTGAACCAATGACACTTGAACTAATCAAAATTAAGTACAAAAAGCTTACATTTACACGCCTCAGTCGAAAAAGTGGGGTTGTGCTTCTTTTCCACCTTCTCCTCCAATTTCCTTGTCAGTTTTGCCAACAACTACCTTCCAATTACAGTTTAGCAGCAACAAACAATGAGAAGAAACTCAATTTTGTGCGCAATTCGCAACACTCCAACTCTAAGGTTTTCATTTTTTCGGTTAATTTTGAAATTTTGATGAGAGAGAGTGAGAAACTTAATAAAGTTTACTTTCTGCAAGTTTTAGTTACATTGAGTGGGAAATTTTATTTCAAGAGGAGAGAGACTGAGGAAGGTGAGAGACTGAGGAAGGAGGAAGAGAGATTGCACTGATGTGTCCAAAATTAAATGGGTCAACTAAGCTTAGTCGGATAAGCGACGTCAAAATCATATTTTACTTTTTTTTGTTCGCTTTTTAATTACACATAGGTATTAATCACTGCCACATCACCTTTCCGATGAGTCGGACTTCATGGTGGTATACCAGAATTAAATTCCTTAAAAGTACAGCTCACTAGCAAGGTTTTCTTAAATTCAGCTTATCATCTTCCGCTACCCCATAAGTTGGGATGATTAAATTCCAAAAACTATATATATATATATATATATATATATATATAATATATATATATATATATATATATATATATATATACACATACATACATACATACATACATACATACATAGATATATACATATATATATATATATATATATATAATATATAGATATATATATAATATATATATATATATATACCACACACAAATATATACACACACACATATATATATATATATATATATATATATATATATATATATATATATAATTCATTTACCCCCTCAACTTTTTAGTAAATGTTATTTAATCTCTGCACCTTTTCATAATATTATTTGCCCTCCTTGACATAAAGTTGGGCAAACTTGACCCAACATGATTACCGACGTGAAATTAAGTGGGTTGGGTATAAATTTTTAGTTCGTTTAATTAAATGGGTTGATACGTTTAATCTGTTTAATTAAATAGGTTAGGTTCAGATCAAGATTCTCAACATGAAAAAATACATATTTAGCCCGTTTAATTAAATGGATTAAATAAGCCAACTCACTTTTTCATTTGTCATTTATCCATTTACCTTTTTATTAGATAATTAAGAATACAAAAATTTTTAAAATGTGAATTATAATGAATCGGGAGAGTTTTAGAGAGTAATTTTTTAATGTGATATGTAAACTTAATTTTTAATGCTATGTAATACATATTAGTTGCAAATGTTATATGTATAAATGTGTAATTCGGTGACTGAACTTGACATATTTATCTTAATCGGGTTAAGCAAGTTAACCCGTTTAAAAATTAAATGGGTGCAACTCAAAGGTTTTATAACTCGTTTAATAAACGGGTTAGGTTCAGGTCGAGGAATTCTCAACCTGTTTGAGTTTGACACGAACATAAACTCGACCCGGCCTGACCTATTACCCAGCTCTACCTTGACATTATAAGTAGAAAACTTTTAGTTCCAGCTCATACGAAATGTCTAGCCGGGGGTATTATCTTACAATCTTGCCCCTCAGAATGAACGCGTGCACTCAATTTTTTTGAGTTTGGCGATTGAATGTCACTACATATATATACCTGCTCAGCATTGGTGACATACTCTTTCTTTCCCTTCCCTACTTACCATCATCTAAGAGAATTCCTCAGTAGAAATACTTGAAACTCTAAAAGTCAAAACCCTGAAATTGAAGAATTTCTAAAGTAAGTGAGCATTGGTAGAAGATGGAAGGTTGGGTTAGATTTGGTGAAGGAGACTGAAGAATATCTAAAAGAAATGGCTACAGAAACAGGTAAAATTCCTAAGCATATAGGAAGATCATAGAGGTGACTAATCCAGGATCAATCACCTACATCAAATGGGATGGTCCTCCTAAGAAAGGGTTGAAACTACTGTTTAGGAGAATATTTTGATGCTATAATGCTTGCAAAAAGGGTTTCTTACAAGGACATAGAAAGATCATGGAGGTTGATGGTTGTCACCTCAAAGGAGCTTTGTAAGTCATTCTTCTACTTGTAGGCGGAGAACTTGGATGGAGACAATCATTACCTCCCTTAAACTTTTACTGGTGTTAACTAAGAAAGCAAGGCCAACTAGTGTTATTTCCTTAACAGTTTGAGAGGCATTATTGGAGATA
>JAKOGI010001692.1:110000-170000 GCA_029747015.1 Carnegiea gigantea
AGCTTGTGTTAGAATTTGACCAAGGATCTTTATCAAATCTCTCTAATGAAGACATGTGGCATTAGCTTTACCCAATTGGCCAATTGTCATATGTTAAACGATGGCATAAGTGGCAATTTCTTATGCGCTTCCGGAAGCACATGCTCTTATTGCCATATGTCTATATTTTTTACGCGTGTATTTATCATATATTAATTTTTTAATATATATTTGATGATGTGACTCTTTAGATTATGTGCTCCCAATAATATGATATACATATTGGACATAAGAAGTATAATAATCCAGCGCAGGGGCCCGCTTAAAATTTTTTTAAAAGAGATAAAACAGTTCAGCAAATTAGACCAAACCATAAAAACTCAAAAAATTAGAAAAAAAAATTCAGTTTAATGCGCGAGATAGACAATGTCTATTTTCTGCCTCCAAAAGGCGACTTCCAGTACACAATCAAACTACCTCCTTCGTTCTCCTCCAAATTCAAGCAAATCAAGTTTGAGTTGAATAAGTCAGTGTAACAGAGCAATTCAAGACAACAGAAGGGACAATAAATCGCAAATTATTCAGCACAGATCTGACACTTTGCAGAATTTCGAGTACAAGTAGTGCGAAATTGAGAAATTGGTAAAATTTTCAGCTAAGAAAAGGTGCAAGTAGATCAAAACCTTCTGATCAATCATACAAGCCTAGGCAATGAAAAAAAAAAAAAAAATTAAGACTCTGTTTAGACCTTGAAAAATTTGATGGAAAGAAAAATATTTGAAAAGTTACTTTTTTTTTCTTATATTTGGTTTAGAGAAAATCATAAAAAAACATATATGAAGGAAAGTTAGGTAGAAAAATCGTTAGAAACAACTGATAAAATTTTTCTCATAAAATTGTGAGGAAAGTTTGGGAAAAATTTCCAACTTCCTCCAATATCACATTGTTTAGATAACATCAATATGATTCAAATAATTCATCAAGATTCAAATTTCTCATCCAAATTCTTGTATTTTTTCCTCAATCCAAATAAGAGAAAAAACTTATTTTCTCCCTACTTCTTTTTGCTTAACATTTTTTTTCATTCAACTTTTTTTCCATCAAATTTTTTAAGGACCAAATGGAGCCTAAAATAAAGCTTCCAAAATTGTAGAAAATCGTAGAAGGCTAGAAGCATTTGAAGAGCCAAAACAAGGATGGAGATTGGGCAAACTCTAGGAAAAAAAACAGATAGCAGTAGCAAAATCAGGTTTAACATTGGGTTAATTACAAAAAGAAACCAATGAATTCAAAAAGTGAATCAATTTGACCGTATGAATGTTTAATCTCTACTGATGGATTTTGTTTTGTTTTTTTTTTTTCAAATTGGTGAATACATTGCTAAATTATTTACCAAAAGGACTGAAACTTTTGATATTCTTTTTGGTAGATTTTATCTTTGAATATGATAACCGCTTTTTTTGAATTATGATGGATTTTTAAATTTTGCCGATGAATATTAGTTTATTTTGATTAATTTTTAAATTTAATGATTTTTTTTATGACCAAAAGTGAAAAGACTTGAGGCAGGCACACAATGTTATTGTTGTTTTTATTTGGAGTTGAAATTGAGTGTTTGAATTTGATTTACTTGTTTTCTTGATTAGTCTTTAAATTCTAGTGATGAACGCTTGTTTGTGTTGATGAATTTTTAAGTCCAAGTGATAAATAGTTGTTTATTTTTTTATTTTTGGACTTTTCATTTTGCATACATAATTAATTTTTGAAAAATTTATAGATTTTAGTGGTGACCATACTAATTACTTTGATGAATATTTTCTAATAGTTGATGAATTTACGCAGATAGCTAAGCAACAAAAGTCAATGCTAGTTCCTAGTAGGTTTATTGATGCAAATGCGAAGAAGAATGATGAATATTGGTAGAAAGATGATGAATATTGATAAGTGTAGATATTTTTTTGGAAAATTCATAAATATTGTTGTAAAACTGATCGGTTCATTACGAAACTGATATGCAAGCAAATTGAACTAGTAGATTCTTTATTTGTATATTTTTAAGATGAATAAGTAAACATTTATATTCATCATTTTTTAAGAAAGCACAAAAATGAATGTTTAAGCTAAGATATTAAGTACTATTTAAATTTTCATGAGTTGTATTGTAATTAAAAAACTACATATAAAACTTGAATATATGAATACTGCTAGAAAAGTCATCAAAATGCAAAAATTCAACAGTTTATTATAAAATTCAGCAACAGAAAATTAAAAATTCATCAATTTTGTGAAAAAAATTCGTCATTTGTCGAATAGGGTTGTGAATCCGCACACGTGAGCATGAGCTCAAGTTACGCTTGGCACACCTAGCTCGTTATTCTACGGAGTAACATATAATTTGCACGTTTTAACTTAGGAACTTTTGTTTTTAATATATTTATAATTTCTAAAAAATTTACTAGTTGGTAAATACAAATGTACCAACCTTTCCAACTCCTTCTAATCTTTATCCACTCTTATCAATTTTTTTAATTATTTTTTTAAAAATACCAATCTTGCCTAACTTTTTAACTTTTAATATAACAATTCTAAAAAATTCATTAGTTGTCCGACATCCGTGCTAGTGGTTAGTGTTAAGGAAAAGTCATAACATTCATTTTTTCGGGGGGCAAAAAGGGAAAAGTTGAAGAACATCTTAAAATGGGAAAGCAGTAAATGCGACTCTATGAGGTAGACACCGACTGACCGACTCACTTACGTATATTTATGTGCAGGACAATCAGTATTTACAGGGTGACCACTGTAATATTACAATCAGTCAGAAAGATAGGTAAGTGCAGATTGTGCAGCTGGACTGCTAAAAACCTCACAATCTTCAAAATCTCCGCCAATTCAATTTCGGATCTGCCCACCAAAATACACGCAACGACTATGGGCACCAAAAACAAGGCCTTTCATCTTATCTTCCTCTTCCTTTGCTGCTCCTTGCTCCTTTTTGCGGTTGCAGTTCCTTCATCAAGTATGTTTTATTTCTTCAATTTAATTAATTAGGTTTACTAATTCAGATTGTTAATTTTTGCGTTTTAATTTTAACTTATTCACTTTCCTTTTCTGTTTTTATTTTTTAATTTTATTTTATAGGAAGCCTGATGAACCCAGGCAAGCATGAGCCATCAGCCCAATTTATGCTCTCTCAGGTCTTTTTCTCAATTTTTAATCAAATTAGCCATAGATGACTTGGTTGCATGCATTTTTTTCAAATTTATTTTAGAGTTTTGTTTGGGTTCTGAATTAAAGCTAATATATAAAAATAAGTTTGAAATTAAAATTGCAGGAGAAAGTTGGTTTGAGGGTTGAAGAAGGAAGGCAGAAAGAAAGGAGGTTGGAAATTGAGCTTACAGATTATCCTGGTACTGGAGCTAACACCAATCATGATCCCAGGAACCCTGGAAACAGCGGTTAATTTCACCAAGCCATTCTCCCTCCCTCTCTCTCTCTCTCTGCTTCATTCGTGTCTGCGAATTAAACGTCTGTAATAAAGTAGGATGTTGAGTGAAGTCTTTGTTGCGCTATGAGAGGAGACTAATTTGTAAATACGAAAGTGGGTGTCTAGCCAAACTTCTTTTTGGGAGTTGTGATCTTGGGATTACAATGAAATGAGTTCAAATCCATGGATTGTCTCTCTCGTCACCTTTTCCTCTGCTATTTTCCTGCAAATTATTAGGTAACGTAGGCCCCGAATCACATGCATTCATGTGGCAGTTTTTTCTGCAATGGCCTATATTTATCAACTATCATAATTGAAAAGAAAAATCAATCGTGGTAGAATTTTGACGTGCACTATGTCACTCAGCCGATTTAAGCAAATCTGAATTGGGTTTGTCTAATCAATCCACTAATGGGTTTTGATGATCAAACACTAATGAAAAGGCACCGTGGGTTTTAACAAACCCAAAGCTGTAAGTCCATGCGTAACTTCTAAATCCAAGGCCTTCGTTTAATTATTTTATTACCAATTGGACTGCAGCCAATGCAACAATATCCTATACTTAAGTTAATCCATGGCCTTGATTTAAATTTTTGTTTTTCACCGATTGAGCTGGATTCCATTGAACAATATGGTATTCTTAAGTCATATTGTATCTTACCTCCAAAGTCAATTCACAAATCAAAGAAACAAATCAACATTGTTCCCACAAAGGAACAAATGGGGACATTTTGTAACCATAAAAATTGAAACTGGCATGGATTTGTAGGTTGTGGCATGTGGGCTAGAACTTAGATTAACTAGTAGGCTTTTTTATGCATAGAAGTGATGATTATCTGTATAAACTTTTCAATACTAAACATGTTAGCAATACTCTGAACTTAGCAAACTCGCAAAATTGGTAATAAAGGAGTCCAACCAAATTAGGTGATCTATCAAATATTACAAGTGCTATTGGCATGGAAATTGCATATTACCATTGGTTGAGCTCGTGATCAACCGCCAAGATCCATGGCGTAAGAGTTGCTTCAAAGAATATACCTCTAATACTTTAGGAAAGGCATGAGCTTGTAAGGAGAATGCTACCAACAATGGTCCCTTAACCATAGAAGTAGGAGGGGGACAAAAGGGTGCAACCCAACTACTGTCACCCGTTATAGTGAGCTGCCAGATCCATCGCCACGTTCATCAAGAAGCCTAACGTATTCAAGGTGTCATCTAATTAACAAACATTTTTGGAGAACTGAAAATTTTGATTAAATAAATTAAATAAAAAGCGTCTGGAACGTTCGTTTCGTTTGCGATATCATCCTCTAAGACCGTTGTGTAGTTTTGTTTCTCTTGTCATCTGGTGCAAGTGCTTGGAGGGTGTCTTTGGTCAGGTGCTTTAGTGCTCCAGGCGGTTTTATGGCTTCATCGATTATCGTTGGAGGGCGGCTGGAGGAGATGTGGAAGAAATTGTCCTTGCATGATGATGATAAGAAGGGAATTATAGTGCCCAAAGAGACTTTAAGGAAAGAGTTGGGAGCAATGATTTCAAATGGTGCTTGACTGGTAAGGTTTACCCTGAAAAGTTTTTAATAGCGGTGTCTTCAAGAAAACCACGGCTACCACTTGAAGACCGATGGAGGGTATCCATTTTAATACCTATTTTTGTTCCACTTTTATCACAACATGGGTTACGGGAGAGTCCTAGGAGGGGATCCTTGGAGATTTAACCAAAATCTAGTGATCTTGAAGGAATGTAATGGTAGTGAGCAGCCATCAAAAGAACTGCTGGAGACGGCTATGTCTGGGTGCAGGTTTACAATCTCCCCTTTAACGTAAGGGATAAAATTGAGAAGGTGCTAGAAGAGGACCCAGAAGATTGTGGGTACTATATTTGCTTGAAAATAGAGATGAAGGTGGACAGACGTACCCCCTATGTCAAGATATGAAAGTTATGCATTTAGGATGGAAATTGAATTTGGATTCAATAAGATTATGAATGATTCCCAAGTTTCCACTACGCTGAGGTTGTATGGGATATAGTAATGGGGATTGTGAGCTTTTGCTTCCCCGAGCTAGCAGCGTCAGAACATCTTTATGGTTCATTGCTGTGAGCACCAATAACCAAGGGCGGTGTCAGGTTGGTGGAGCACAAACTTGTGGCCAAGTCTACAAGGCCCAACAATTGAACGTAAACTTTGATAGGTGCAAGAGAACTCTGTTCAATTTTCATATTAATTGGGCTTTCAATAATGAGTCATGCATATAAGTTCATCTGAGGTTTCATCCTAAAACCAATTAGTAATGGATGGAGTAACTCACAAGCTTATATACATACTCAAGCCTTTTAATTTCATCAATGTGGGACAACACCCACTATTATATTCTTTGAATTTTATTAATATAGGATAATACCTACTTTCATACTCTAACACGCCCCATCACGTGTAGGTTGCTAATAAGGTCCAACACGTGCACACAATTTTAATCAAATTGGGATGGTGGCAAATCAAGATCGAGCAACCCGCTCTGATACCATGTTAAATTTTTATATTAATTGGGCTTTCAAGTACGAATCATACATATAAGCTCAAATGAGATTTCATCCCAAAACAAATTGGCAAAGAGTGAAGTAACTCACAAGCTTATATACATGTTCAAGCCATTTAATTTCATTAACATGGGACAACACTCACTATCATATTCTTTGAATTTCATCAATGTGAGATAATACCTACTTTCATACTCTAACAAACTCTGTGGATTCTTGGAAAGTTTATAATGCCCAACATTAAGATGGAGGCAGTACAATTAAAGGAGGGGAAGGCATAGATATATCTATGTTGGTTTTTGAATTCATTAAAAAAAACCGACAAGTGCTGTGCAGCTGCCCCGCAGGCTCCATGAAGCCTTTTGTCATGGAACTATCACGTACTTGGGAACCCACAAGCAGTTAATGTACTCACCAACGTGATGAGTAACAAGTGTCCCCGTATTATTTTCCGTTATATATGAGACTTTATGTCGTAAAAGAAGGGTAGAGTTTGTTAAGAAGATTCTTGATTTTGATCGTTCCTTTTCTGTGGATTATGTGGGGCAATCTAGGAAAGTCATGGTGCTCCAGAGGGACAGTGTAGCTGCAACTACAGCGGGGTACTCTAATAATCATATCAACCTGTCAATGGGGACATCTGATGGTGCTTGGCGTTTGACCTATTACCCTTCTTTGAAAAGTAAGGTGATGGGGAGCTCGGGCCTTTTTACATGAGTTATCTCATAAATTCCAGTTGCCCAGATGTATATGAGTGCATTTCAATAATATTCTTGAGGGAGGGGGAAAGAAAGGCATGGCAGAGAGGGAACTGTGGATGTTTGATTAGGTGATTCCGTGAGGCTATTGATGGCTTCATTGACTTTTGGTATACTTGGAAAACAGAATATGTGGTACTCAATAAGTGGAGGGGAGGCTTGATTCTGTCTTTGTTACTCATGAGCTTGTGCAGAGGTTTTCATACCGCATCGTGAGGTACGTGGGAGTCTAGAAATCGGATCATCTTTCGATTTTGCTATGTTTCGAAAAGGATCAGAATTTCTTCCGGTGCCGGAGAAATCATTCAAGTTTGAAGAGTTCTGACTTCATGAGGTTGAATGTAGAATGATGGTAAAGATATGTCCCAGTGAGAAGGTTGAATGTAGAATGATGGTAAAGATATGTCCCAGTGAGAAGGTATAGCAGTGGGTGATTTTATATTGAAGATTGGAAATTCTACTTCAAGTCTGGGAAGATGGAGTAGAGAGAGGTTTGGTGAGATAAAGAGTTAAATTGTGGAGGCCCAAGAAGAGCTACAGGTCATGTGCTGTTAACCAAGGTCTCACAAAAATGTGGAGTTGTGTAGAGCCCAATGTGTCAAAGTGAATATACATACCATTGCAACAGCAAGAGTGCTGTTGGAAAGCTAGGGCTCCGGTTGAAAAGTTGAAGTACAAGGACAAAAACACTAAGGCCCCGTTTAGTGAGGGAAACTGAAATGGAATGGAATCAGGACTTGAATCCTGGGGGGTTGGGTATGGAACTTGAATCCTGAACCCAATTGTTTGGTGAAAATTGAAATGGAATCAGGTCTCAGTCCTTGCTTTTTGGTGAGCAGTTTTGAAATGGAATAAATTCTGTTTTTATTTTAGAAATATTATATGCAAATATGAATATTATTTAACTTTTCTTATTCTGTTTTGTTAAAATGAAGTTCTAAGGAAGTTCTAAGAAATATTATATGTAATTTTTTTAAAAATAATTATTTTGTACTTTTTTCCTCTCTTTTTCTTCATCAACATGTACATAAATTTGAAAAAAAGCACAATCTAATAAACCCATAAACATTGCACATCAACCAAGAACATAATTAACATTGAAAACAAATATTACAAAGTTTCATGTTCACCTTCTACTACTCACACAAAAAAATGACATCAAGCTATTTAAAAAAAACATAGAAAAAAATGCACAAACTAGATTTATGTTCACCTTGCACTTACAATCATCACAAAATTACAAAGTGACATCCAAATGTGCCATTTAATAACAACGTAAATATAATCCAACGCAGAAAATTCAGCTTAACTCTAGTTAAATGGAGGCAAGTTTGGATGAATAAGATTAAGGATGAAATCTTTCTTCCACTCATCATCTGGACATTCATAGAAGATGGTCAATCCACTCTCATCGGAAACCAACTTCTTCGTTGCCATCATTGCTTCAACTCTGGTGAGCCCGGGAATTTTCATCACTTCATTGAACAAACCTTTCTTTTTTTCATCTAGCTCCTTTTGTTTTTGATCAAGATGTAATTCACGAGCCATGATAACTTGCTCACGTTGTTGAGTAGTAGTGAAAGCACTTACAATTGTTTCAAGATAAGAATTCATACCACTCATAAAACCAGATATGTTAGAAGACACATTAGTGAAAGTAGAAGTTAGGTCTATAACCTCTGACATTCTCTTTTTGCCCTTGCCCATTGAAGTGTTCTCCCTTCTTGCTCTTTTTGAAAGTTGTGGAGATGGCTGAGCTGATTAAACTGACCATCTTCCTCCTCCTCTTCATCTTCTCCATCCTTGTCAAGATCAATGGTCTCATTATCATTATGCAAGTTATCCACAGCATCAACATAATCCTCACAACTAGCTCCAGTAGCTCTATCAGCACCAAAAATTTTTCCTAACTCATCAAGAAAGGGAAAAGGGACACCCTAAAGTCCTTTTGCATGTTTATGATTCTGCAATATTAAACAACATTTTAAAAATAACAACATATTAAAGATAACAATAAATGCAAAGTTGAAAATTATTAGGAAGTATACCTTATAAAAATCATCATAAGATTGTCTTTCACACTTGATCATTTTGGTAGTGTCATCCCAAGTGAATCCAGATGTGCGAAACATCTTCATCAACACATTATACTTGCCTCTAAACCATTTGGTCTTTGAATCAATATGAGGGTACGCTTTTAAACCACTTCTAGGACACTTTGCAGTCATCATTTCCTCTAACTTTACCAAATACCCACCTTTGAAGTTCCCCTCCGCCTTCCATTGAGGATCAGCGCTCAACTCTAATAATCCATGGACAAGAGCCCACTCTTCTTCCTTAGTCCAAAATCGCTTGTTTCTCCCTTTTCTAATTTGAGAACTTTGACTTACATCCATTCTACTACCACCTTGAGAATTTTGACTTTGCTCCATCCTATATCATATTAAATCATGTATAAAAGACATAAAATAAATACACAATAGTTGAAACAAATGCACAATAGTTGAAACAAATACACCATAGTTTAAACAAGTACACTACAGTTTAAAACATCATACATCATAGTTTAGAACATCATACATCATAACGCCATAAGTTCAACACAAGTAGTTGTAATACATTATCTATTCCTATGTGGCCTAACTTGCCAATTAGTAAACAAAGTTTACGCCAATGAACTTCGAAAAGTCGTCCAAGCATCAGATGTTTCAATGTGAGTAGCATACTCAACTTCATCATCAGTCTCATCATCATCATCGCTAACTTCTTCCTCATCTTCATCCTCAAACACCTTGTCATCCGTTGGCATATATTTTCGAAGCAAGTTATGTAATAGAGCACATGCTAACACTATATGACCTTGAGTACGTATAGGAAAGTATGAAGGGGATCTAAGAATACACCATCTTCCTTTTAATATTCCAAAGCATCGCTCTATTACATTTATAGCTTTAGAATGTTTCATATTGAAGTACTCTTCTACACTTATAGGTTGTCGATCCCCCCACTCTTTCAAGTGATATCGATGACCTCTATATGGTGCCAGGAATCCCTCACAATTAGTATATCCAGCATCTACCAAATAATATGTACCTTGACAAGTACGGGGAAAAAAGAGTTACTTGTTATCATAAGAATATTAAGATCACTAATGTATTTGGCTTAATTGTTACATTGAGGAACTTTTAAACCATTAGGCCTAGAAAGTGCATCTCGAAGAACACGACCATCATGTGCAGATCCTTCCCAAGCCGACAACACATAGGTGAATTCCATATTAGGTGTGCATGCACCTAACACATTCATAGTGCCTTTCCTAGTCCGGTACCTTGGTCTATCCTCAACCGGTACGTGAGCATTAATGTATGTACCATCTAATGCTCCTATGCAATTCTAGAAGACAACATAGATAAACAACTTTTCAGACACATATGGCATATTTAGGTTTATTAGGAATTAAACATATAAGTTGCATTACCTTAAAACATTTCCATCTACTATCTTCACAATCTTCTGATATAGGCGTAGGCTTCTTGAGCAAGTGCGTATGTAACTTCAAAACCGCTAGAAGACAACGATGGAAGTTTCTACTCACAGTTTCTCTACTTCGATAAAAATAACTTCCTACTATCCTATTTTTGAACTGATGAGCCAATGTATACAAAAACATTGCAACAATCTCTTCCAATGACATATATCTAGTACCAGTTAAGCCCCCAATATCTCTAACCATTTCACATAAGATATTGAAAGTACGCCTATTCATGCGAAGCTCGCTCTTACAAGTAGCGTCGCTATCTCTAATTAACTTATTCAAATTCACTAATCTACGACGCTTTTTTTCTCTATAGGACAACTTCACTCTTTGCGTTTCATGAATAACAATAGCCATCATCAACCACATCAATATAACAAAAAGTACAACGTTTATAACAAGCATAATTGTGACGATTAATTGCATTTGCATTTTCTTCCTCTTCCTCACAAGCAATAATTGACGAGATGGAGCCATATTCTGTTGAAATCATTTTGATAATTCATTACTAAATTAATGATTACTATTACATACCACAAAATAGCATGTGAAATCAGAAAGAGAGAGAGATACATGATCTTGGTATAGTCTTATAAACCATTCATAGAGAAGTTTGTAACAACAATATAATTGATGGGCTAGATTGCCTTCAAAATTTGATACTAGCCTCAGTTCCACAGCCAGCAACCAATCAATCAATCAACCAATTCAAGTCACTAAAGAATATTGATCACCCCTTTATGCTAACATCGAAAAAGCAACCATAAAGCCATAGGAAAGACAAAGGCAGGAAAAACAGCAACTACAAAATCTAAAGCATGTTTAAATCCAATAAAGAAACAATTTCAAGCTTGAATTATTGAGCTCATTATCAAACAATACAAAAAGTTTTTGAACACATAAAAATGTAACAAATGATGATAAGTCTCACATGATTAAATCCGGCGAACAATACAAAACATAGATGGCATAATCTGAAGAATCAAACCAGAGAAACAATCACCATAATTTGAGATCTATAATCATAAATTGAAGCCCATGGACACTAATTAACACATCTGAACAATAATCAACGGGTAGTTCATGAATTGAAGCCAAAAATTAAAAAAAAAAAAAAACGCAGAGCTGAGGGTCGAACTTACTGTAACGGCGCCCAGCGGCGAGGAGGCGGCGTCTTGGTGGCCGGCGACAGAAGGTCAGGCTCGTCGACGATAGGGTGGCGGAGGCCGGCAACCGCGGTGGTGGTGGAGCAGCGTTTGTTGTGTGGCACTGAGATGTGAATGAAAATCGAACGCACAGGTCGAGGAGGCGGCGAACGACGGGACTGCAGCCCGGTGGCGCAGGGGCGCCGGCTGACGGTGAGCGGTGGCAAAGGGCACTGGTCGACGGTGATGGGTGGGGTAGCAGCGAGCAGCAAGGTCTAGGGTTTGTGTGGAGATGAGGAGGAACGAAAGTGGAGAACGAACGAGAATGAAGAACAGATGCTGCTGGCAATTAATCTTTTTTTTTTTAAAAAATAAAACTGATCCCAGGGGGTTGGGAACTTGAAACCTCTCATAAATGGGGGGGTTCAAGTTCTTGAGGATTGGAGGGGAACTTGAAACCTGGGGGTATCAAGTTCCTTTCCTTTAAAACACTCACCAAACAATAAGGAAAGGAAATTGAACCCTCAGGTTTCAAGTTCCATTCCAATTTTCCTCACCAAACAGGGCCTAAATATTTTCATCCTGAGGCTTCTTATGGAGCGAAGAAAAATTTCATTTCTGGGCTGTTTCATGGGAAAGCACTACAACATGCCGACCCATTTGAGACTGAAACAATTCGGTCTCCAAAATAGAAAATTCGGTCTTTATTTAATTTTGGAGACCGAATAGAGACCAAAATATATCGGCCTCCAAATGTTTGGTAGCAATTCAAATTTCGAGATCGAGTTTGAAAAAAACAGTCTCCATTTGAGACCAAAACAGGCCGGTGTTTAATTGAGACCAAAAATTTTGGTCTCAATTAGAGACCAAACTGTTTGGTCTTTGACTGGGACCAAAGTCCACCGGTCTCCATTTAAGACCAAGCTTACAGGGACTCTATTTGAGACTAGAATGGACCGGTCCCATTTGAGACCAAAATGGGCAGGTCTCTAGTGGAGACCGTTATCTTCGGTCTCAATTGAAGACCGGATTTCATTTTGGTCTCAACTAGAGACCGAGGCCCCTTTTAAGTTAAATTGGAGACCGTACTCTAAATTTCGATCTCAGATAGAGGCTGAAAGTTCTATTTCGGTCTTTAACCTATGCATAATTTTTGCATGAATTCTACCCATTTGAACATACCACCTACATTTTACACATCATGCTATTTACATGTTCAGGTCACAATTGCCCCTAAATATAATATATCGAGGTACGTGCTATGGCGTCCGAAAATACACCAAAATTTTCACAGTTTTGCATTCCAAAACTACAACAACTACGTGCAACAGTTCCATGTCAAACACTTTCCGCAACACCGCCCAAAATGGTTATCCACCATACATGAATTCCCGAGACCAATGTTCCACATTCAAGTGCTCAAGTAATTACAAGTACGCACCCAACTAAGTTAAAGGGTACAACCATACATACCTATATCTATGAGGATGCTTGAGAGCTGTTTGCACGGGTGGGGTGGCCAAGGAGCGCCGAGAAGCTATCAAACCGAGCATTAAGCTCTAGCAGTCCAATTCTTTGGTCATCCAGTTGCTTCTTCGTAGCTTCCAACTCCTCCCTAGTACTCCTCAACTCCTCCCTAGTACTCCTCAACTCCTCCTTTATCGAATATAGTCGAGCTTGAGTCAACTGCAGCTCATTCTATGTTGTTTGCAATTGATCTTGGGGCTGGGTAACTATCGGGGAGGAATATGCCGACGAACTGCTGCAGCTACTATGCCTAGACGTGGTCGGTCTCTCAGACATAGTAGGGCCCTCTCTTCCACGTCTATATATAGTGCCCTTCTCACTCCAGCCACCACTAGCCTTGAAGAACAGGTGATCATGTGCTGCTGAACTGACCTGCACATCAGTTCCTGCTTTCAGTTGCTCACATTTGCCTGCATCATCAAAATGAACAGAAAAAGTCAAACAAAATGGGGTAAATTAACGAGATTAACTCAATTCATCGTTGAAGATTAACTCATTGTTGTTTTCCTATAAACAAAGATTATATTACAGAATTCATCGTTCAAGATTAACCCATCTTCAGGTAGACATAGGAAGAGCAAATTAAAGAGATCAAGTAGGTGGGGGTACCTTTCAAATGAAAGTAAAAATGGGGCAATGATAAGGGTGGCAAAAATATGGCGATTCACACTCAAGATGAAATGGTTCATGCCATGTTTAAAGCAAACAGCAGTGACGATGTACATCCCCAAGTACCCAAATTGAAGTGGTATTATAGCCACATATGGCATGGCTTTTGGTAGCATTTCATAGAATAAATTGCTACCCATTTTTCCTAGTCAACAAACTAATTACTTTCCTCTTTTTTTTGTATTTTTTTCTTAACCCTCTCAAGCATTAGCTAGTTATATAGCTAGTTATATATGCTCCCTTTCTCAATTCAGTTGTTTTAGGGTGATGTGGAGAAGCAAATGGAGAAATGGCCCCTTTTATACACGACAAAAGTAGAGGTGAAGGCCCCAATCACACGTATGCATCATCTGCCATATATATAGCCTAATGCATGCACTTTTATCTTCACTTCTCTCCCTGTGTGTGTGGAGGGGGGGTTTGTGTGTGTATATATACATATTTTTATTTCTGCGAAGAAACAGACAGAGTTTTGCCTAAGAGTTGATGATATCCCAAGCTTAAAGCCATAATTTCTTCCCTGGAATAAATAAAAATATAGAAGACATTTGCACGCTCAACGAGCCACACATCCGGAGTACACCAAGTATACATCTCAACGGATCACACATCCGGAGCATTAGGGTTTACATCCTAAAATTTAGAAAACAGGATCATTGTTTATGTCGCATACATATTCGATGTATGTAAGTGATATGATAGACGTTTAAGGCTTATGATGTACGTAAATCAACTTATCTATCAATACTTATAGAACTTAAATCAATGTTGGTATCATATACCTATATCAATGGTAGTATACCAATGAATATATCATGTACCTAAATCAAATGGCCCCTTATCCACATAGATATATATACCAAAAGTACTAATAGTGTAATGTTCTTTCATGTAGTACTTACTAAGGGTATTTATTTTTATTCGCGTGAATAACTAAATCCCTTCTTAATTAAAATTACCTAGCAGAATTAATGGCAGAATTAAAAGCTTGTATACATATTTTAGTCGTCTAACTTCAAACGTAAGCATTGCTACAGTACTTACATAAACACTCTGCACGTGAGCATCGCACCAAATCCGCTGACCATTCTCATCAACCTTTGAATGAATGGTCATAAACAATTCAGCAGCCGAAGGTCTTCTTCAAATTGCTTCGTCTATCATATACATATATATCTGTTTACATTAGCAACCTTGAAAAGTTAAAACCACGTATTCTAGTGAAGTAGTTTAGATTTTCATACCAGTGTTTCGGCCCACATTGTCGCTGATATTGACCCCTGGCTATGCCCAATCTTACCCTTCGGTCCCTCTGTCTTGTTCTTCCTGTTTCGCTCAGACCACTTCTTGAATTCCTCATCAGTTTCTCTCTTGTTCTGCAATGATGCATAAAGATCATCCTTCATCCAAGGAATGATCTTCTCCGGAGGGCTCCTCCCAGCCTTGTTCACTATATCTTTCACCCTCACATGCACCTTTTGTTGCCATTCTCTTCTGACTAATGCCTCATGCTCGGGAACCCATGTGAATCATTGCTGCACGTAAAATTCCGAAGAATAGAACAAAATTCGATTGCATTGTGTTAGTTTGCAATAAAACTCGTAAGTGGTCATAAGTGGTCATGTTAATTTGCAACAAAACTTATAATAAGTGGTCATGTTTTAGACATAATAACGAAAAAACACCCGAATTATCATGTAATATGTCAGTTCTAATGCCAGTTACCTATATAGACCTTTCTGTCGCAAATACACCAAAAAAAACCAAAAATAGGATAGATAAGACACTTATTGGCTAAAAGATTGCTTCAAAGACCTTTCTGTCACAATCTGGCTTACTGAATCAAAATCAGTAACAAGAAGAAGTGGAAGAGAGGATTATTTTTATTCTTAGAGGTTTTACTTTTTCGTTGAAGTTGAATATGTACAACACAGGGATCTTTAATTTGGTTCAACTACACCAACATTGCCTTACTGCATCAGCCCTCAAATATAGAGCTTTGTATTGTTATGAGTTTGAGTATGATGCACATATGAGATATATGAAAATGGTTTCAACGTTTAGGTTATTCTATACGACAACATAGAAGGGTGTTTCTTAAGTTAGCCAACATGCTACGTTTGATTCAAAGTTAGCCGTTTATGTTGCGTACATTAAGAATGTATCTTTTGGGTTATAATTTTGTGATTTTTGTTATAACGTTTGATATAATTGGGTTCCAATAGTGTTTTACTTTGTTTTGGACCTTGAGCAGCCAATTCAACATTTTCAGTCCAGTGGTCAACCATGAAGTTAAGGGTAGCATCTCCAGTTAGTCTTTTGTCCTTAGTAAAATATATATGTTAAATTTGTCAGTTTCAGTACAAGTTCCTATTTTTTAGATTAAATTGTTATCATTTTTATAAGAGTTTTGGTGGTCTAGGTCTTTTGTTTCCACCTTGATCTTGAGGTTTGTATCTCTTCCCTCCCTCTCCTAGGCTTTTGCCTATTTCATAACCAAGTATGCAAAGCTTTAGTTGTTTAAGATAGATGTTTCAGAGATTTCACATTTGGTTTTTCTCCCTATAAAAGGTAGATTAGTTGTGAGGGATAGGTAATATGTGGTTGAACTGCTAGGGATATGAAGGTAATGAGGGCAAGGTAGTGATAGGGGCAGTGCTGCTTGCAAGTGTGAATAAGATGTCAATACAATAATGCATAGAAAGCTCTAGCAGGTTCTCTTCCTTATACTTTGTACTATTATTTGTATTATTTCTGGGAAGAAACGGATAGAGTTGTGCCTAAAAATTGACCATATCCCAGACTTAAAGCCATACATTTCTTCCCTTCAATAAATAAAAATGCAGAAGACATTCGCACACTCAACGGGCCACACGCCGGAGCACACCAAGTATACATCTTAACGGATCACACATCCGGAGTATTGGGGTTTACATCCCAAAAATTCATAAAATAGGATCATTGTTTATGTCGTGTACATGTTCGATGTATTTAAGTGATATGATAGGCGTTTAAGGCTTATGATGTACCTAAATCAATTTATCTATCAATACTTACGGAACTTAAATCAATGTTGGCATCATCTACCTAAATTAATGGTAGTATACCAATGAACATACCATATTGTAAAGTTTAAAAACTTTACCTTAAAACAATTCCACTAAAACTACTAGTGATCCTCAGGGGCGTCCCTCCAACACGTGAAGGCGCCCTTGTGGTAACTTCGAATGGTTTCGGAGATGGCTCGTGCGACATCTCGATGACCAAACCTATGATAGAGCATTGCTCACAATTGTAATGAAAACATAGTATGCATCCGGTTCGTAGATTTTGAAAGTTAACGATGTTTACCACATGTCGGTGTTAGGCACAAGTCGTACCCTTGTCAATAGGGTGCTAGTGCCCTTCAACGAAAACTCCGGAGGCTGAGTCTCCTAAGAGTCGTACTGGGTAATGGATCTGCTGGGACCATCCATGCGTACCTGCTCCTACGTAATGTTAGGAAAATCAGTTAGATAAGTGTATGCATTTAAATTTGAAAATTGTATGCCAAACAACACTAAATATGATACACTGAGCAATGTTGGATATTGTGCTGTAAAGGTCATAAATTGTATAAATACATTAGAGCAGCAAGCAATACGCACTCCGATATGAAAACATGTGACTCAAATAACATAACGAATCGAGGGAGAAATTGTAATAGAAGTTTGCATACATTTAACATACGGAACATAGGTTCTAACACATAAAAACACAAGCTGCGCATAAATTAGTCATCGACGTGCACTACATAAACATTGACTCGGTGAAGTAGTCATCATCATCCTCATAAACATTATCATCGTCTTCATCTAGTAACCCATCATGCCATTCCTCTCCATATCCACCATCGATGGCATTAACCTCCTCATCCCTATTGTCATCTGCGTCATTTTCCTCTTCTTGAACGATGTCAACATCATCGTCTACATCGATATCTCCTAAATTAGGCCGGTTGTTGTTTTCATCTATTTGGAATGGTGTATCCTCTTCGAGGCATCTATTATTGACCTTGGTTTCATTTTTAACATTGCCCACCAATCCTTTTTACTGTTGTCTTTCATAGGATAAGGCATAAAGCAAACTTGGGTGACTTGACTTGCAAGGACAAATGGATCATACTTAGGATATCTCTTCGTGTGATTTACATCGACCAATTTGTATGTATCATGGACAACAACACCATTAATGCAGTCATACCAATCACACTTAAACATGATCGTCTTATATGGACGAATATCCCCAATGTAGTGCAACTCAACTACATCCTGTAGAATGCCATAATATTCCTTTCCATCTGCCCCTTTCATGTACACGCTGTAATTCATTGTTGACTTATTTTTCCCATATTTATATGCATGAAAGTTGAAACCATTGACGTAATAATGATCCTAACAATGAACATGCCTTTTAGGGCCATACGCAAGTGCTCTTAGGATGTCATTGTCGACGTTGGAGTGGAAGACCTACATGGCCGTCATAACCACAAATGGTCAAAGATATTGTCATTATCGTAAAACTACAAAAATAATTATGCAATGTAAGCAAAACACATTGGGGAAATACGTACATACACTTTGAACCATTCTGGAAATCTATCCTCAAACGTTGCCCACACATCCTCGACCCGAGCACTAGGGTCTTGCTAGACCATCTCGAGCTCAAAGATCCTACACAGTGCAATGAGAACATCATATAGTCGTGTTTAATGTATGTACGATTTCCTCCATATGTAATACAGAAACTTACCGTTCATATTCTCCCAACAATCCATAATTCGATAGCACATACGCATATGCCTATCGATGATCCAAATGATCCAAGAACTGAACACTGCCCTCATTCGGGGCATATCCCACGTTACGGGAGAAAATGTCTGGAAGTTTGGCATTGGATTTGTCCTGATCAATGTTCATCACATTTCTGGGCAAATCTCATGCCCTAACATCAACACTATCATCAAAATAGTTCGTAATGAAGTTCATGATCTCTTCCATTAAGTACGCATAGCAAATTGAAGGCTCAACACGTGCTTTGTTACCTACTTTCCCCTTTAAGTGATGAAGGAACCTGTAATCCAATAAATTAAAATGTCATTTGTATACGCAACTTCAGACATGATTTCCATGAACCATATCATACCTTTCATTGTCATACATCCATTGATATTGAACCGGTCCTCCAAGTTTCAGTTCCATAGGTAAGTGGACAGGTAGATGCTCTATTACATTGGTTCGAATTTGTGCACGCTCCACGTATTTAGGCCATCTCTCCTAATATTCGAATCTAATGTCCAATTTTAGCTCGTGGGGCTAAAATAGAAATCTTACAAAATCAGAACCACTTGAGTTGCTTCGTTTGGGCTATGTTAGGCAAGATTTTAACTTGACCCAAATTCAGCAAATTTCTCGACAAACACCCACATTGTATGAGTTAGGGTTTTTATCACTTTAGGAAATCAAAACGTATACTAATGCAGAACTTTATTATATCATCTCAAACTAGACTCTCTAGGCTTCATAACAGAGCATAGATTGCTCCAATTGGACTTTGTTTGAATGGTGAGAAGCCAATCTAAAATGGAGTCAAATGTTGGAGCGGTGATCATCTTGACCAAGGAATATCAGTTTAGACTTTGGTGTGGATGAGGAAATAGACAAAAGTAGGTTTGGGGCTTAGTATGCGTTGTTCTCCTCCTCTTGAGAAGGATTTGACCTAAAATCCTCAAAATTGCCCTTTACGTAAGGAGCTAAGTCTCCCACAGTGAAAGTGACGCTTACATGCATGTCCCTTGGTAAGTCCAATTCAAAGGCATTGCCCCCGATCCTTTCATGTACCTTGAAAGTGACATTCTCCTCAAGCTATGAGTTTGTTTTGCCTCCTAAAAAAGAATCTCTCATTCCTTGGGTGCAACCAAATCAAATCTCCTAGGTTGAAAACCATGGGCTTGCGATGCTTGTTCACTCTATCCTTGTAAGAGGCGTTGACCTTTTCTATTTGAGCTTGAATTTATTCATGGAGCTTCTTCATTTCCTTAGCTCTCTCTTAGCCTTCAAAGCTGACCTTATGCTCAATAGGAAGAGCAAAAAGGTCTATTAGAGTAAGAGGATTAACTCTATAACAAGAATCAAAGGGAGAGTCAGATGTAGCATAAGTAGGAGCCCGGTTATAAGCAAACTCGGCATGAGGAAGTTTTAAATCCTATTCTTTGTGAGATTCTTGCTCACCTATCCTCTAAGCAGGGTAGGTAGAGTCCATTTGGTAACCTTTGTTTGTCCATCGGTTTGGGGGTGACAAGTAGTGCTGAATAAGAGCTTAGTTCCCAATAATCTCCATAAACACCTCCAAAAATGGGAAAGGAATTTGGTGCCTCTATTAGAGACAATACTCCTTGGCACACCATATAGCTTGATGACTTCCTTGAACTATAAATGACCAATGGGAGAAGCATCATCACTCTTGTGACATGAAATGAAATGGGCCATCTTGGAGAATCAATCAACCACCACCATTGTTAAGTTATACCCTCTATAGGTTCTTGGCAAACCCAAAATGAAATCCATGCTAATGTCTTCCTAAGGGCTATTTGGTGTTGGAAGAGGAGTGTATAACCCTTGATGGAAGGTGCTCTTGGCCTTATGAGATATAGTACAGTTGAAAACAACTCTATAGACATCACTTGTCATTTGAGACCAATAACAGTGATCCTTTAAAATCTCAATTGTTTTTTTAATGCCGAAATGTCCTCCTAATTCACCACCATGGCCCTCTCCTATAAGTAACTCCCTTAGAAAGCCCTTAGTAACACAAAGCTAGTTGCACTTGAAGAGTAACACAAAGCTAGTTGCACTTGAAGAGGAAGCCATCTTACAAGGTATATGAGTCATGATCCTTAAGGTTTGCAACAATCTCTTAGAAATCTTCATCTTCCTTATATAGTTCTTGGATGAGGTAAAATCCTAAAATTTATTCCTCTAGAGTAAATAGGCTGGTGTATATTCTTGAGAGTGTCGATGACCACATTTTCCCTGCCATCTTTGTGCTTACAAGTGAAGGAAAAATTTCACCCACTTGGCATACCTTGAATTGAGCTTGACTTGCCCATTGATGAAAGACCAAGCCTTGTGATCTGAATGTATCACAAGGGCTTTAGCTTGAGATAGTGACTCTAATGGGTAAGAACCTGAACGATAGCTTAAAACTCTATCATAAGTGGAGTAGTTGAGTTTGGGGCCGCTCCACTTCTCACTAAAGTAAGCCAGAGGCCGCTTGGCTTAGGTGAGGATTGCCCCAATGCCAACACCACTAGCATCACATGCAAATTCAAAAAGGAGATTGAAGTTGGGGAGAGCCAAGATAAGAGTCGAACATAACCTTTCCTTGATTGTTTTAAAGGCCCTTTGGGCATCCTTTGTGTATTCAAAGCTTCCCTTCTTCATGCATTTAGTTATAGGAGCCATAATGGAGCTAAAATCTTTGATGAAATAGCAGTAGAAAGAGGCTAACCCATGAAAACTTCGCACTGTCGTGATCGAGCTGGGACTAGACCAACTCTTGATAGCCTCAACTTTAGATTCATCAACTTGAATTACTTTACCATACACAACATAGCCAGGAAAGACAACTTATGGAGTAAATAATTCACACTTATTAGGCTTGGCATATAACTTTTGTTGCCTTAGCACTTGGAACACTTGAGAGAGGTGTTCCACAGGAGATATCTCATCATGACTATACACAAAGATATCATCAAAATACACCACAACAAACTTCCTAAGGAATGGCCTTAAGACCTCATTTATTAGCCTCATAAAAGTACTAGGAGTATTAGATAGACCAAAAGGCATCATAAGACACTCATACAACCCATATTTGGTCTTAAAAGTGGTCTTCCATTCATCTCCTCCTTTCATCCTAATTTGGTGATAGCCACTCCAAAGATTAATCTTAGAAAAGACTTGGAGTCACGTAACTCATCAAGCATGTCATCCAATCAAGGAATAGAAAATTGATACTTGATGCTGATATTGTTCATGGCCCTAAAGTCAACACACATATGCCAAGTCCCATATTTCTTAGATACTAATAGAGCGGGAATCAAGCAAGGACTTAAGCTCACTCTAATGTACCATGGTCTAGCAACTCTTGGACTTGTCTTTGTAGTCCTTTTAACTCACTAGGATTGCATCGATAAGTTGGCTTGTTTGGCCAAGGAGAACCCGGTAGGATATTTAGTGCTCAATTCCTTTTAAAGGAGGAGCCTCGGGGGTAAATCATTAGAAAATACATCCTTAATCTCTTAAGAGTGATTGAGCTAAGGGATACATAGGTTTCACTCCCTTACATGTGTTTGATTTTGCTATAAATGAGGCAAAGAAAGACTTGCTCTTACTAATGGCTCTCTCCACTCGTGTTTTACTCATAAATAGACTTTTCTCACTTCTCTTCCCTGGTTTAGATTTGAGGGGTTTAGGTGGAGGTAGTGCCGTTCAAGTCAGATTACGACCCTTGTATTTCAATGCATATGTATTGGCATCCCATCACGAATTACGTTATTATCAAACAACTAAGGCCTACTCTGTCACACATGACATGCATCCATAGAAGGACATCACATAGTACCTCACCACAATATGGACCAACCAAAAGCACAATAAGAGCTTGCTTAGAAACGGCTATCTCGCTTCGTTGTTTGAGTGATTGGAGAGAATAAGGGGTAGGATGTACCTTGGTGGGTGATTGAAGCTTGTGAATGAGTGTTGTGGAAGCTACATTTGTGCAACTTCCTCCATCGATAATAAGCTTATAGACCTTGCCTTCAATAGTGCATCGGGTATGAAAGATTTGTTCCCTTTGGCTTGACTCATAAGGAGCCTCTTGGGCATGGAGTGCTCTTCGAATTACTAAGAGCTCACCCACGTCTCGAGTGACTAAAGTTTGATCTTCATCCTCGACTTCATCTTGTCTAGGTGCTTACTCAAGAGCTTGAATTTCTTTAACTTCTCTAATGGTAAGAGTTCTCCAGTTGGGACAATCCGCTTAGAAGTGTCCATAACCATGATATTTGAAACACTTCATACCCCCTATATCTATGGTGATTCACAAGCAATCCCTTTAATCCTTGTCAAGGGATTTGATGGGTGTTGATGTAGGGTTAATTTTGTTAGGGAATGAGTAACCCTTGGGGGTACTTTGAGGGAGGATAGAGGATGTGGTTTAAAAGGGTTTTTGACCGTTAAGTTGCTTCTCAACTTTAATGGCTAGATAACACATATGATCAAAAGATAAGTAAGGATGTAGATTCACTTTGTTAGTAATGCTAGGGGATAGCCTGTTAATGAACCTTGCAATCTTGAGTTTGGGTTCTTCATCCAAGCTAACGCTGATTGGAGTTGCCTAAACCCCTAATGTACTCTTCTACCTTTAGATTCTCTTGTCTAAGAGCGGTAATCTTGAGGTAGAGTTCTTATTTGTAAGAAAGGGGTAGGAATCTCTTGTCCATATGCTTTTTGAGTTTGGACCAAGTTTTGATTTTGGGTTTGGCTGCTGCAGGCCTATTTTCTTTAAGTGCTCTGCTTTAATTTAAGAATTGTGAACTTGAAGGCCTTCTTATGATTATACTCTTTGAGTTTAAAGATCCTTCTTAAGGCTTGAACACAATCAAGATAGTTCTTCGAGTTAAGATTGTCTTCAAATCTTGAAGCCTCAGCTTTGAGTTCCTTAAGGTCATCCCTTGGATGCCTTTTTCTTCCAAGCCTTCCTTTCTCTTCAACAAAGTCTTCATGAGGGAAGTGTAATACCCCCAGCCCTAGGGCCAGGAGCGTTACATTTTCCTAGCTTCTTACTTAAATTCCGGGGCAAAACAAACAAAGTTTTCCCTAAAACTGACCGTTTCCAGGGTAAAAGCCTTACAATGGACCCCTGCAAATCAACGAAAGCGTATAACATTCTAAAATAAGTTCAACAGCTACACGCCGGAGTTCATAACTCAACGAGTAACTCAGTCGGAGTGCTTCAAACAGTATAGTTTATTAATACAGGAGAAATGAAAGATACAACTCAACGGTTCATACAGCTGGAGTACTGGGGTTTACATCCTAAAACGTAACTGGTTTTAGCAAAAAAGACAAACAACAAATTAGATGGTTGGCTCACATAGCGTTACAGAGCGATTCCTAAATCGGAAGCACTACATGAACTAGAATACTTGTTCGCAAACGTTTACAATTCTAGGAATACATTACATGACTTCGTTAAACATGTAAGACCCCTTCAAATGGGCACACATTACACCTTGCAAGTAAGAATAGATTCCATCTTGGATTAAGTGACTTGGCTTCTATTTGTCAAAATACGAACCTAGGGAAAAAGGGGAAAGAGTAATGGGATGAGCAACCACATGCTCGGTGAGTATTCCCCAACCCCTTAAAACCAAAATCATTATAGGCGGTAATATCTTTAAGAGTCACATATCATGTATTCATACTTTGCTATCATATTAGGCAATCATAGTCCCTAAGGAAGGATCACTATCCGTAAACCTCTTTCTAACCACTCAAACCCATTTCTAGTTCCCTGAATGACTAAATTCCTTTACTAATAAGCAGTCAAACACATAGGCAGCAACGAGGCTAAGAACAGAACTTTCTTTCATAGATTATGTGATATAATTCGTGATTTATGCCTTATCTATCTAATTCACTTATACAAGATGCTTAAACACATGAAGTAGAGATTATACAAGGAGCTTTCTTTCTCATGACATGCATTTTTAAACTTATATACTCGATGCATCACAAGGATATGACCATGTTGTACTTGAAATTTCATTCATACTACACTTAGATTCTTAATCATATGATATGCACAAAAATCTTTCTTTCTTTTTCTGAAAACACTTTACTTAGCCTCTTTAGGCTCATAAAACTCTTTTCTTAGCCTCTTTGAGGCTCATATTCTTAAAAGAATTTCTTTCATATTGGTCTCATAATGGCCCTCGAAAACTTTCTTTCTGGAATACTTAAAAGGTGAAACGCCGATTGCTTTTCTGACTTATTAGGAAATTACTCTGGGCATAAGATCGTCATAATGTGCTAATTGGGTGAGATATATTCTCAACTCCTAGCGAGATTAGCGCTTATACTAAGCTGTTACTCCCGAGATGGTAACTAACTTTTGGACCTTAACCCTCATCAAGGTCTTTAGGGCTTCCCACTACTGGGATTACTCCCTAGGCTAGGGATTCCCCCGTTCAAGTAGGTTCACTACCATCTTATTATCCCTATGCATAATATCTTAGCTAATTCAAAGCGTATGGCCATAACAGCTAATAGTTTGCTGCCTCTCATAGCGAAATCCTTCTTCACACAATGCACTCTCTTTTTATTTAAATTCCTTATGGATTTCCCCATTCAAGCGAGTTCACTCCCAAGACTATATTCGTATACTTAATATAGGCTATCGATTGCTAATAGTTATGGCTACTATTAGTTACAATAATGAAAACTTTCTTTTCCAAACTCATCCTCACTCGCATGGTGAAACTTAATGACATAAAAGCGAAGGAAGTTTGCACGTAACACATTCAAACCCTTCATAATCAACCCAGCAGAATAAGCCACACATCACCTCGCAATCCACACGATTGCGGTTAAACATTACCTAGGCTCCCTCCTCACATAATACTGACTACAAAGAACCTCAAAATTCTCATTAGTTCATTTTCAAGCCGTCCGACTACCAACTCGGTTTTCAATTCCACAACCATAGCATGTTATCATAAAAGTCAAATGAAATAGCTACGTATAAACTTACCGAGCGAGCAGCAACCATCCAGCAGCTCGATACAGCATATATACATATATATATATATATATATATATATATATATATATAGCATTAACTTGAAATAAGTACTTACTGAACTAATATAAACTCACAAGGTATGAAACTAGCCTACATTCATAACTCGCGAATAGGAGGTAAGCATGCCAAGTTCATATCATTTCAAAGCATAGCTAACCAACTAAACATGCCATTTCAAAGCGTAACTAATCAGCTATACATGCCACATTCAAGCATAACTAATCAACTAAACATGTCATTTTGAAAGCATAACTAACCAGCTATACATGCCACCTTCAAGCATAACTAATCAACTAAGCACGTCACCTTCAAAGCATAACTAACCAACTAAACGTGTATCTATTTGAATCATTCTTAGGTTGTTTCAGAAGCTACTTTCGAACATGACTTAGCTAGCTAGCAAGCATTGGTTTGAACATGAATTGACTAATTTATCATGTTTCGATGTAACATGTTCTTTATTCATAAAATACTCAATTTACTAATCGTAAAAGCCTCAAATTCTACACCCATGGCAGCCCCTTCCCCAATCCATTTTCGGTTCAATTTTCATCCTCCTTTTAATCAAATTATAGGGTGCATCTTTTGCCCATCTAAGGTGACTTTTTGACCCTACCAAGCAACATTTCAAGCATAAACGTTAGTTCAGTCCTGGGTAGTTTATCATCAACCTAAACGTGCATAATCTAAATCTGAGTTTGGTTGAACAAAACATGCATAATTGCTTCTCCCATTATTCAGCTAGTCTAATTATCCTTAAACTAACACGCAACATGGCTCGAGAACTCAATTATTTTCGAAATTACTAATAATTTATGAGGTGAGAGCCTCCCACCTCGATTCCATGCTAAAGGACCCCATTATGGGATTTTGAAACTCGATTTGAAAGCTTCAAACTAGGAATTCGACCTTCCTCTACTCCTTTGCCCAAACCCACGCAAGTAGACCCCAATTCATGCTTGGCCCTCGTAAAAACGGACCCAATTCGACCCAAACCCAGACCTGGGTTTCTTCCCCTTTCACTAATATCTTCGTTGTTGCTACTCGTGGTCGCCGGCAGGGTGGTCGCGGGGTGCGACGGGTGGTCGCTGACACACCGGTGCCGTCATCTCCTTCTCTTTCTCTCTATCTCAGCCTCTGTCACTCTCTCTCTCTCTTCGCAGTGGTTGTCGGGGAGCAGCACGAAGGTGGTCGCACCAGTGTGACGGTGGCCGGCCTCCAGCCACCGGCATCGCTCGACCCTCCACCCTTTCTCGGTCCACTCTTCTCTCTTTGGTGGTTGGAGGTTCATGGGGTTAGGGTTTGAGAAAACCCTTACTGCTCGCGTCCGTGGAGAAGAAAAAAGGGGCTTCAGGCCCCTTTTCGATATTTTGTTTTTGTTTGTTGCTTGCCCATTCAGCTAACATCGCCAGTCTAATTTCTAATCTTCTACCTTATATCATAACCCGAATCGATGACACGACCCTTCGTCGATTGTTCGATCCCAAATACGTCAAGGTTTGATTTAATAAACCTTGAAACTAATTCTAAGGTAAACAACCTAATCGTATTTGGAAAACGACTAAATTAAACTATCGGCACAATTCAGAGCGAATTAAATTTCAAAACTAATAATAATAATAATAATTCTCTTTTTAATAACATCATCACTTAAGCACGCACATCGATAATAATTTAACTCGTACAGTTAATAAAAATACGATTTTACGGCACAAAAAAGGCAATACGACCAGCTCAACGGAAAATAGGGAATGCGGGCGTCACATTCTTTCCCCTTTAAAAGAATTTCATCCTCAAAATTTTAAGGTTCACAGTTCAGTTGTACCTAAGACATGCACACACTTGACACAGTCTATACAAATTACACTAAGATCAAAATCTCATTCTATAATTAGCTGAAAACCGAAAAAAGGCTTTTGGTATCCAGTCCCCTCTCCGGCAATCCTCTTCAAGCGTTTACTCACTCTATTTAGGCGCCGAGGGCAAATCGTATTGAAGAGGGGCAAATGAATTGGCATGGACAACCATATTGAGCTTGTTTTAAAAATGTACGTAGATTTTTGATAATCTAGACTGAATGCACCTAGTAAGCAACAACTCTATGTACATGCATTGCTATGTATTGAAGTTTAAAGGAAGGACAATTAGGCAGTTGACTCCTCAAGGTCATATACAAGTAGTCTCGTTCTAAAACATGAATTCAAGTCACCTTTGGGATCACAACAATTAACTCAGAGATTCCTATAATACATTAGAATAATAAGAACGGCACATAACACCACATAGCATTATTTAAGGACAATAGCATCACATAGCATCGCATAGTATCAGTAATTCAAGGTTCTTAAGCCTAGGAGTTGGAAGTAACATGAAACTGGCTAATGCACATATGGAAAGCAATTTACAAAATGAAAGCACATGTGACCTATATTCCTATCCTCTTACACCATTTCCAGCTAATCTTTAGGCATTTCATTCATGGCAACTTAGACATGACATGTCAAGGTTGTATGAAGGGGGTTTAACTTAATCAGGTTCATTTCAAAAGATGAAGATATTAAATCAAACTAAAGTTAAATTATTAACTGGAAAGTTACCACATCACTCTAAGGTGGTAGAGGCATCAAATTACGCCAAATTGACAATGAAGAAAATTGAATTAGCACTCGAGACCACATTGGCATCACGTAGGGCTAACAATAGAGCACTGAAGGTGTAACGCCCCGCCGCTGCCCGAGGGGCGGCGGGCACATCACCGCCGTGGACGCTCGGTCAGGAGCATCCACAAGGCTCTATGATCTTAATTCACTTATTGATAGCAGCGGAAACTCTAATCACAGTCTAATGAAGGTTCGGGCCGGTAGTTCTAAAACATACATTGCATATATACTTAAACCATATACAAAATGTTCTTACATATATCCAAATCAAAATGCAAAACTGTATTTACTAAATATAATCCATAACAGACACATATAACGAGCCCTCCAGGTCCAAATAAGTTCTCTTAATGCTCTTGTGGTCCCTTTTGGTTTCCAGAACCTGAAAAAAAATGGTGAGGTCATGAGCTCTCCGAGCCCAGTGAATAACCCTTACCTTCCTCGTTATTACACTTTGCACATTAACCGATTAACACATAATCATACAGTACAGGTAACTTCTGACATATAGACAGAACATATCATATAACATGTACAAGGTGACATAAGAACATTCATATGCTTCAAGAACCAAAATAAACTTATACCTTCCATACACACAACATATTTATGTCATGGAACGGCAATTAGAGTAGCTTAGTCGTACTTGTCCCATACCAGGTACGATTCAAGGGTTTTCGTTTTCACTTAAATCCCTAAACAAACTCTGCTGTTAGTTTATTCACTAAACTAACCATGATTGTCCCATACCAATCATGTCCTTTGGGCTCATAGTCCTCACTAGAGTCCAAAAGAAAGCAAAATCTGCTAAGCAACCTAACGGCCAGCCCATAACCATAATTGACACATACATCAAATCAACTTTATCTCAAAAATTCACATAAACGCATAATATGTATCTTAAAGTCAATCACAAGCTCATAGGTGTTTTAAAAGAACCTTCAAATCCAAATCCAAATCCAAAGCCCAATTCCAATCCAAAAGGATTTCCACATCATAACTAAAGTCCAAATTCAATCCAAAACCAATTTCATAACATAACCAAAGTCCAAACCCAATGCAATTACCATTTTCATAACATATCCAAAGTTCACATCCAATTCCAAAGTAAAAATCCAAGCCAAAAACAACTTCATAACATATCCAAAGTCCAAATCCAAGCCAAAATCATATCCAAAGTCCAAATCCATATCCAAAGTCCAAATTCAAGTCAAAACCAATTTCACAACACATCACATATTCTTAACTGAATGCAAAACTTTTAGTTTAGGGGAAATCAACTCATGACCCACCCAAAGAACCATCACAACGCAGGGGTGACAAACACATCCTGGTGGCCCTGCTACGGCTCAAACATATGGTACCAACCAATGGTAGACCAGCCGCAGCACATTCATATGGTCCCAACCAGGCACCCAACGCTCTAAAGGACGCGAACTGCCCACAATACAAACCATGGAATCACATTCATATCCTAGTAAGTTTAGGCCGAAACCATCCTCACTAGGGACCCACATGGCTCACACACATACATAAGGCCGACATTCATATCCCAGGGGATTGGTTATAGCCTCTCCCACTAGGCGACCTGAATATAACGACAGTCACTACTATGGCCATAGCTCTAGAACGTTCTGTAATAGCCTCAGTCAAGACATGATCTCTTTCCCCAAAAACGTAACTTAATAAAATCATATAATCACATTTTTATTTTCAAAGAAATTCGATTCCACAATTGTAACAAAAACATAATCGAAATAGAGCATACTTCAACTCAAAATACCTTTCATAATTTTCCCAAACTTCATCACACAATCAGAATTCTTAAGAAGCTCAACAATGGCCTTTTCATATCTAATTTATGGATTAAACATACAAATAACCTATAATTACATTAAACAAGGTACTTTAACTCAAAAATTCATAACTCACATCATACACATCCAATCGTTACCAAACTTTGCAGGAAATTGACAAACAACAGATAGATTCTAACATATTAATTTCATGTTTTTTTTTCCCTAGCCAATCATTCCAAGAAATTCAAACAGTCAGTCAAAATACTTAAAAATCTGTGAATTAAACTCAAAAATTCATAACTTTTAGCATACACAACCAAAATTCACAACATTTTACCAGAAAACACCAACAACCATGAGGAATGTACAGTAATATTTTCACAATTTTTCTCCAAGCAAAACCTTCAAACGAAAATTAAAACAGTAACTGAAATCAAAGACCAAAACAGAGCAGTCCCAATCAAAAATTCGTAACTCTTATAATACACTTCCAAAATTCATCAAAATTTACAGAGATTTACCAGACATCGTCATCAGTTTACAGTAAAAATTTCATGATTTATATCCAACCCAATAGTTCATAGCAATTCAAACATCATCTGACTTTTCGCACACAATAACAGGGCAGTTTCAATCAAAAATTCATAACTTATAAACTACACATCTAAAATTCATGAAATTTTACCAGAACTTGCCTAATGTCATGGTTAACCTACAGTAAAAATTTCATGATTTTTCGAGCATCCAAACATTCCCAGAAAATCTGACAGTACACGAATCCTTGAAAAATCCGAAAATTAACCATATTTCTCTACTCTCTTCCTCATCCCAAATACAAGCAATCAACCCAAAATCCATAGTATAGCATGTGTTTGGATGAATTCAGAACATACCCATCAATTCACAACATCCACATAACTCACAAATCATAAATAAACATGAAAGTTTTAGTAGTAGGTTTCTAACAAATTGATTTAGGATTCTAATCCAATAAACCCTAAAATCTCATATTCAAAACTTCAATTCGAATTTAATTTGTAAATTCAAACATAAATCTCAAAGTAATCTTCCCCTAATCAATTTTAGGGTTAGAGAAAGTAAAAATTACTCACCTTGAATTGAAATCAAAATCAAAACTGTAATCCTCTTCTCCTTCTTCTTCTTCTTCCCCTTCTTCTTCTCCTTTTCTTCTTCTTCTCCCCTCTCTGCGTGGGTGTGTGTATTGTGTGTGTGTGTCGTGGAAAGAACTAGAGAACCCCCCCTTTTTAGTTTTGCTTTCTTTCTTTTTTTTTTTTTTTGACCGACTCTCCCCCTTTTTTTTTTCCTTTTTCAGTCAAGTCCCCCTTTTGACTCCTCCTTTAATTTTTTTTTTTTTTTGAAACAAAGCCTTAGTAATATACTCACTCAACAAATTATTCACAAAATACAATCATATTAATTTAAAATACATATATATATATAAAATAAAACACATAAAATACACACACATTAATTAGGAATTCACACTTGAATCAAAATTAGTAGCCAAAAATTTCGGGGCGTTACAGAAGGTCAGGAATCAGGTATAGCATGAACTAGCATAACATGTTGATAGGAACAACTTTGAGAAGGAAATGCTAGGGTAAGAATGTAAGTCGATGGTTTTAACGGTGGTGAGGCGTTCCCTAAAGTCCCCACTTTGGGATCGATCATCTCTTAAGTCATAGGTTCGTGAAAATGAATGGGTATGCTCCTAGACGAATCCTAAGGCCTGCGGTTTGTGGGCCTACATGCTTCCACTATGATCAAACATATAAGGGCAAGAATATGTGAATGTAGGTTTCTAGGGTCATCTCATCATGCTTTGGATATGGGCATATACAGTTATTCAATTATAACATGGAATTAAGGAATTCATGGGATATAAATGATGACTCAGAGGTCATACCATGCTATGAATTGCAAGAGTTAAATCATTTGAGTAATCATATCGCATGTCATAACCAAACTCAAGTCAAGCAAACACCAAGAAGTGCAACAACTTATACATAAAGCACATAACTAGTCATGACCTAATTCCTATAGTGCATCAATGACCACGCACAATAGACGTGGGTGTCCATATATATGATGACATGACCCTGAATGCTCTACCATGCTACTTTCTCATGCATGAGATACATAAATCTATGGATGAGATTCATGTAGATGTAGCTTTATTGTTATCTAATCACGCATTGCATACATCGGGTTCCACTAATGCAACTATAACACGAGAAAACAACATTGAAGGGCTGTAAATGATGATCCAAGAGTCATGCTGTAAAACTAGCTACATAAATCAAATCGCTCTAACTAATACAGTTCTATGTTTAATCAAATTCAAGTCAAGCAATTGCAAAAACTCATTTTGTTGGCATTTGTTCACAAATATATCAATGGCCGCATACAACAATCCTATCTATAGGTACTGTTATGGTCTCACACAGTGCATGACACCATAATAAATCTTTAAGACAGGCGGACCCATGGGTTGTTACATGGAAAAACACCTAGACGTGTATATATGCGTGCAATCCTCCTTTGCAGCCTATGGTCAGCGGCGTGCCCTAAACCCCGTCCAATTTAGGAAGGATTGGCGTCCAGCAGCTAGGTTTGTTCGAGTATGGTTAACATCAATGGCCTTATAGGTATGCGTTAAGGCCTTACGAGGTACGCCTATCCTACAGGTGATCATAGGAGTCTTATTATAGGTCGCTTACCTTAGTAGAGATCATCTATTATGGAAAATTCCAAAGTCTGCTAGGTTCTTTCTCCCTTGCGCTTTTTAGGTGTATCAGGGTTCATTCTATCCACAACATTGTCACCTAATTCTCGAATGATGATTCATATAGTAGAAAGCAAGTAATGCACTATTGTGGCAATAATGGCAAAGAAGGAAAGCAACAGGCACATTTACACAATGTTCCCAGGATTCTACCACTGGCATTTAGTCTCTCAAGTATACATACAAAAGTAGTCCCTAATATACTCAGGAGATTCAGAGTTCGGAAATGGAAGGTACCATTTAATAGGATTATCAATCATGGCAACTAATGTCCAATCATTCCTTTCCTAATTCGTTACGAACAGCTCCATGGATGTACACATCTTAGCACATACAGATTTATAAGCAACATTCCGACACACATAAGGACACGTAATTGTGATCCTAAACTCCGTCATCATCACCAATAGAAAGCTAATCCTTTGGTGTGAAGTAAAACTTGACTTGACAGTCAGGATGGCATCAACATTTCAAAATCTTGAGTTTTAAACATAAAAAGATAGCTTATCAATTTTGAGTATCTTCGTTTTTAATAGGAGGATGGTTCAACTGATTCTAGCTCTTTTCCTACCAACCATTGAGTGCATCTACTCACTCTATTATTGGGCCCGAGGAGCAAATCGTACTTAAGGGGCAAGAATGAGCTTCGAACATTCTCAGTCATTTGAGTTTAAAACAACACATTTTAATTGTCGATTATCCTATCAGGGCACACGAATAACACATTTTCCATTCGAATTGTCACTTGGCTCACACAAGAACATGCAAGTGAATAGGGCTCATATTCTAACACATGAGTCACATTTATCCGATTGGCTTAACCGGATCATATAAAAGTCTACCAATGAAATCAATTAGCACGTTAGGAACATATTACACCAATGGAGCACTCAAAACATCATCTCAAGGTAGGATAGCTACTTAACTCCTGTACCATCGCATAAATTGCCCCTTTTTGCCAATCAACCTAAGCGAGCCACACATAAGTTGCAAATGGCCAAGCTATAAGGCACACTTGCACACAAAGCACGGCACATGTCACGTTATCACGATGTGTTCCTAGGCAACTATATAAAATGCAGGACCTAGGTTGCGGTCTATGGTCGCAGAACCATGCTCTAATACCATCAATGTAACACCCCTAGCCCCTAGGGCCAGAAGCTTTACATTTTCCTAACTTTTTACTTAAATTCCGAGACAAAACAAACAGAGTTTTCCCTAAAAACTGACCGTTTCTAGGGTAAAAGCCTTACAATAAACCCTTGTAAATCAACAGAAGCGTATAACATTCTAAAATAAGCTCAATGGCTATAAGCCGGAGTTCATAACTCAATGAGCAACTCGCTCGGAGCACTTCAAACAATATAGTTCATTAATACAAGAGAAATGAAACATAGAACTCAATGGTTCACACAACCGGAGTACTGGGATTTACATCCTAAAACGTAACTGGTTTTAGCTAAAAAGACAAACGACAAATTAGATGGTTGCCTCACATCGCCTTACAGAGCGATTCCTAAATCGAAAGCATTACATGAACTAGAATACTTGTTCACAAACGTTTACAATTCTAGGAATACATTACATGACTTCGTTAAACAGGTAAGACCCCTTCAAATGGGCACAGATGACACCTTGCAAGAAAGAATAGATTCCATCTTGGCATAAGTGATTTGGCTTCTACTTGTCATAATGCAAACCTAGGGAAAAAGGGGAAAGAGTAATGGGATGAGCAACCACAAGCTCAGTGAGTATTCCCCAACCCTTTAAAACTAACACCGTTATAGGCAGTAATATCTTTAATAGTCACATATCACGTGTTCATACTTTACTATCATATTAGGCAATTATAGTCCCCAAGGAAAGATCACTATCCATAAACCTCCTTCTAACCACTCAAACCCATTTCTAGTTCCCTGAATGACTAAATTCCTTCACTAACAAGTAGTCAAACATATAAGCAGCAACGCGGCTAAGAACAGAACTTTCTTTCATAGATTATGTGATATAATTCGTGATTATGCCTTATCTATCTAATTCACTTATGTGAGATGCTTAAACACATGAAGTAGAGATTATGCAAGGAGCTTTCTTTCTCATAACATGCACTTTTAAACTTATATACTCGGTACATCACAAGGATATGACCATGTTGTACTTGAAACTTCATTCATACTACACTTAGATTCTTAATCACATGACATGCACAAAAATCTTTCTTTCTTTTTCTAAAAACACTTTTCTTAGCCTCTTTAGGCTCATAAAACTCTTTTCTTAGCCTCTTTGAGGCTCATATTCTTAAAAGAATCTCTTTCATATTGATCTCATAATGACCCTCAAAAACTTTCTTTCTGAAATACTTAAAAGGAGAAACGCCGACTGCTTTTCTGACTTATTAGGAAATTACTCTGGGTATAAGATCATCATAATGTGCTGATTGGGTGAGATATATTCTCAACTCCTAGCGAGATTATCGCTTATACTAAGTTGTTACTCCTGAGATGGTAACTAACTTTTGGACCTTAACCCTCGTCAGGATCTCTAGGGCTCCCCACTGCTGGGATTACTTCCTAGGCAAGGGGTACTCCCGTTCAAGTAGGCTCACTACCACCTTATTATCCCTATGCACAATATCTTAGCCAATTCAAAGCGTATGGCCATAACAGCTAATAGTTTGCTGCCTCTCACAGCAAAATCCTTCTTCATACAACGCACTCTCTTTTTATTTAAATTCCTTAGGGATTCCCCCATTCAAGCGAGTTCACTCCTAAGACTACATTCGTATACTTAATATAGGCCATCGATTGCTAATAGTTATAGCTACTATTAGTTACAACAATAAAAACTTTCTTTTCCAAACTCATCCTCACTCGCATGATGAAACTTAATGACATAAAAGGGAAGGAAGTTTACACGTAACACATTCAAACACTTCATAATCAACTCAACAGAATAAGCCACACATCGCCTCACAATCCACATGATTGCGCTTAAACACAACGTAGGCGCCCTCCTCATACAACACCGACTACAAGAACCTCAAAATTCTCACCAGTTCATCCTCAAGCCCTCCGACTACCAACTCGGTTTTCAATTCCACAACCATTGCATATTATCATAAAAGTCAAATGAAATAGCTACGTATAAACTTACCGAGCAAGCAACAACTGTCTAGCAGCTAGATACAGTATGTATATATATATATATATATATATATATATATATATATATATATATATATATATATATATATATATATATATATATATATATATATATATATAGCATTAACTTGAAATAAGTACTTAACGAATTGATATAAACTCAAAAGGCATGAAACTAGCCTACATTCATAGCTCGCGAATAGAAGGTAAGCATGCCAAGTTCATATCATTTCAAAGCATAGCTCACCAACTAAACACGTCATCCTCAAAACATAACTGACCAACTAAACATGCCATTTCAAAGCATAACTAATCAGCTATACATGCCACCTTCAAGCATAACTAACCAGCTATGCATGCCACCTTCAAGCATAACTAATCAACTAAGCATGTCATCTTCAAAGCATAACTAACCAACTAAACGTGTATCTATTTACAACACTCTTGGGTTGTTTCAGAAGCTACTTTTGAACATGACTTAGCTAGCTAGCAAGCATTGGTTCGAACATGAATTGACTAATTTAGCATGCATCAATGTAACACATTCTTTATTCATAAAATACTTAATTTACTAATCGTAAAAGCCTCAAATTCTACACCCATGGGAGCCCTTTCCCCGATCCATTTTCGATCCAATTTTCATCCTCCTTTTAATCAAATTATAGGGTGTATCTTCTACCTATCTAAGGTGACTTTCTGGCCCTACTAAGCAACATTTCAAGCATAAATGTTAGTTTAATCTTGGACAGTTTATCATCAACCTAAACATGCATAATCTGAATCTGAGTTTGGTTGAACAAAACATGCATAATAGCTTCTCCCATTATTCAGCTAATCTAACTATCCTTAAAGTAACATGCAACATGACTCAGGAGCTAAATCATCTTCGAAATCAGTAATAATTTACGAGGTGAGAAATACCCACCTTGGTTCCATGCTCGAGGACCCCATTATGGGCTTTTGAGACTCGATTTGAAATCTTCAAACTAGGAATTCGACCTTCCTCTGCTGCTTTGCCTAAACCCATGCGAATAGACCCTAATTAATGCTTGACCCTCGTAAAAACGGACCCAATTCGACCCAAACCCAGACCTGGGTTTCTTCCCCTTTCACTAATATCTTCATTGTTGCAACTGGTGGTCGCCGGCTGGGTGGTCGCGGGGTGCGACGGATGGTCGCCGGCACAACGGCGCCGTCATCTCCTTCTCTTTCTCTCTATCTCATACTCTGTCACTCTCTCTCTCTCTCTTCGCGGTGGTTGTCAGGGAGCAGTGCTAAGAGGGCCGCACCGGTGTGACGATGGCCGTCTGCCAGCCGCTGGCCGTCCGCCAGCTGCTGGCATCCCTCGACCCTCCAACCTTTCTCGGTCCACCCTTCTCTCTCTGGTGGTTGGAAGTTCACGGGTTAGGGCTTAAGAAAACCCCCTCTGCTCGCGTCCGTGGGGAAGAAAAAGGGGGCTTCAGGCCCCTTTTTGATATTTTTTTTTTTGTTTGTTGCTTGCCCATTTAACTAACATCGTCAGTCTAATTTCTAATCTCCTACCTTATATCATAACTGGAATCGATGACACGACCCTTCGTCGATTGTTCGATCCCAAATGCGTCAAGGTTCGATTTAATAAATCTTGAAGCTAATTCTAAGCTAAACAACCTAATCGTATTCGGGATCTGCATAATTCAGCACGAATTAAATTTCAAAACTAATAATAATAATAATAATAATTCTCTCTTTAATAAAATTATCACTTAAGGAAGTCTATCGATGATAATTTAACTCGTATAGTTAATAAAAATATGATTTTACGACACAAAAAAGGCAATACGACCAGCTAAACGTAAAATAGGGAACGCGAGCATCACATTCTTCCCCCCTTAAAATAATTTCGTCCTCGAAATTTTAAGGCTCACAGTTCAGTCGTACCTAAGACATGCACACAGTTGACACAGTCTGCACAAATTGCACTAAAATCAAATTCTCGTTCTATAATTAGTTGAAAACCGAAAAAAGGCTTTTGGTATCCAGCCTCCTCTCCGGCAATCACCTTCAAGCGTCTACTCACTCTATTTAGGCTCCGAGGGTAAATCGTATTGAAGAGGGACAAATGAATTGGCATGGACAACCATATTGAGCTTGTTTTAAAAATGTACATAGATTTTCGATAATCTAGACTGAATCCACCTAGTAAGCAACAACTCTATGGACATGCATTGCTATGTATTGAAGTTTAAAGGAAGGATGATTGGACAGTTAACTCCTTAAGGTTATATACAAGTAGTCTCGTTCTAAAACATGAATTCAAGTCACCTTTGGGATCATAACAATTAACTCAGAGATTCCTATAACACAATAGAATAATAAGAACATCACATAGCACCATATAGCATTATTTAAAGATAATAGCATCACATAGCATCGCATAGTATCAGCAGTTTGGCGTTCTTAAGCCTAGGAGTTGGAAGCAACATGAAACCGGCTAATGTACATATGGAAAGAAATCTACGAAACGAGAGCATATGTGACCTATATTCCTATCCTCTTACACCATTTCCAACTAATCTTTAGGCATTTCATTCATGGCAACTTAAACATGACATATCAAGGTTGTATGAAGGGGGTTTAACCTAAGCAGGTTCATTTCAAAACATGAATATATTAAATCAAACTAAAGTTAAATTATTAACTAAAAAGTTACCACATCACTCTAAGGTAGCAGAGGCATCAAATTACGCCAAATTGACAATGAAGAAAATTGAATTAGCACTCGATACCACATTGGCATCACGTAGGGCTAACAACAGAGCACTGAAAGTCAGGAATCACGAATAGCATGAACTAGCATAACATGTTGATAGGAACAACTTTGAGAAGGAAAAGCTAGGGTAAGAATGTAAGTCGATGGTTTTGACGGTGGTAAGGCTTTCCCTAAGGTCCCCACTTTGGGATCGATTGTCCCTTAAATCATAGGTTTGTGAAAATGAATGGGTAAGCTCTTAGACGAATCCTAGGGCCTATGGGTTGTGGGCCGACATGCTTCTGCAGCGCTACTTTAATCAAACATATAAGGGCATGATGTAAGGGCCGCACCTTCAGTCTACTGCTACTAACTGTTTTAGTTGCTGAATTTACAAATCTGAGTTTGGATTTTTTTTTTCAACAAGGGTGATAAGTCAATTGTGTGCATTCCTACGATTAATTTCACTAAAAGAAACGACTATTTGATTAATGTTATTATTGACGTTACTTATTTATAAATTTATTAAATCGATGCTTAACCGAGTTTTTAAGATCGTTTTCGTTTTATTTAGTTGATTCCCGAAGTCTAGATTGAAATTTTAGTTGTGGGACGCTTCAACTCGAGTTTAGTCTAATCGCTAATGAGTTTGGGGCTGGAACCTAGCTGAATTATGTTATTTGAGCCAAAAAAGGGGAAAAAGAAAATTAGACAAAAAGGGGGGGCATTTCGGGCCTCAGGCACCCGAGATCCCTGACACCCCTCTCTCTACTCGCTCGCTCTCTCTTTCTCCCCCAAAACTTGCTCTCTCTCTCTCTTTCTGGGGCCACCGGTGGCCGTCCGGCGTCACCGCCGACCACCACCTGTCGCTGGCGAGAGAAAGGGATGCCTGGTCCCCTCAGCCACGACAACAACCGTCGAACACCACCACCCCGTGGCCCTCCACTTCTCACGGCCAAACAACCCAAAAACACGCATCCACCACCCGGAAACCGGCCACCCACATGCCGAAATCTGGCAGCCCACATCCCAAATGACCTCCTCTATAAATTGGGAGTCGAATTCCGGCCCAAATCAGCCACAATCACCACTCAGTCGAAGCTAGGGTTTTGGGTTTAGTGAGTAGCTAAGCTCGGGTTCGAGTTCAGGGGGATTAGGGCGTGAGTTGCTGCCAATTAAGTGGGAAATTAAGCAATTTCAGGTGGGTGTTTCTCACCTCCTAAGCTATTACTATTTTTCAAAAATGTTTTTCAATAGATTGATGTTGCATGTCAGATTAGGGTTGGCTAAATTCATTAGAAATGTCAAGAAGTGAATTAAATATGTTTAGCCTCGATTCGAATCAATTTAGTTAATTTATGCTTGAGGTTTTAATTCTAAGTGAATTAGATGTGTTTACCTTCGATTCGAATCGATTTAGTTAATTTATGCATGAAATTTTAATTCGAAATGAATTATATATGTTTAACTTCGATCCGAATCAAATTAGTTAATTTATGCCTCAGATTCTAATTTGAAATGAATTATATATGCTTAGCTTCTAATCGAATTGGTTTAGTTAACTCATGCATGAGATTTTAATTCGAAATGAATTATATATGTTTAGCTTCGATTCAAATTAATTTAGTTAATGTATGCCTGAGATTTTAATTCGAACTAAGTTAATATGTTTAGTTTTGATTTGAATCAAGGGTGTTAAATCAAGCTGGAAGTTTTGATTCGAAGTAAAGTATGTATGTTTAGCTTTGATTCGAATCTATACAATTAATTCACGCCTGAGTATGAACTTCGAAGTGCATCGTACGTGTTTAAAATTAATGTATATAAATGTTTAGCCAATCTACGATCGTCTATATGCTTAACTATCCCATAATGACTTACTAACTCCGAAGTAGATTATAAATGCCTAGAGCCCAATCATGCTTGAAAATGCTTACAGCCCAATCATGCTTAAAAATACTTAGAGCCTTATCATGTTTAAATTGCTAAGTAAAGAGCTATAGTTTTAATATGTGGATGTGATGGTATGTATGCGTACGTATGCCTGCTGTAACGCGCCGCCGAGTGGTGCTGCTTGCCCAGGTAAGTACCTAAACCTTACCTTTTTCATAAATTAGTATGATAATATGTTATGATTATCGAATTAAAAACCAAGATGGTAGTTGGATGGTTTGAGGTAGAACTATGAGTGGTTCGAGGTTCTTACGGTACGGTGCTTGTGAGGAGGGAGTCTGGGTTGTGAATTAATCATAATCGTGTGGATTGCGAGGCCATGTGTGGCTCATTGTATTGAATTGATTATGAAGTGCTTGAATGTGACACATGTGCACCCCCTTCCCTTTGATGTTCTCAAGTTGCATTATGTGTATAAGGGTGAGTTTTTCAAAGAATGATTTCATGTTTTGAAATGATAGTAGCCATAATTATTAGTGTATGATGGCCTATTTTAATTAAATGGATACAGTTTTGGAAGTGAACTCGCTCGAATGGGGGAATCCCTAAAGAGTTTTATAAATACGTGAGTTGTATAAAAAGTATTTCGCTGTGAGAGGCAGCAAAATTATTAGCCGTTATGGCCGATATGCTTTAAATTGGCTAAGATAATGTGCTTCGGATAATATGATATGACATGAATGATGTTAGCCTAGGGGATAAGTCCTAGTACTAGGAGACCCTAGAAGACCCTGACGAGGGTAATGTAATGGTCCGATATGTTATATGTAGCCATTCTGGGAGTAAGAGCTTAAGTGTGAGCATTAGCTCTCACTATAGGGTTGAGAATAGATCTCACTCAATCAGCACCCTATAATGATCTTATGCCAGATTTATTTTTCTAAAAAGCAAAGAAAAGCAATTGGCACTTTGCCATTTTATATGTTTTGAAAGGAAAGAAGGTTTTTACGAGCCCTAAGAGGCCATATGAAATGAGATATGAAAAATTTATAAGGGTCTTTGCATGACCAATACGAAATGAAATGTCTTTTGAAAGAACAAGAGCCTCAAGAGGCTAAGCAAAGTGCTTTCAAGAAAAGAAGAAAAGTTTTCTGTGCATGTTATGTGCTTTTCTTATGAATGAAATGTGAATGAGATTTCAAGTAAGGTTAAGTGAAGTATTTTCACGAAAAGAAAGAATGATGCTTGTGCATATCATATAAATGAAATCTCAGTACAGCATGCTAATGAAAGCAAAGCGTTATGTGAACAGTTCAAGTATAACTTATGAATCAGATGCTAAATAAGATACGATCATGAAAAAGAAAGCCTTATGAGCATGTTCACGCATACCCTATGAATGAGACTTGAAATGTGTGTGTGCCTTACGCATATCAAATGGATGAAATGCCAAGACAAGTATGATTATGAAATAAAAAAATAACCTTATGTGCACATCATATGAATAAGGTTTCATGCATAGTTCGAATCGAATGCTAAGAAGTAATGTTTATGAAAAAGAAAGCCCCTATGCTTAACCTCGCCCTTTGCGTAGGTGTTTGACTGCTTATTAGTAAAGAAGTTTGGTCACTTAGAAACCTAGAAATGTGGAGTCCTTAAAGTGAAGTTTATGATTAGTGCTATTTTCATAAGAATTTTATGAATGCCTAATATGATAGTAAAGTATGGAAACGTGATATGTGACTAGTAAAGATAGTATTGCCTGCAACGGTTTTGGTTTTAAAGGGGTTGGGGGACACTCATTGAGCGTGTGGTTGCTCATCCCACTGCTCTTTCCCCTTTTTCCCCGGTTTTCTTTGTGACAGGTGAAAGTTAAGCCATTTATATGGAGTTGAAGTTTATCCCTGGTTAAAAAGGAGTTATGTGTGCCATATAGAAGTAGTTTTATGAGTTCAACGATGTAATATAACATGTTCTGAGTTTATAATTGTTGTAACCTAAGTTTTCTAGCTCATATAATGCATATTGATTACGAGTCGCTCTGTATGGCCATATGAGCCAACCATCTAATTAGTTAGATGTCTTCTTGGTCAATTGTTAGTTAGGTTTTAGGATGTAAACTCCAATACTCCGGTTGCATGAACCGTTGAGTTGTATCTTTCGTTTCTTCTGTATTAATGAACTATTCTGTTTGGTGCACTCCGAACGGGTGGCTTGTTAAGTTATGAACTCCGACGTGTGGCCGTTGAGCTATGTTTTAAATGTTTTGCGCTTCCGTTGATTTACAGGGACTTATTGTAAGGCTTTTAGCCTGGAAATGGTTAGTTTTTAGGGGAAACTTTGTCCGTTTCATCCTAGAATTTAAATAAAAAGTTAAGTAAACATAACGCTTCCGGCCCTAGAGGTTGGGGGTGTTACACAAGAATATGTGAATGCAGGTTTCTAGGGTCGTCTCATCATGCTTTAGATATAGGCATATGCAGTTATTCAATTATAACATGGAATCAAGGAATTCATGGGATGTAAATGATGATTCAGAGGTCATACCATGCTATGAATTGCAAGTGTTAAATCATTTGAGCAATCAGGTCGCATGCCATAACCAAACTCAAGTCAAGCAAATACCAAGAAGTGCAACAACTTATACATAAAGCACATAACTAGTCATGAACTAATTCCTATAGTGCATCAATGACCGCGCATCATAGACGTGGGTGTCCATATATATGATGACATGACCCTGAATGCTCAACCATGCTACTTTCTCACACATGAAATACATATATCTATGGATGAGATTCATGTAGATGCAGCTTTATTGTTATCTAGTCACGTATTACATACATCACGTTCAACTAATGCCACTAAGAAAACAGCATTGAAGGGCTGTAAATGATGATCCAAGAGTCATGTCGTAAAACTAACTGCATAAATCAAATCGCTCTAACTAATATAGTCCTATGTTTAACCAAATTCAAGTCAAGCAATTGCAAAAACTCATTTTGTTAGCATTTGTCCACAAACATATCGATGTCCACATACAACAATCCTATCTATAGGTACTGTTATGGTTTCACACAGCACATGACCTCATAATAAATCTTTAAGACATGCGGACCCACGGGTTGTTACATGGAAAGAACACCTAGATGTGTATATACACGTGCAATCCTCCTTTGCAGCCTATGGTCAGCGGCATGCCCTAAACCCCATTCAATTTAGGAAGGGTTGGCATCCAGCGGCTAGGTTTGTTTGACTATGGTTGACATCAATGGCCTTATACGCACGCATTCAAGCTTTATGAGGTATACCTATCCTACAGGTGATCATAGGAGTCTTATTACAGGTCGCTTACCTTAGTAGAGATCAACTATTATGAAAAATTCCAAAGCCTGTTAGGTTCTTTCTCCCTTGTGCTTTCTAGGTGTATCAGGGTTTATTCTATCCACAACATTGTCACCCGATTCCCGAATGATAATTCATATAGTAGAAAGCAAGTAATACACTATTTTGGCAATAATGGCAAAGAAGGAAAGCAACAGGGCACATTTACACAATGTTCCTAAGATTCTACCACCAGCATTTAGTCTCTCAAGTATGCATACAAAAGTAGCCCTTAATATACTCAGGAGATTCAGAGTTCGGAAATAGAAGGTACCATTTAATAGGATTATCAATCATAGCAACTAATCTCCAATCATTCCTTTCCTAATTCATTACGAATGGCTCCATGGATGTACATATCTTAGCACGTACACATTTATAAGCAACATTCTGACACATATAAGGACACGTAATTGTGAACCTAAACTCCATCATCATCACTAATGGAAAGCTAATCCTTTGGTGTGAAGTAAAACTTGACTTGACAGTCAGAATGACATCAACATTTCAAAATCTTGAGTTTTAAAGATAAAAAGATAGCTTATCGATTTTGAGTATCTTCGTTTTTAATAGGAGGATGGTTCAGCTGATTCTAGCTCTTTTCCTACCAACCATTGAGTGCATCTGCTCACTCTATTATTGGGCCCGAGGAGCAAATCGTACTTAAGGGGCAAGAATAAGCTCCGAGTTGAACATTCTCAGTCATTTGAGTTTAAAACAACGCGTTTTAATTGTCGATTATCCTATCAGGGTGCACAAATAACACATTTACCATTCGAATTGTCACTTGGCTCACACAAGAACACGCAAGTGAATAGGGCTCATATTCTAACACATGATTCACATTTATCCGATTGGCTTAACCGGATCACATAAAAGTCAATCAATGAAATAAATTAGCACGTTAGGAACATGTTGCACCAATGAAGCACTCAAAACATCATCTTAAGGTGGGATAGCTACTTAACTCCTGTACTATCGTATAAATTGCCCCTTTTTGCCAATCGACCTAAGCAAGCCACACATAAGTTGCAAATGGCCAGGCTATAAGGCACACTTGTACACAAAGCACGACACGTGTCACATTATCACCATGTGTTCCTAGGCAACTATATGAAATGCAAGACTCAAGTCGCGGTCTATGGTCGCAGAACCATGCTCTGATACCATTAATGTAACACCCCCAGCCCCTAGGGCCTGAAGCGTTACGTTTTCCTAACTTCTTACTTAAATTCCGGGACAAAATAGACAGAGTTTTCCTTAAAAACTGACCGTTTTCAGGGTAAAAGCTTTACAATAAACCCCTGCAAATCAATGAAAGCGTATGACACCCTAAAATAAGCTCAACGGCTGCAAGTCGGAGTTCATAACTCAATGAGCAACTCACTCGGAGTACTTCAAACAATATAGTTCATTAATACTGAAGAAATAAAAGATACAACTTAACGGTTCACACAGCCGGAGTACTGGGTTTACATCCTAAAATGTAACTGGTTTTAGCTAAAAGACAAACGGCAAATTAAATGGTTGGCTCACATAGCTATACAGAGCGATTCCTAAATCGAAAGCACTACCTGAAGTAGAATACTTGTTCACAAACATTTAAAATTCTAGGAATACATTAGATGACTTCATTAAACACGAAGACCCCTTCAAATGGGCACGCATGACACCTTGCAAGCAAGAATAGATTCCATCTTGGTATAAGTGACTTGGCTTCTACTTGTCATAATGCACACCTAGGGAAAAAGTGGAAAGAGTAATGGGATGAGCAACTATACGCTTACTGAGTATTCCCCGACCCCTTAAAACCAAAACCATTGCAGACAGTAATATCTTTAATAGTCACATATCACGTGTTCATACCGTACTATCATATTAGGCAATCATAGTCCCCAAGGAAGGATCACTATCCATAAACCTCATTCTAACCACTCAAGCCCATTTCTAGGTCTCTGAATGACTAAATTCCTTTACTACTAAGTAGTCAAACACATAAGTAGCAACGAGGCTAAGCACAGAACTTTCTTTCATAGATTATATGATATAATTCGTGATTTATGCCTTATCTATCTAATTCATTTATACGAGATGCTTAAACACATGAAGTAAAGATTATGCAAGGAACTTCTTTCTTATAACATGCACTTTTAAACTTATATATTCGATGCATCACAAGGATATGGCCATGCTGTACTTGAAATTTCATTCATACTGCACTTAGATTCTTAATCACATGATATGCACAAAAATCTTTCTTTCTTTTTCTGAAAACACTTTATTTAGCCCCTTTAGGCTCATAAAACTCTTTTCTTAGCCCTTTGAGGTTCATATTCCTAAAAGTATCTCTTCCATAATGGTCTCATAATGACCCTCAGAAACTTTCTTTCTGAAATACTTAAAAAGCGAAACGCCGACTGCTTTTCTTACTTATTAGAAAATTACTCTGCGCATGAGATCATCATAATGTGCTGATTGGGTGAGATCTATTCTTAACCCCTAGTGAGACTATCGCTCACGCTAAGCTCTTAATCCAGGGATGAACACTAACCTTTGGACCTTAACCCTCGTTAGGGTCTCTAGGGCTTCCCACCATTGGGATTACTCCCTAGGCTAGGGATTCCCCCGTTCAAGCAGGTTCACTCCCATCTTATTGTCCCTGTGCACAATACCTTAGCCAATTTAAAGCGTATGGCCATAACGGCTAATAGTTTGCTGGCTCTCACAACGAAATCCTTCTTTATACAATGCACTCTCTTTTTATTTGAATTCTTTAGGGATTCCCTCGTTCAAGCGAGTTCACTCCCAAAACTATATTCGTATAGTTAAAATAGGCCATCGATTACTAATAGTTATGGCTACTATTAGTTACAAACATGAAAACTTTCTTTTTCAAACGCACCCTCACTCGCAATGTGAAACTTAATGACAAAAATGGGAAGAGAGTTTGCACGACACGCATTCAAACACTTCTTAATCAACTTAGTAGAATAAGCCACACATGGCTTTGCAATCTACACGATTGCAGTTAAACACAACCCAAGCCCCTTCTCACACAACACCAACCACAAAGAACGTCAAAATTCTCATCAGGTTCATCCTCAAGCCATCTGACTACCAACTCGGTCTTCAATTCCATAACCATCGCATATTATCATAAAAGTCAAATGAAATATAAACTTACCGAGCGAGCAGCAACCATCCGGCAACTCGATACAGCATATATATATATATATATATACTATATATATATATATATATATATATATATATATATGTATGTATGTATATATTGCATTAACTTTAAATAAGTACTTAACAAATTAAAATAAACTCACAAGGCATGAAACTAGCCTACATTCATAACTCATAAATAGGAGGTAAGCATGCCAAGTTCATGTCATTTCAAAGCATAGCTAACCAACTAAACTCGTCATTCTCAAAACATAACTGAGCAACTAAACATGCCATTTTCAAAGCATAACTAATCAGTTATACATGCCACCTTCAAGCATAACTAATCAACTAAACATGTCATTTTGAAAGCATAACTAAGCAGCTATACATGCCACCTTCAAGCAGAACTAATCAACTAAGCATTTCATTTTCAAAGCATAACTGACCAGCTAAACGTGTATATATTTAAAACATTCTTAGGTTGTTTTAGAAGCTACTTTCGAACATGACTTAGCTAACTACCAAGCATTGATTCAAACATGAATTGACTAATTTACCATGCATCGATGTAACATGCTCCTTATTCACAAAATACTCAATTTACTAATCATAAAAGCCTCAAATTCTACTCCCATAGCAGGCCCTTACCTGGTTTATTTTCAGTCCGACTTTCACCCTCCTTTTAATCAAATTATAGGGCGTATCTTCTACCCATCTAAGGTGACTTTCTGATCCTATCAAGCAACATTTCAAGAATAAACGTTAGTTCAATTCTGGGTAGTTTATCATCAACCTAAACATGCATAATATGAATCTAAGTATGGTTGAACAAAACATGCATAATCGTTTCTCCCATTTTTCAGCTAATCTAACTATCCTTAAACTAACATGCAACATGGCTCGAGAGCTAATTCATTTTCGAAATTACTAATAGTTTAGGAGGCAAGAAACACCCAACTCGATTCCATGCTAGAGGACCCGGTTATGGGCTTTTGGACTCGATTTGAAAGCTTCAAACTAGGAATTAGACCTTCCTCTGCTGCTTTGCCCAAACCCACGCAAACAAGCACTAATCCATGCTTGACCCTTGCAAAAACGGATCCAATTCGACCCAAACCCAGATCTGGGTTTCTTCCCCTTTCACTAATATCTTCATTGTTGCTACTGGTGGTCGTGGGGTACGGACGGTCGCCGGCACATCGGCGTTGTCATCTCCTGCTCTTTCTCTCTCTCTCAGCCTCTGTCACTCTCTCTCTCTTTTCGTGGTGGTTGTCGGGGAGCAGTGCCAACGGAGCCGGACCGGTGTGACGGTGGCCGGCCGCCAGCCGCCGGCGTCCCTTGACCCTCCACTCTCTCTCGGTCCCCCCTTCTCTCTCTGGTGGTTGGAGGTTCGCGGGCTTAGGGTTTGAGAAAACCCCCCTGCTCGCGTCCGTGGAGAAGAAGAAGGGGGCTTCGGCCCCCATTTTGATATATATATATATATATATTATATATATATATATATATATATATATTATATATATATATATATATATATATATATATATGTATACTTTTTTATTGCTTGCCCATCGCCAGTCTAATTTCTAATTTCGTACCTCATATCCTAACTCGAATTGATGATATGACCCTTCGTCGATTATTCGTTCCCAAATACATACATGTTCGATTTAATAAACCTCAAAACTAATTCTAAGGTAAACAAACTAATTGTATTCGGGAAACAACTAAATTAAACTATTGGCATAATTCAGTAGGAATTAAATTTCAAAACTAATAATAATAAAAATAATTCTCTTTTTAATAAAATTATCACTTACGCAAGCACATCGATAGTAATTTAACCTGTATAGTTAATAAAAATACGATTTTACCACACAAAAAAGGTAATACGACCAGCTTAATATAAAACAGGGAATGTGGGCATCACAGGAAGAGTATTTGATGTCAATAGGGCGAACGTCATAGCCTCGTCAGTAAGGGTTTTGTGGTGCGGATTCCCTTACCTCTTAAGTGAGCTTTCTTACTTGCTCTTGAAGCTCAGCAAGAGCCCTACCTATCTCATGGGCATGGCCAAGAGAAATGTTCTTGGAGTGAGAAGCATCTCCCTCATTAGCTATGGTAGTAATTTGTAAGGTGAAAGAGGGAAAAGGATGGAAGCCGGGGAAGCACAAGCTTGTTGGAGGAGCACGGACAAGAAAACAGTGAAAAATAAGGGGGCATGGTTGTGTTCTGTGGTACGGGATAGTCGTGTCAAGTCTCTGGAGCCAGAATGAGTTGCATAAAGGTAGCACGGTCTGCCACTAGGCACGGGTATCTCGTACCAGATCTTTGTTTGGGTGTATTTTGACGGTTTTTTTGTAAAGACTTTTTATGAAGTTTTAGGATGTGTTTGAATTAGTAATTGTGTTTGGGCTGTAGCGAGGGATCTTTCTGGACTCATAAGGGTTGATGAAGGCATGTAAATGAAGGAAAATTTTGAAGAGCAAAATTATGAATTTTTGCAGTGAAATTGAAAAGATAATGAGGTGTTTGAATCACTAAAGATTTTGATTCAACAACCACCCAAAAGAAGCCCTAGTTCTAATACCAATTTGATTAGATATGGAACCCTCAAGTTTCTAAGATCAAAGATAATAAGGAAAATAATCACAAGAAGGATGCTTCTTTTGGATTCAGTGCCAATCAATCAATACTTTGTGGATTTATGCCTAAGGTAAGGTGCTTATGATAGATAATTACTTTCCACCAAGTTCCTTTCCTAAAGGCTCTTAGCTACCAAAGAAGAATTCTAAAGAAAGACTCTACTCACCGCTCTTAATTAAAGAGATAAAGATGCAAATATTTTAGTAAGAAAAAATGATCATATGTCTTTCAATCTATAATTCAACTTAAGCTTAGTTTATATGAAAGTAATAGGGTTTATAAATTACCACAATGGGAGGAATTAGCTATTACAATAGTGGGGTAAGTGTACCAATAGGGGAATTACAAATTATCTTAGGAAAATAAACCAAATTACTAAGTTAATTACAACTAAGGTGACTTGTATTTTTTAGGATTCATCCTCCATCTTCTAGGGAGCTTTTAGAAGGCTCTACTCCACTAATGGAGGTGTTTCTACTTGGAGTGTCTTCTTTGTGAGTATATAATCACCCTATATGAATTAATTTCAAAGATAACAACTGTATCCTCCTCATTTTTAAGGCCAAATTCCAGATTTGTTCGAAACTAAAATTTTGTGCACACTCCATATATTTGGGCCATTTCTCACAATATTCAAATCTAATGTCCAATTTTAGCTTATGAGGATAAGAAAGACATTTAGAGAATCAAAATAACTAGGGCTTGCTTCACTTGGGCTCCGTTAGGTAGGATTTTAACTTGACCCAAATTCAACAAATTTCTTAACAAAAGCCTACACTGTATGAATTGGGATGTTTATCACTTTAGGGAATCAAAATGTATCCTAACTCAGAATTTTATTATATCATCTCAGACTAGACTCTCTAGGGTTCTCAATGAAGCATAGATTGCCCTAATTGGACTTCATTTGGTAGTGAGAAGTCAAGCCGAAATTGAGAGAAGTGCTAGAGTGGTGACCATCTTGAACAAGGAAGTTTCGTTTGGACTTTGGTGTGGATGAGGGAGTAACCAAGAGTAGGCTTGGGCCTTGGTATACGTCACAGACCCACCCAATGCTAGGCCTTTTGCCAAGGTGGGCTGACGAGCCTGTCACTACCGTCTCGATCACCTACACGCTGTCGCCTATCGTCCACCGCAACCACCACCACTCCTCCTAGCCTGTTGTTGTCATCTTGAGTAATTAGCAAGTGAATCCTAAACCCTTTCGTAATTTGATTTCATGTTATTACTTCTTAATTCTAGCTAGGGTGTATTCTGCTCTGTGTAAAATTGGAGTTATTAATGCAATTTTTTTGAGGATTTGAGTGAGTTCACGTGTGGGTGTTCATGAACGAACTAGGGAATGAAAATGGATTGTGGGTTTGTGCACTTGTAAATTGAACATGGGCAAATTTTGAGGCCTTGTGGGTATATTTGATTGAAATTTAGGGGTTGTTGAGGCGTAGGTGTGGGCACGCTGCCATGGAAGGGGTGATGTGAAGCTTGAGGTGGAAGAAGGGAGGAAAGGAGGGAAATGTTGATTGTTGGGGTTCATGAAATAAATTGGTTTAATTTTGACTTTTGGGGTTAATTTGAGAGGTTGAAGTGTGACTTCCTATATGACATTTAGAGGGCTTAATGGCTTAAGAGTAATGATGAGATTAAACGTTAAGGAAGATGAAGGAAAATGTAATTATAGGAGGTTTTCTTTTGCAATAAATTGCCTAATGTAAATCTTGGGATTAATATGAGGAATTGAAATGTGTCATTATATGGGAATTGAAATGTGTTTCTATGTGAGAATTGAGTGGAAATGTTATTTGGGAATTTTGGCAACAAACTAAATTTGACATGAATATAGTGGGGTAATTAGGGGGATTGAATGAGTTTTAGTGTGTTAATTTGGGTGGTCATCTAAAAGTAAATTATGCAGCTGGACTCTTATTACTTTGTTAAATTGCTAAGGCTCACAGGTTAAAACTAGTGTTAAAGATTAATTAAGTGTTTTCATAATTCAAACAGAAGAATAAAGATTGATTTATGCTTGAATAACTGAGAATAATATATGTTATTGTAACTAAAACAAGCAAATATAGATTAAAGTCCATTTGAGTCCTGAAGGAGTGGAAATCTTTTCAGGTTGGGTATGGGACCATGCATTGACATTGAGAATCAATTTGAAACCACAAATCAAGCTTGTTAACCCAAATATCTTTATGGACAAATCTTTAGATTGTAAAAGACGAACGTAATTGTATTGACTCGAATGTGGCAATGATGCTGGCTGAAGAAAAAAATTTTACTACTACTACTGTTACTACTACTACTAACTACTAATGCTGCTGCTGCTACTACTACTACTACTACTACTACTAATAATAATAATAAGAAGAAGAAGAAGAAGAAGAAGAAGAAGAAGAAGAAGAAGAAGAAGAAGAAGAAGAAGAAGCATAGCAGTAGTAGTAATAATAATAATAGTAATAATAATAATAATGACGATGATGATGATGATGATGATAATAATAATAATAATTTCAGCTATGGTCATAACAACAAAGGAAACATAATTTATAATAGCAATAATGATGACAACATTAATATAATAATAACAAAGATAACAACATTAAAAAGGGGGACATGATATAAATAGGAAATATATTGATTCGTGTGGTTAAGTAAATAATGATAGGTATTTTGTTAATAAGAAAAATATCGAAGAAAATTGTGAATTACTTATTGAGGCTGCAAGTAATAAAAATTATTTGAAACTCTACTAACCATACAAATATATATGTTTGGAGCATAAACAAGACCATTTCTATCATTGTCAAGCCATCAACAAATACTCTATCAAGGGAAGAGATTTTAAAATTACAAGTATGTTTACTTCATGTACGTTTCAAAAGTTCACATTTTTTTTTTCTAAATATGAAAATTACATACATAATTATTCAATGAATCATTTTTCAGGCATTGTTTTGCCACATAATACATGGACCCATCATTTATCAACTATTACGGCTAATGCCTTTCTGTTTACTCTTGCGATTTCAACTCAGGCTTCTCGATCTACCTGGTAGTTGTGCACATACTAAATGATCACTTTGTAAATATGAGCTAATCAATTTGTGTTTTATTTCAAATAATAAACGATAATAGTTTTAATATAATTCTCTCTCCCCCTCATTTCAAACTAAACAAATTGAATTGCGATTGCCTAAATAAATTGTTCTAAAAATTCATTTTACAATATGGGGATAAGCATACTAGGTTTCAGCTCATTTTGGGAAATATTTGTGTGTTTTCTGTTTTAGGTGAGGAATAACTAGACAGACCTGTTCCTAATAAGCCGAAGGAAGTAAGAAGTAGAAGAAAGACTCGTGACTTTTGCAGTTCGATGCTATTAGATGCTCATAGTGGATTTTGGGCATAGCATGAAGGCTTGATAGAGCATGAAAGTCATGTTGGGTTGTATTTTGAATAACCATGCCTAATATGGAGCACTATGAGACGCTCAATCTAGTTGTATTCTAGTTATGATGAACAAACAGTTCGAAGTTATCTTGCGTGCTTTCAACTTAATATGTCTTCCTAATGTGAATGCATTTTAGTTAAGGTTATGCAGTTGTTAGATAGCCTTGTCTGATGTAGGACAATGGTAATGCCATCAATGTTGATACTTCCGCTACAACTATGATATTAAATAATCATATTAAGCAAATTAACTAATTAGAGATTGGGGACACTACAGTTGTGGTATTAGAGCCAAGTTTAGGGGCCACTGTGAGCGATAGGTTGCTTATGAGCTGCGTTGGACTAGTTAAATGAGATGTTGACTATGAGTTCATACGTATAAGTGCATAAGAATGCTTTAGTAAATATTTACCTGGACTTTGCCCTTGGTGCTAAGGCCAATGAAATAGTAAGATAACACCTAAGGAACTCCATTAGTAATAAAGTAGAGTAAGGAAGCATTTAGTTAACTTTCTGTTAACATACGAATCCCGGAGAAGTTTACCAAGCCCAAAATGATAAATCAGTGGAATTTAGGGTTACCCGTTGTTTTATGTGGATAACTTTAATCTTAAGGTTTCATTAAGACATATAGACATACCTACTGTTTGGGAATGGTGTTGTTTAGAATATGATGTGAGGATGGCATTCACCACTTCTTATATGATTAATGGGGGTACCAAATTACATTTAAGATTTTATATGGGAGAAATGCATCACGTTGCAAAATCTATATGTGTGAATCAATATGAATAATCATTGCAATGGTCTATATGTTTAAGGTCCTATCGCACTGTCATAAGTGATTTGTGACAACAATTTATTATAATGAATCATGTGTTGGTAGTCCAGTAGCTTAAGGTATGCTACTTGATTTTATATGAATTTTTTGCAGCAAGATAAGTTGTCATACAAAGGAAGTGCTATCATTAAATAAGTTCCCAAGTTATATTAACTTATATAGGCAACCATACGTTAGGTGTATATAAGTTATTGTACCTTAAAGTTATGTTCTATAACTATGGAAGTAGTACGTAATGAAGAGGTTGGGAATATTTAGATTTGGGTTGTTCATTGACATTACCACTTTGGGTTATTGGCTTAGATTATATAAATAAATATGCCTCAATCTAAGCGATAGTAGGCATTGAAAACTTTAACAAGTATACAGAGTTTAGAGGTTCAGAATTACAGACCGTGATTGAGCCTATAATGTCCACACTTATTGCGAGGCTAAAACAAACCCCAAAGGCATGTGAAAATTACAAAAGGTGGACCTTAGTGCCAAGATACTCATAAGAGCTTCTAAGGGAATGGTGCAAATGATTTCTTATCCGATTTTGGTGGATTAGGTGATGGGTGATGTTGGGTTAAGCCACACTAATTAGATATGCAAGATAAATTAAGTGGAGAGAATTCTATTATTAGTGCAAGAGGTGATTCTGTAAGCAGGTTCGTTGGAGTTAACAAGGATTAGATAAAGGAAAAAGGAAAAAAATGAAAAGAAGAGGAGGGTATAAATGCAAAATGTGTTCCTTTCCTTATTCCATCAACAATAGAAGGTTCTAAATTATTGAGATCATATAAGCATTATGTTGTTATATTAACATTTAAGCATAATTATTATGTGGAAATCAATTATTCACGCAGGTGGAACCATACGAAAAAAAGCTAGAGAATGTGACATATACGTGTACAGATTCCTTAGCTTTGACATACCAGAAATTCCAGAGATGATAATTTATGCTCCAGCTAATGAGCGAACAAAATGGTCATGGATAAGATTTGGGGAGCAAATAATATATGGAGAAGGGACGTATAGGTGCAATAGTTCTATGGTTGAACTTAGGACACTTGATGTTCAGGTAACACAAGCCATGCTAGTAGGGAATTAGTAGTGATGTCTCGAATATATGTATTGCATAGACTATATAGGATTTTTACCAGTAAGATATTCGATCCATCTACACAATGCTTAAAAATCTGGGTAACTTTCTTCTAAACATATAAAACCCATGCAACTTTAGCTACGTGAGTCCTTGGATTAGTCTAAATGAGTCTATAGTGACCTTTGGCTTGTGACACTAGACCTTCCTTGTAAGATACCATCATATAATTACATGATCTTGTTGGGAGTCTTTAATCTTTTTAATTACAACGCAGAGCTAGCCACATCCATATTACGTATAACATTATTTAATCTGTAATTTCTTTAAATCATATCAACCCCCTTTCCTATGCGAAAATTATTTGATCCCTAAGCAATACTTCATTGTCTATCTTTCTATCATTGAATTATCTCATGAAATCAAACTTCACATGGAATCCCTATCGCTAAGATGAGATGTGCCCCTTGCTTTCATTAAGTATCTCTGCTTAGCTTACTTCCTACAATCATCCTTTTAGTAATAACGTCACCCTTCCTACTCATTCCAACTTTGATTCTTGTTATTTTGTTTTTAGTCGCTATTCTTGAATTGATTACATTTAAAAGCATGTCCCCCGCCTTGGCCTGCCCTTCATAGAAGTGAAATCAAATTAAGCATGCTGACGAATAAAGTTTATTTGCAATGCTTTAAACTCTTTTCTTAGCCCTTTCTAAATTTGCTAACTATATGTCTTTATGAGCCTAACTTAAGCTTCTATAGCAATACCTTGAATACCGGAGCGTCTTGTTTGCTTACATCATTTGGCACCTTCCTATTTGTGTTTCTCCAAGGTCTTCATTTAGCTTTATGGCCTTCATCTTAATTTGCTTTCCTGATCCTTGAGAGTACATTGGCACCCATCATTATCTTTTCTTCATATAACTACATGAATCTACATGTGCATTTCTACGTAACTGGTGAAAGGTACCATTTTTATATGCCCGTTTCAAGTATTCACACCTTGGTTTTAGGTTGTAACCATGTATATACTGTACTTTGCAAATAATGATATTCGATCTGCCTTAAACATTTGATCACTACTTAAATCGTCTGTTTCACCGTTAGTCTAGCCTTTAAAGTAATATCAAATGTTCTTGTCCTTGTGCAATTAATGGTTAGAACTATATGATTCTTACTAGCTTCCATTCTTGAATTGTTCATATTTACAGTTATTTTTATTCTATTTGCCTCATAGTACTATTTTCTTTACTTATCATTTCAAAACCTACCATCTGTTCTTTTCAGCTAAAATCTTTTAGCAGCAATATTCTAGTTACCTTCAATCATTGATTTAGTTCTCCCTTAGTTATCTTGATTTTCTTACTGGGATAATCTCTTTGCAGTTACATCTCTTTTGATTTAGAATGTTTGCTTAAAGGATCTTAAAGGACACCTAGATCTTGCCAATTGGAATTTATTTATATATTAATGCTGTTTCTTCTAGTATTTCTTGTAATTGTTTGATTTGTCATACTTTTAAAATTTCATTCTTTCCAATGTTAATTTGATTTCCCTTTTCACTTCCAATACGAGAGTTTTTTGGATCCTCAATAATGCTTGTACCCTTTTTTCATCTTTCTTTACCATGTCTTTGAAACATGTTGTTAAATGTGGAGTACATTCCTGTTTGATTTTAAATGGTTGTTGAAATTTCGATACTTTTCATTTTCATCCTCTGCTTCTTCATTTAGTAGAAAGTGCATTTATACATGTATCTTGTGCTCATTATTATGGGGGAATGTTTATTAATGTCCTCCCACCATTCTTCTTGCCTTAAAATTCCACTCCATGCAACGAACGTGATCCTTCTCAATTCAATCTTGTTGTCTTATTTGAATTTACTTTATGTATGCAAGGGCATATTCTTAAGAATTTATTTTGTAGCAAATCCATGTTGTTCTACGCTCTACTTATCCAAACCTATCTATTGCGCTTATCATAATGAATGTGCCTAGAAGATCACCTTGTTGAAACTAAATTGTTGCTATTTTGTTTGTAATTCAACTGTTGAACGTAAGTGTAACTGAACCATCATTCTTTTCTGAAACAGTTTGAACCTTTTCCTTCAAACCTCTCCTTGGTCAAATCTATTGCCCTAGGTTGGACATCATGATTATTCTATTTCTTATAACTTTAGCACCATATTCATGATTTCCGCATTTAACTTTAATACTTTATTGTGAAGATTACAAGAATAGTCCACCTCTCATTCCTTATAGGTCTCAAGTAACCCTAATTCATTCTTATTCATATGGTGGTCCAAGCTGCTTGTTTGAGATATAAGAATTTTTGTTCAAAGTAACATTGGCTGGGCGAATAATCCTATTTTTTTGTTTTTGATTCTCTATTATTTTCTTATGCTGTAAGCATAATAAATTGATCTATACTACAACTTTCTGAATACCCATCCTAATTGAGATGGGGTAGGATACTGATCCTTGTCATTGATAAGATTCAAAAGGTGTCAACTATCGAGTGGTCTATCTCGTGATCCATAGTTACAAACCATGATTCTTGTGGCATTCTCTTTTGAATTCTTGACACACTCATATGTATCTCTATTCTACCCATCTCATGACAATTCGTCCCCTATCATTCATTTTAATTTCGCTATTTATTTCTTTTGTGGGTAATGACTCACTTGATTACCATTTTCATCATTCTGATGTTTGGACATGTTTATCTTTAACATTGAATTAAACCTAAAGCAAACCTTTGACTACTCTGATGAGGAAAGGTTATGTAAATGGGCAAGTTAGAGGACATAATACAAAATATCCCTTCAATTCTAACCCAAAGGGGACTATGGACTCAACTCATAGGATGACATCAAATCTTAGAATATAGTCCATAATTTATTCCTTAATGGACATGTAATACAATTAAGAACACAAAGTGTGGACCTTTTCATAAGAGCTAAATTTTCAACAATGCCTAGTTTTGTTCAAGTGAGTTAGATAAAGCATTTGATTATACTAAGAATGTAAGATAAATTCAAGAACAAATTAAGATTGCTTAGAGCTGATAAAAGAATCATGCTGATAAAAAGAGGAGCCCATTAGAGTTTCAAGTGGGCGACGACATATTCTTACATGTTTCTTCAATCATGGGTTTTCAGAGGTTCAATCTCACAGAAAACCTAAGCCCTACTTATATTGAGCCCTATGGAATCGTTGAAAAGCTCAGTCTAGTAGATTGGATTTACTAGTGAAACTCGAACATGTGCGCAGTATTTTTCATATTTCACAGCTTAGAAAGTATGTTCTAAACCCAAAGCATGCCATGGTTACTGAGAGCTTGGTCATAGGGAGCGTCTCATGCAAATACTGAACCATAGAGTTGAATAGCTTCGTAATAGGAGTACCCTTCTAGTCAAGGTTCTATGGGTCAACCATACCTCATCTAAAGCTATGTGGGGGCAGAAGAGGATATGAGAAACAAGTGCCCATACTTGTTTGAGGCAAATCAAAGATTTCTCTCAAACATGCAAGTTTCAAGGATGAAACTTATTTAGGGGGAAAGGTTGTAATAGGCCGAACCTGAATCACGCTAATTATTTTAGTTTTTCTCTAATCCAATTCAATTGATCAAGTTGAGCACTACATTTCAATTTAGCATTCGATATATTTAATTAATTGTAGGTTGGGACGACACAATGGCCCTCAAAAGGTAATTTAATTATGCTCCGTATTAAATTGTTCAAAATTAATAAATAAATACATAAATAAATAGCAAAATGAAAATTGGACCATTTATAAAAATGGGTAATCATAAAATATACATACAAATGTACAATTGGCACTTATATAGTATACAAATAAAACCACTAATAAATGAAATAAAAACAAATGCAAGGAACAAGCAAATCAATGTGGGTAAAGTTTATAATTTCACATAATCAACCATGAAAATACTAGTAATAGCCCAAATATTCATCCTACGGGTCCCAAATATTGTAGGCAACAGGGAAATTGTTTTGAAAGAAGGAGAAAAAGAAAAAAGAATGAAAATCAACACAATAAACAAAAATATCTAAGATAGAATTAAATCAAACTTGCTAAAACTAAAGCCCACCCCCTCCCCTTCTATTTTCTAGAGTCACCTCCCTTTTTCCCTGTGAAATTCGCAGAACCCTCTCCCCCTTTTCACAATTCATAGATCCTCCACAGTGTCAAGCCTTCTGGCTAGGTGGGCTGCCGCTCCTATTGTTGGTCCTCCTCCGCTACCATCGCCACCTCCTACCCCGTTGCTTGTCATCCCGAGGAATTAGCAAGGTGAATCATAAACTCTTCCCTAATTTGATTTCACCTTATTACATCTCAATTCTGGCTTGGTTCTATTCTAGTTTTGTAAATTTGGAGTTATTAATGTAATTTTTCTAAGGATTTGAGGGAGTTCATGCATGGGTGTTCAAGGAGAAACTAAGGAATGAACATGGATTATGGGTTAGTGCACTTGTAAATTGAACATGTACATTTTGAGGAATTATGTGTATATTTGAATGAAACTTAGAGGTTTTTGTTGAATAGATGTGTATGTATTGCCATGGAAGGGTTGACGTCGAGCGCAAGGTAGAAGAAAGGGGGAAAGGAGGGAAATGTTGATTGTAGGGTTTTACCAAATAGATTGGCTTAATTATGATTTTTGGGGTTAATTTGAAAGGTTGAAGTGTGGCTTCCCATATGAGATATTGTGGGCTTAATGACTTAAGAGTAATGGCGAGAATTGAAGTTGAGGAAAATGAAGCAAAATGTAATTATAGGAGGTTTTCTTTTGA
>JAKOGI010001692.1:175000-193936 GCA_029747015.1 Carnegiea gigantea
GCAAACTATCTATGTTTTGCTAACAAATTATTAATTCATAAAGGGTGGAATGAAAATAATAATAGTAACCATAAGTAAATAATAATAATAGCAACAACAATAATAAAACGAACCTTAATATAGCTAATTTAACTAATTTAATGATAAAGGGAGAGCAAAATGTATTTGTAAATAAATACCAAATAAAATATGGATTGTTTGCAAGGAATGTAATAACAAAAACTTTTGAAGCTTACTAATAATGACAGATCAATTTGAAATAGAAGCGAGACGACTTTCTTCACTGTTGAGCCACAAATGTATACTTTTCAAGAGAGGGGGAGACATTTTCAAAAGCAGGAACGTTTACTATCGTTACCCTTCAAAATTCATTGATCTTTTATAAATACTGAAATCTCATGATAAACAAATATTTAGTGAATCATGGTCAAGCATTGTTTTATCATATAATATAGTGAACCCACTAGTTATCAATTATCATGGCTTAGGCACATCATTTCACCTGAGCAGGTTTAGCTTACGCTTTTCGATCAGTAGAAGGGTGCACCTACTCAATGATCGCATTGTATATATGAGCTCACTAGTTTGAGTTCTGCCTTCATATAATAATCGGTAGTAGTTTTACTGTAATTCTCTCTCCCTCTCATCTCGAACTAAAATGTATTCAAACATGGTTGCTCACTGAAAAATGAATTTTTATATTTATAGTATAGCAGTGAATGTAGTCAGGTTCGACTCACCATTCAAATATTTTGTGTTTTATGTTTAGGAAAGTAAATTATGAAGTCCTTACCCGATAACACCATAGATGCAAGCAGATAGTCATTGGAGTTAGACAAGCTCACAAAGGCAATTCTTTTTTCAAGTCAAGCTTCATCATATTGCATGCTTCGTAGGTGGCTGGGTTGACATTCGAGTTTGAAAATGAATAAATTGTGCGCCATTTGGAGTGCACGTAAGTTAGAATGTGTTACCATGTTTGCATAAGTGGGATGGCGGTAACATCCTGACCATTACACTTTCACTGTGTTGATCACTAATTGTTACTTAATCAAAATTAATGTCATGATTTAGAGTTAGGGCATTACAATTGTTGTATTAGAGTCCGAGTTTGGGATCATTGTGAGCTATAGAGTGGTTAACTGTCATATCGGAGTTATCAATTGTGATTATGACTGTGAACTTATGAATATGAGTACATAGTAGGGTTTCAGTTGATATGTATTTTGTCTTAATCCTTTGGTGTTAAGGTCGACGATCTAGCCGGGTAACCTTATGAACACTATTTCCCAAGGAGGTCATCTGCTGATTCATAAGCAATTCCATTAGTATTAAATTACTCTTAGTCTTCTTTATAAGGGATGTGTTCTCTTAAAGTATGTGGAAATGTTAAACAGATAGGAAGAGAAGTTATAATTGAGTAAAGACACATAAGAGGCTATAACACTCTTATAACTGATTTCTAATCATCATTTAGCTCAGTCTATTATTTAAAGTTAAACAGATAGACTATGGTGCATTGCTTGATATCATATGTGTCAATTAGGGAAGATTGGGGTTGTCATGAGGGTCTTCATTAACTAATTTCAAAAATTAGGCAAACTTAGGTAGGCTATCGTAAGCTAGGTACAAATTCTAGTTACTGTATATTAAGTTTGTTATGTGACCAGGTACGTAGTAAAAAGGCATAGGATCATTGGATGTGAGCTCCTAGTAGACATGATGATTTTGGGCCATTGATCAAGATCATATGAGGAGACATGTCTAAACTAGAGTATCAATAAGGGCGTTGAGTCTGGAGATTTTTAATGCTTGTAGCAGAGGAAAAAAAGGAGAAAAAAGAGTGTAGTGACTTGAGACTATTTGTTGTATTTAAGGAGACTATGTATTTATTTTGTGGGCGAGATAGACCCTAACGGCACATGAGAATCGTTATAGGGTGGACTTTGTTGGCATGATGCTCATTAGGAAATTTTAGGGGGAAAAAAAGAAATACATCATTTCTTGTTGGTTTTTGTGGACCGGGTGATATGTTCCTTTTGAAATCAGACACGCTGCTTAGATAAAGGAGAAAATTAGGTTAATAAAGATTTGACCTTGTAAGGTATGAAATGATAAGATAATTCCAGTCACTGGAACTAGCAAGGATTAATGAAAGAAAAAAAAGGAGAAAACAATAGAGGGGAAGCCAAGGGAGAATAAATGAAAGTATGCAGCTCATTAATTATTCTACTAAGAGTGGAAGACCTTATATTACAACAATTTTAGGAGCATAGTGATGTTACATGGAATGGGAATAGTTTTGAGCTTACTTGCATTACTTGAAGCAATAAGTTACATATGTGGAACCTTAGAAGAAAGACTTGAGGAAATGATATGTATGTACATATAATTTGTTTTTGTATACCATACTCAGGAGAATTCTTGAGGTCATAATTTATGTTCTAGCGAATTCATGGACATGATCTATAGATATCGCTAGGAGTATCAAATGAGGTGTGAAGAAGTATATGATAGGCTTGCAAGCACATGTCGGCATTGTAGTAATCAAGGTCGATCCCACAGAGACCAGGTCAAGTTATCGAGTCACATTCCCTCAAGATGGACTGAGCAAATCCAAATTTATGAATGAAATTGAACTATGTTACTTATCTAATATAATATATAAGAAATAAGGGAATCTACTTCAATCTAGTAATTTTTCAACTTAAAAATTAATCAAATGCCTCTTGTGTAAAAGGGAAATTCCAAAGCTAATAATCGAATTATCAAACCCCTCCAAAGTTGACTAAAATGCTAATCAACTACCATTTTTCAAGGGTTTTAATAAATCTAAGATATTAAAAATACAACTATCAAATTTAAGGGGTTTCTTAAATGGTGAATCTTTCTCAAGATCCCACAAAAGTTAGGTTGAATCTTAGTTTTCCGACATCCAGTTTCACCTTTTAGTCCTTTACCAAATATCTAATCCTTCACCAAATGTCTAAAATAAGCAATAAGTTGATCAAGTTTTCCACCAGCAACTTAATGTTTCAGATTCAATAGAATAAACCCAATAAATCCGAAAGAGTTTTAGTTCAAAATAAGAACTAATTCAATCGCAAGAATTCTACTCAATTCTAATATATTCAAAACTTAATGCAAAAGCCAATAAAAATCCAAAAAGCATAGAAAACTAAAGAGAAAAGAGAAAACAAGGAAGAGGAATTGCTCAGCCGATGTGCGCTTGTATTGGTTTATGCAAAGCTGACCCGAAATCCTTATAAATATTCACCTTAGACTTGCTCTCAACTGGCTCTAATGAAAATCCTAACTATATGTGGATAATGATGGAATAGAATTGATAGAGAATGAAGCTAGAAGCAGGCTTTTATCCTGTAAATGAAGGCTGTCAAACGTTACAGCCACTTGGAAAACGAACTGCCCCAAAGTAAATAGTAAAGCACATGTAAAGGGACCTATGGCGGCCAAATTGTGGGGACCACCATGGCTCGTGAGCTCCACCACGGCCATGTGGTGGTGACTTCTGGTTGCTTTGCCCTATTGATTCTTCAAAATCTAGTCAACCTGTGTTGACTATGTATGTTATCCAAGGTTAACTATGTTGTATATTTAGGTGAACCGTGTCTTTTATGGGTTATTGGCCAGTTTTTACAGGCTCTTACCTCCTTGCATAATTCTTCATTGATTTTGTAGACGTACTTGAGTTCTCTTACTCAACTTTTGCAAAATACCGTCACCAACACCAAACACAAGCATAAAATAAAAAGGGGGTATGGGTGATAAAATTACAGTTTAGGCTGATAATTAGATCCCTAGGGATGGGGACACAATGGTTGTTTCACCTCGAGTAGACGGGATAGAGGATCTAAAGGCCTGTGATTTGGTGAAATGGACAGATATAGGTAGCGAGTTAGGATGTGGAGCTACTTTAAACTGTTTTATGGAGGAGGATTCAAGTTACTTGTTTTGATACCATTGTCTGATAGTGGGGCGTAGGATGAGATTTTATGGCAATGGAACCAAAATGGGAGGTGTTTAACTAGATTGGGTTATTGGCTTGCTACAAAAGAAGCGGTGGAACATACAAAGCGTGGTGTTAGGGCTTCAGTGTTGCAACATCCCAAACCTTGTAACCACTAGATTAATTTTAACTAATTAACTAGGGGTTTAGTTCAAAGGTACAATCAAAGCTTTGAAATATTACTGCCATCCACGAAAGGACGAGGCAAACTAAGACCCTAACAACCCATAGAAGCACCATCCTACTTATCCAAGCACAACTTGATTTTAAGTTCTTAATTGGAATCCTATTATCTCATGCATGCATAAAGACCACGCATCAAGTTCGTATCAAGTTCAGAAGTTACCAACACTTCAATAGAACATGTCTTGTCGTAAGCTCTATTTAAGTAGTCCCCAATGACTTGAATATCAACCAGAACGTCATTGTGAGCCACTATGACTGTTGACACGAAGTAATTCAAACCCAATAGCCACTTCTTGCCCCCTTCGACTTTAGGGGAGTGCTTGCATTTCAATTACTTTTGCTTCAAAATACAAGGGAGAGAAAGAATGAATAAAATTGTTGCTATATTTATTCTTATCTGATTGAGTCATTATTATTAATAATTATGATCATGAGATTTTCTCCCTTTATATGCGCATGTCTAGGCTGATTAGGAAGTCTAATTAGCCAAGTTCTGTTGATACTAGCTGGGTTTTAATTGTTAAGATGTAATTGCTCACAATAAATATATATGCATGAGCCTATGCTTGTTGTTTTGGGTGGGTAATAGTTAGTATGTGACAAAGCATAATAAAATATTACCATATTAAAAGTTAACTTGATTAGATCTTTGATCAAAAGGAGTGGATTTTATAAGAGTATAGGCAACAAACGTACCCATAATCATCGAATCTTCCTTGGATCAATTAATGGTTGGAACTGCCTCAACTTCAATCGATTGATTAATTATAAAAAGGTCCTAGCTTAATATTACTTGAAAGTTGACTACGAGGTCACTTAATTCCTTCCTTGTTACGAACCTAAATATGACTTGGCCGACTATGCTCACATTCTTTAACGGTTCTAGATTATGGACATCCAAATGTTATTGCTATTATTAGCGTTATCATCACTATTATGGCATTTGAATTTTATGGCACAATTTTGAAAAGGTAAGAACACACGCATATATATTTATAATCATCTATTAGTTTAGCCATTGTGATCATATGTTTCCCTTTACAAAAACAAGGATTCTTCCCACTCACTTTCTTGGCCCTCAAGCAACCCTTTAAGGTTAGGAAATAGATACTCATGATCTTGTCGACTAATGGAATTTAGAAAATTTATGAGCTCTAATCAATTTTTTTTCGCATTTCTTAATTCATTCCCTGCGATTTATTCTTAGTTTTTCTCCATAAAATATTTTCATAAAATCCTTCTTCTATAAAATGTTTCCACAAAATCTAATTTGTGTGCCCCTCTTGGAATCAGCATCTATACGGACAGAATTGTCGGTAGAGGTAAGGTTGCCTACATTTAAATCTCCCCATACCCCGCGAAAGCGGGACTCACATTGGGAATTGTTGTTGTGGTATGAGCTCTAATCAATTTATAATATTTAAAAACTTAAAAGTGATCATAATTTTTATCGTCAACTCATCCTAATAGAACTAAATGAATTCTTAACCTCTTATTGCATCCAACTTATACTTCTTTATTAGAACTTTAAGCTCCTCTTCTCTCTCATAATTGGGCTCTTTCCTACATTAGTGACATTACCAAATTCTTTGAATCCCTTCGTCCGTACTATAGACCTACTATTTTCTTTGGCCTTAACCATATTCAAACCTTCGCCTCCCCAACTTAGATCATTTAACATATTGATTATATGGTTTCATAGCAAACTATCACATTCAACAATACCCATAATTTAATCTAACAAGCCATAGCCATCAATTTTATAAAATTCTTTGAAAAGAAGGATTCCCTCCTTCAAACTATCAAGAACCTTTTTTAATTTCATAAACAAAATTTAATATTTATCCACCACTAGTAGCTAGAAATTCATGATCATTATATCATGCATGGACTAAAGAAGGAAGCTACCCTAATGCTACTTCACATTCGCTCCTTCAATTATTATAAATTCTCTTGCTTTTACTACCCTAATGCTACTTCACATCATGCATGTGTAATTTAGTTACAATACATATGGTTAGGGTTTTAATGGAATAGGGGAAAGATTACCTTCAGCAATGGAGTGATGAATCAAAGAAGAAGAAGAATAAGAAGAAGAATGAAGGGACAGGGGCTGGCGACCAACAGGTGCGTCAGCCAGAGGCTCAAAACAGAAGCGAGGGGCAGGTTCTGGTGGCGTAGCCACGATAGTAGCACAGTGGGGAGGGGCTTGTAAAGGAAAACAAGGGCCAGATTTATGCCGTGGTTTTTTTTTTCTTTTTTTTTTGGTTGGGTCTTGAGTTTAGGTAGAGACAAAAAGGATTGGATGGTGAATGCGCTTTTATGTGAGTGGGTTTGATTCCAGATTTGCTCCTGTTATCTAGTGGCATTACCAACTAATTTTTGTTTTATTCTCCAAAGAGGAAAGGACTCACTTGCTCCTTCACTTGCTAAAATCCCATCGCACTCCCAAATCCAAAAATCAATTTGGGTTTATTTCTTATATTAGCTAGGAACATCATCCATGACTAATTATGAAATAGTGGCCATGGCTAGAACTAAATTAAATTTCCAATTTAATAAGGTGAATTCAAACTAGTATTGTTGTTATGGTGGTTCTCATCCTTCATCTGCTTAGAAATTTTAGGAGGTACAAGAAAGGAACAAGTTCATTCATTTCCATTTTCTACTGATAAAAATAATTGGTACTATACTTAATCACTTGATTCCCATTTTATAAACCTAGAGAATGCCAATTAGAAATCAATAGTATATGTCTCTAAATCGTTGAAGTTGTGCAAAATAAAAGTTGGTAGCTGCCAGATTGAAGTGCATGTGCTCAATCTATCTTCTGTTAGATCACTGATATGTTAATCTTGTGGCTTAAGTTTGGGCCATTGTAAGCTTTCCCCCTAAAGAAAAGTTTTGTTCTCAAAACTTGCAAATGAAGCCACAAACAGAAGGAAGCGTATGTAGAATTTACGTCAAGTGAGGATATTTGTTTCGGATATACTTTTCTATTTCCTAAACAGCTTCTCATGAGGTGTGGTTTGCCCACAAGACCTTTACCAAGGAAATGGTCTTATTGAAGGGTTGGTTAACTCTTTGGTCAAGTAGTTGTACTGGTTATTCTTTATAGTCCAAGTTTTGGGCAATCTCTATGGGTTTAGGTTCTATAATATTGCTTGGCTAGTACATGCTTCCAAAGTTGAGATATGTGAATATGTTGTGCACATGTTCTAAATCTACGTGGAATAATAACTTATAGGGTGATGGGTTCAATTTCCTTATGATCTCATAGGGTCTAATATATGCAGGGATTAGTTTTCCCCTAATGTTAAACCATTTCACCCCCTTAGAAACACTTTATCTCCCATTAGAAACTCTAGGGGGTCTTCTTCTTTGGTCAGAATAACTCCCCTACCTACTTTGCATTGCCTTCATATGCTACTGAATAATTCGAATCTTCTCCACTATCTCTTGGATCATCTTGGGCCCTATTATGAGTGCTTCAATTAGGTCACTCTAGCATAATGATGTCCTACACTTTCTTTAGTACGATTCCTCAAGCTTGGCCATTTTGATGGTGGTCTAATACCTATCATTATAAGAGAGTTCCGCTAAAGCTAGACAATCTTTCCATCTTTTTTTGAAGTCCAGAATACACGCTATCAGCATATCCTTCAGGATCTAATTGACGCCTTATGTCTGGCCATCAGTCTCAAGACGATATGGACTATTATACCCCTTGTAATTAAGACACCCCAAAATCAAGAGTAGAATCTAGTATCCCTATCCGAGACTATATCCTTTTGTATGTCCTGCAACCTCACAATCTCTGTGAAGTACAAGTAAGCTAATTTATGTACTATCCGATTGTCTTGAATGGATATAAAGTATGCAAACTTAGTGTGTGGATCCACTAAAGTTTAAATGGTATTCTTCTTGGTGGGAGTTATGGGTAAACCCATTATGAAGTCTGTGGAGATGGAATCCCACTTCCATGTGGGTATTTCTAGAGCCTTAATTCACATACAGGGTGTTGGTGCTCAGCTTTCACTTTTTAACATGTAAGACATTTATCCATATGCCCTATCACTTCTCTCCAAAGGTTTTTTTGAAGTCATTATATATCTCCGTCCCTCTAGATGTACCAAGTAAGTGGCATTATGGGCATCCTTTAGGATTCTCCTCTTTATTTGTTCTTCCTTGGATGCATAGGCGATTTTGAAACATCAAGGTTCTTTCATCAAGCAATAGTAAACCAGGTGATTTCCTTTTTCTACAACTTGTCATATACTTCCCATTTCTTTATCATTAGCTTGTCGAGCTTTAATTTCCTCCATGATAGAGGGCTTGGCTTCTAGAGCTGCTATTAAGGCCTTCTCCTTTTGGTGACTTACAAGTCAATCCTGATTGCCCACAATTCTCAAATGAGAGGAGGTTGAGTGATGACTATAGTATTTAGGCTGTGCTGGCTTTTCCTACTCAAAGCATCTACTACTAGATTAGCCTTTCTTGGATGGTATTGAATAATAAATCATAGTCATTTAACAACTCTAACTATCTCCTCTACCTCAGATTAAGCTTTTTCTGGGTAAAGATATTCTTTAAGCTCTTATGCCTGTATATATGTCGCAAGGCACTCCATATAGGTCATGTCTCCAAATTTTCAACATAAAAACAATAGCAGCAATTCTAGGTCATGGGTAGGGTTATACTTTTCATAAGGTTTCAATTAACGCGAACATATGCTATTACCTTCCACCTTGGATCAAGAGACACCTTAGCCCATTTTTTTTTACGCATAACCATACATAGTATACTCCTCGCCTTCCTAAGGTAAAGTTAACACTAGCCTGTAGTTAACCTCTTCTTTAATTCTTAAAATACCAGCTCAACCACTCAAATTTGCTCTGCTTCATTGATAAATTGGTTAGTGAAACGGTTGCCTTTTAGAAGTTTTACACAAACTTTCCATAATACCCTACCATCCTAAGGAAACTCCTCACTTCGTTAACAACTGTTGGTATCTGTGGATCCACCTTGATCCCTTATTTAGATATCACATGACTAAAAATGTCACCTTGTCCAACAAAAACTAACACGTTGTAACTTAGCATATAATTGATGCTCTTTTAATGCTTATAACATAGTTCTTAAATAATTAGCATACTCCTCCTTATCTGTAGATGATATCAGATATTGTTTATGAACACCACCTTAAATTTATCCTACTCTGCTTTGAAAATTTTGTTCATCAAATCTATAAATGTTACGGGGCATTAGTAAGCCCAAGGGCATGATAATAAGCTCCTAATGCTCATACTTAGCCCTGAAGGCAATCTCATGTATATCTTTGTGATTGACTTTAAGTTCATATAATCCCAATTTCAAGTATATTTTTGAAAAGACACCAGCCCCTCATAGTTGATCAAATAAATCATCAATTCTGGGCAAAGGGTACTTGCCTTTAATCATAATTTTGTTCAATTCTTTATAATCTATGCGTAGTCTCAAAGTGCCATCTTTTTTCTAGCTCCAAGGCTCCCCGTTGTGAAGTGCTTAGCTTAGTGAATCCCTTTTGTAATAGTTCTTCTAACTAGCTTTTCAATTCCTTTAATTTAATTGGAGCCATCTTATAGGGCTCCTTAGATATACCTGTGACCTAAGAAGTAACTCTATCTCAAAATCTATTTCTCTTTGGGATGTTAACCTATGTAATTCCTTAGAAAATACATCAAGAAATTCACTCACCATAGGTATGTCTTGGATATTTACTCCTAGTGTCTTGTGCTCTATCAAATAGCATAGATAATCAGGCCACCCTTATGTTAGGGGTCTCTTAGCTTTGATAAGGGATATCCCTAAGATTTTATGTTTTGTTTGTTCACCTTGGAAGAGAACCTTCTTACCTCACTTATTTCTTAACATGACCTTTTGCGTCTTACAGTTTGTAATGGCTGCATATCACAATAGCTAGTCCATTCCCAATAGTAAATTAAATTTCTATAGGCCAAACAGAATTAAGTTCCAAGAAAACTCTCCTTAGATAGGATCATATGTACATCCTTGTAAATAATTGAGCACTTAACTAGTTGCTCACTGTGTAAATTAGCCTGATTTTTAGTTCGAGTCTTATCAAACTCTAAATTTAATTAAGATGCTGCTCAAACTGATATAAAAGAGTGAATAGACCTTGAGTCAAATAATACACTAACTGGCTTGGAATTTAAAAAAATTCTTGTGACTACTGTACCAGCTGTCCTAGCCTCTTTCTTGTTTATCACATAACCTCACTTGGCATGATAAGTTCCCAAACATGTTCCACATAGTCCTGGAGTTTGTTAGTTATTCTTTGTTTGTCCCTGATTAGGTCTCTTTGGTATAATATTCTCACTATGTTTCCCCTATCATTCTATTTCCTTTTGTGCATTCCCTATGTTAAGGGCTTTCCACTCATTTTTCACTCTCCCAACCTCCATTGCCCACTCATGGAGCTCTTAATAGGTTATAATTAGTTGGTCAGCAAGTTGGCTTCTAATTTCGTAGCATATCCCCTCCTTAAACCTTCGCATCTTCACTCTTTCATTGGCGACAAAATTAGGGGCACAACAAGATAATTCAATAAACTTAGAGGCATACTACATCACTGCCATGATGTGGGTTATCGTTAACTGTAGAAACTCTCTTTTGTTCTGATGGTGTAGTGAAATCGGGTATTAGCTCTTCCATAAATTTTACCGCAAGTAAATATGGGCCTTTAACACTTTCCCTTTATAGTGTTCCACCGAATATTAGCTTCCCCTAAAATGTAAATGGTGCCAATATTCACCTTTTTTCCTTAGGCATCTCAACTGTAGCAAAGATCCTCTCCATGATCACAATCCAGTTCTCCAATTCCAGTGGATCTATCTTTCGATACTTTATGAAGGAGCTCCTAAATCAAGTTTCCCAATATGTAGGCCAAATAAAATTTGGATAGACTAAGGAAAAGGATAGGTTTAGTTAAGGATCGGTTATGATACAATAGGTGACTCTACAGGTGGTTACTAAACACTTGATTCTCCCCTAAGTCCTCATTATTAGCACTTCCTTGTTGGTTGTTACTTGTGGCCTAGACACAGTACATGACAAACATGTGCTACCCCATTTAGCTCTTGTTTAAACTCTCACTCTTGTGATCTTACATGTGAAAATTTAGATTCGAAACAGCAGTTCAAGACCTAAGACCAAGATTAGTTAATAAATACTCTAGATGAAAATAAAGCAACATAACTACGACAATAAGCAGGGAAATACATCATATGAGAGTCCAAGCTCTAGGTCCTTCAGACTTTCTATCCATAACCCCCTCTTTTACCCTCTATAGATTCTAAGGTAATAGTCTAGGTTAATTCAGCTAACCCCAAAAAATATCGTAAGTGGCCCACAATCATAGTTAGTTTCATTGGTGTGTATACTTTCATGGTTTCACATCTATTTACATATGCACCTCATGCAAAACAAAAGCCTTAATAACTATGATGGACCTAGGGTAAAAATATATATATTTGTTGTAGATGCCTAACCATCTAGAGAAGGATCAAAATCTGGGTGTTCATTATTTTCATCCTCTTCGGAGTCAAGGCTACCGTTAATGTTCTCTACATCTGGCTCATTCTTCAGCTCCATCTCCCTATCATTGCGCACTAGGTCATGTTCACCTTCTAGCACTAGCTCATTCTCACCTTCTAGGTCCTCCTGCTCAGAGTCTATGATATCTACCTCAAGGGACTCGGCACATAATGATAATATAAACTCCACTAAAATCCTTGGAGTGGTTAGGAGTTAGCCAAAATGAATCAGAACCCTCCTCATAATTTGTTAGACAAATAGGGCTGACTTGGGATGCCGAAACAACTGTTGGGATAGTCCACATATGTGCTGATGAAGGGCGGCTACCAGAGTCGCCTTTTTGGTGTCCACGTCAACGTATGGTAGGGCAGTCGTAAGGGGATGGGAGGAGAGTCTAGGATTTTATGTCTTACACATCTCTCGAGCTGACCCCCAACCTCCTTTTATAGGTTATGGGGCAGTTAGAGTTTATCGCCCTAGGCGACACCTTGTGGACGTCGGGCCTAATTAAATAGGCCCGGCTAACAGCTCCACTTGGCCACGAAAGCCACAAAGACATACTCGCTACGAATCATAACTTCTCATGCTTCATACCAGGAATAGGACATGCGATTGAAAAGTAACAAGTAGTGCTATATATTAAGTTACCATCTAACTAACATAATACTTTCACAAAATACAATACCCCAAATCATCCTAAGCATCAGCAGTGGCATTTTCAATCCCTTATGCCATGATATATCATATGATTATATACTTAATGTAATCGCTCGGCTTGATATTAGTGATGATGGATAGACTTTTCCTTAAACACTCATGATATTGCATTTGAGCTTAATTACTTTCCTAACATGTTCTTGTTGAACCGTATACATCGTGGCCCTTGAGAAATATATCAAAGTAGCAACATCAAGCTTTGACTTTGTACCATAGCTTTAAGTGAAAGGATCATCATCTATAAGGTCACACAGTGATGAGATAGGGAGGTCAATTGTCACTCCGTATAGAGTTGTCTTTTAAGCATGCACAGTATGCGATGTGTGTCATGGCATAACTCCCATTTACCTGGGATTGTCACTCTATATGCTATGCGAGTCATCAGTCTAGATTTTCACCAAAACTTTGACCTGAGCCACTAGATTAACACGCCAAATGTTAATCTTGACACTTAAGATTTGCCTTTTAAGGCTTCAATATGAAATCATATCTCATATTCGACTCCCTCGAGTCTCATCTTAGACTTACTAAGGCGACTATATCACATTCATACACTTCCAGTACGAGTAATCAATATTGCACACCTAGTGCCAATGTGATTCAGTCTCATCCTGCCTGCTACTTAAGCGTCAGGGCGATTGCCTATGTAACTAGGCCAATCAGAAGCCTATGACATTTCAACATGTTTAACAAATAAATCACAAACCATTTAGAAAAAGAACCTTCAATCTTCATTTCATAAATGCTCATTACAAGAAGAACGTATCTATCATACATAACAAGATTCTATCTAAAACTGAACTCTACGAAGTCCTAGACTCAACGAATGTGCTATAAAAGTATCTTTAGGAATCAGCTTAGTTAACGGATCAGCGATCATCTTGTTAGTGGGTATATACTTGATGGCAACCTCCTTTGTCTCTATGGCGTCTCGTATGAAGTGATAACGCATCTTGATGTGCTTGGTCTTCCGATGGAACTTTGGATCTTTAGTGAACTGGATGGCGGCTGTGTTAACACATAACATCTCTACAGGATCATCAACTCTAGGAGTGAGGTTAAGATCCTAGTGGAAACTCCTAATTCACATTGCCTCTTGCGTGGCTAGGCTATATACAATATACTCTGCCTCCATGGTCAACACAGTTATGCAGTCTTGCTTCTTACTGCACCATGATATGACTCCCCCACCTAGGATGAATATATATCTTGAGGTTGACCTGGACTCATCCGAGAAACCACCTTAATCAGCATCTGAATATCCTCTCAACTTAAGGTCCCCGCCTTGATAGCATAGGACCAAGTCGGTTGTACCACGAAGGTAGTGCATGATTCTCTTGACAGCCTACCAATGGGCAAGTCCTGGGTTGCTTTGGTAACGACTTATCAAACCAACCACAAAGCAAATGTCAGGCCGTGTACATAACATGGCGTACATTAGGCTTTCTACAGCAATAGCGCAAGGGAGATTGCTCATTGCCTCCTTTTCTTTATCTGTTTTTGGGCATTGGTCGAGGCTCAAGGTTAAACCCTTCTTAACTAGAGTGTCTACGGGCATGGAATAACGCATACGGAACCCTAAGACTTTCTTGATATATGCCTCCTGGCTCATACCTAGAAGTTTCTTAGGATGATTTCTGATTATTTCCATGCCTAGAATATGCCTGGCTTCATTCATGTCCTTCATCTTAAAGATGGAGGACAACCACTTCTTAGTGGCTTCGATCATTTTCAACTTGTTCCCAGTGATTAGTATGTCATCAATGTATAGGGTAAGGAATATAATCCCTTGGTTAACCTTTTGACATACACACAGTGGTCTTCAGAAACCATGGATAAGCCAAATGAAGTTATAGGTTCATCGAATCTTAAGTACCAAGATCTGGAAGATTGCTTAAGATCGTATATAGGCCTTTTGTGACGACATACCTTGTCCTCTTATCCCTTTAATACAAAACCAATGGGTTGGTCCACATAGATCTCTTCCTCAAGGTTACCATTGAGGAAAACAGTCTTTACGTCCATTTAGAACAACTTTAAGTCTAAATGAGCAACCATGGTTAGGAGTAAGCGAATAGAGGCAAATCTCACCACAGAAGAAAATGTCTCTTCATATTCTACACCATCAATTTGTGTAAATCCTTTCGCCATTAAACGAGCTTAGAACTTATCGATTGAACCATTTCTCCGATGTTTTATCTTGAGAACCCACTTGTTTCCAATATACTTACGTTAGGGTGGAAGATCAACAAGCTCCCAAATCTTGTTTCTCGCCTTCGAATCCATCTCATCCCTCATGGCATCCATCCACTCTTTGTAGTTTGGTGAGTCAATCGACTCTTGATAAGAGATAGGCTCCTCAACTTCTAAGGGAGTGCATATGAATATTTCCTCTTTAATCTAGAAGTATCATTGAGAAATTCTTCAACGCTCAGTCCTTCGGATCCTAGGACCTTCATTGTTTGTCTGCCTAGGTGAGGCATCCATCCCCCTTTCTCTAAGAGGCGTGGGACCCTCAGCATGTGGAGAGTCGCTCTCACTATCCCTTTGGAGTGTGGGATCCTAAACATGTGGACTAACTGTATATTCGGGAGTAAGAGATTGAGGACGAACCTCACTCACAGGTTGACCCTCCTCATGTATGAGAGATTAAGTACAATTCTCATTCTATTGAGCGAACATGTCTCCCCCATTTCGTTCGGGTTGAGGAGGCATACCGTCTTCGGTGACTTGGTTAGAGTCCAAATTCTTCCCCTCATTGAAAGATGATTGGATGTCTTGCTGTAACTCAAATAGTTTAACATCCTGCTTGACTTCACCAATGGTTGGAAGCTCATCCTCTAGAAAATCAATATTACAGGAATCTATTTCTATCATGCCACCATTTGGATGTTCCCTGTACACCACATATCCTTTACATTATGTGGGATACCTAATGAACACCATTTTGGTGGCTCTTGGACCAAGCTTTTCATGTTTGTAGGTTGGGTTATGCACATAGCTAGCCAAACCCCATAGGCCTAAATGGCCCAAGGATGGCTTCTTACCAAACCATAGCTCATATGGTGTGGTAGGTACACTCATGCATGGTACACGGTTAAGGATATAACCTGCCATAAGCAGCGCATCCCCCTAAAAACTAATTTGGAGGTTAGCATGTGCCATCATTGACCTGACCATGTCAGGAAATGTACGATTCCTGCATTCCATAACACCATCTGTTGTGGGGTGCATAGGCTAGTTAGCTGTCTTTGTATGCCTTTTTCCTCATAGAACTCCTTGAACATATTAGAGAGGTATTCACGACCTCGATCAGTCTGAAGGATCTTAACCCTATGATCTAATTGAGTCTCTACTTCTGCTATGAAGCATTTGAACTCCTTAAGTAACTCAGAGCCATGAGATAGTAGGTACACATACCCATATTACGAATAATCATCTATAAGAGTAATGAAATAGATAGCCCCATGTCGTGCTTTAATGTTCATGGGTCCGTATATGTCCGAGTGGATTAATTCTAAGGGACTAGATGTTCTCGAAACCTTACCTAAAGGCTTCATTTTTGCCTTACTAGCTAGGCATGACTCACACCTAGGTAACTTGGCCAAACAAATTAGAGTTAAAGTATGAAACAAAAACAAAGGATATATTATTATAGTCATCATCCAAATCCAAAACAATGAAATCTCCTTTCAAAGTTGCTTGGCCAAACAAATTGCCATTATGGAAAAATCTAATCCATCTAGACGAAAACCAAAAGTAAAACCAAATCTTATTAAACAAACATAAGAAACTAAGGAGCATCACACCCCAGGTGTATAGAGGGCGTTATAAAGAAGCAGCTTGTTTCCTCCACAGAGTTTGATCTGGTATGTTCCTACTCCAAGGACATCTTTTTCGTTGCCGTTCCCCAGTATGGTAGTCCTTGAATGCATCGGGCAGTGATGGAACTCCACGAATCCAGACCTATCCTGAACTATGTGCTTTGTTGCCCCTGTGTCTGCAATCCATTAAGGAAGAGAGTTAGTAATGAATGCATAAGAACAAGTAAATAATTCATGAGTTTTAGAGGAAAGAGGTACCTTGGCTGGCTGAGGACAATCCCTAGCGAAATGGCCCTTCTTTCCATAGTTATAGTACTTCACACGTGCTATATCCTTAGCTCTTTTGCCCTTAGCCTTATACTTCTTGGCAATACCATCATTGGAGCGAGAATTTTGAGGAGGATGGGGACCCTTCTTAGGTTTCTTACCACGATAAGGTTTCCTGCCTCTAGGCCCCGATCCGTTGGCAATGAATGCAACACTAGGAGGCGTATATATCTTTATACGCTCTTCCTCCATTTCGAGGTGTTTGGAGATGACCTCGAAGGTCTTGATGTGCTCACTGTGTGTCATGATTACCTTAAAACTCTTCCAATGTTCATTGTCATTGGGAAGAGCCTTAATGACATTTAGGACCTGTTCTTCCTCAGAAACTTCTGGCCTTGCAGCTTTAAGATCTCAAACCATAGCACTCATAGTTCGAAGTTATTCGAAAATACTACGACTAGAGTCAATAGTATGCTGCATTCATTTCAACTATAAGGTACGCAGCCTTGTAGTAGATGTCTGCCCAAACCTAATCTTAAGCTATGCCTACATGTCCTTAGCAGTGGGGAAGTGTTCAAACTCATCCAAGAGATCGTCCTACCTGCAAGACAGCATAGTGTAGCCTGCAGAACGATCGCATTTGAACCATGCTTGGTATGCCTTTAGGTTTTCTTGGCATTGCTCAGTTGCAGTAATATCCCTACCTTGTTCATCTTTTTCCACCAGAGCAAGCATAGAGGGGGTTAACAGGTCCAGCATATCACCATCATTTAAGGCGAACTGGACCTTCAGATGCCAGACGTTGTAGTTTGTGTCATCCAGTTTATCATGAGGTTGCATACAACCTATCATGTTCTTAGCTGCCTTATCTGAAAGTATATACTATTTTATTAGACGTATTGTTTTAATAATTAAAGTATCAAGAAAACCCCATCATTCGTAATATACGTTCGAAATTTCGCTAAGCTCATAATCATCATGTACAGATATGAATTTTTGGAGTTTCTTTAATTTAATTACTAGCTTAACTTCATAGCATTTCCTTTAAAGGTTTGTTAAACTAATTAACATTTTAATTTAGTGATTATCACAAAGATATTCACTTCTAATTATGCAAAACATATTTACATAAGCTTTATGAAACTAATTCATGGAAAAAAAACTTAGGATATAGTACAAAGTTATATATATTTCAATCTTAAATTTCCATATTATTAACAATTTTACAAAATATGAAACAAAATAAAGGTGAAAAGAATATAACTCATCAAAAAGAAATATTGGACCAACCCACGGCCACTTTCAACATATAAAACGAAATTATATATTAATGGGAGCAAATATTCAACAGTGCAAATCGAAACAGAAACAAAATCGGCCCAAATAAAACTACCCAAATCAAAACAAACATTTGGGCCAAACAAAACGGCCTACAATGACCAAAAAAAGGGAACCACTCTTTTTTTCTTTGGTAAAGTCAGCCTAAACTGGGCCTTTTTATAAGTGAGCAACTCACTCGCTAACCTTTACTAACCATAATCTTCTCTCTCTGTCTTCACTCGAATCTCTCTCTGATCTTTCTCCTCCTCTCGACCCTGAAAGGGAACCACTCTCTCTCTTTCACTTCGGGTCGCCATGGCCATGCAAAAATGGAGCACTAAGCTCCGTCATTGTCCCTTACTACGACCGTCTTCAATGGTGGTCCTCTGTAGCAATTGTACCTCGAAAACCTAAGTGATGAACTAAAACCACCACCCACACCAGCACACGAAAAAACTCTCAGCCTTCAATCCACGTTGGCTTGATGAGAACCAAGGGCACCACCGTGTAGATCCGCCGAAATTGAGTCTAGGGAAGTGACCCACGCACCCAACGTACCACTAAGGCAGCAGCGCGTAGATGCACGCGCTTCCAAAAGATGGCGTTTTTCCGACTTTCTTTCTATGGTTGCATGGATCATCGCGCGTGGATGGCAGGAAGAAGGAAGCATGAAAACCCCTTTGTCGGAGGCACATTGTTGACCCAATTAATGTATAAGGTTTTGATGATGACAATCCAAATGACCTAGTCAATATGCTGTGAGTTATATGTTGTGCTTGAGTTGTATGCTAAGATAGGTTCCAGAAAATACATGGAGCAATTCGAATGAACACAGAGTATCAAAGTTGATGACATGCGTAAGAATCTGAGAACACTACCTTAGAATAGTTCTGGAAGTGGAAGCATGGACATGTGCAAGAAGTCCAGTTGACAACAAGAGTCTTAGGGTTGTATGTGTGTGTGTTATTTTCTAGTTAATATGCCAATTAGAAGGTCTCT
>JAKOGI010001693.1:0-50000 GCA_029747015.1 Carnegiea gigantea
ATATATATATATATATATATATATATATATATATATGTCCGCAAGAGCGCGGGTATCGTAGCATAGATTAAAAGATCGTCCTCATGGACCAGCGTAATCTATCAAGTCAATGACCTGTTGAAATTGATAAGCGATCAATCCTTTCAATAAGTCGGGTTAAATGAACTAATTAACTCTTTGGGAATTCAATTAGGGTGAAGCATCTAGGAATTTGATTCACCAAGGAAAGATTTGGATTATAGAATTAAGTATGGACTTTTCATAGACTGAACGATTCAAGGAGTTGCAATCGAGTTGAATTTGATCCTTTTTTTCGAAATGAACTAAATTGCTTAAACGAGTTCAACTAACACTCTCTCAAGTGTCTTTGATTTTGTCTAGGTCGAAGATCTATGAGTGCTAAGTCTCTTCTTAACAAGCGTTTCTCTCTCGAATTTTGCTAAATCAAGTTCTATCAAGACAATCGAGTTGTGGGTTTCACCTTTCAGTACTTTACTCAATTACCTAACTTAAGCTAGTAAAATTGGCTAAATTCCATTCACAACATTCCAGTTTCAAGATGGACATGAATTTAGACCCGGCAAATAGGTCATTAAGGTAGGGTATGGGTCGGGTCTTAGTTCGGTTCAGGTCAATTTCAGGTTGATCATATTCTGGTCAGGTTCGGGTTCGGTTCGGGTGAAGTTCGAGTTTGAGTCACTTTCGGATCAATGATGTGCGGGTTGGGTACGGGCTCGGTTCTGATGGAATTCAGGTCGGATTTATTTCGAATTGTCTACTGTAGCCTGGTTCGGATCAGGTATGAGTTGAGTCTCATTTGGGTTAGGTGGGATTCGGTTCAATGTTTAGGGCAATATTGGGTCAATTGTAAATCAGATCGGGTATAAATCAAGTTGCATTAATTTCGAATCATTGTATAGTTTCAATGTAGTCATTTTTATTCCTAAATTGTATTTAAAAGATAAAAACCATTTAATTAGACAAGTTCATTTATTCTATGTTCCTCTTTTAATTCATATGTTAATGATTACACGTTTGTGTTTTATATTTAAAACACATTTTGTTACTTGTAATACAGATATAGAGAGAGAGAGAGAGAGAGAGAGAGAGAGAGAGAGAGAGAGAGAGAGATAAAAAATTTAAAGGGACTTTTGTTATAGAAAATCTAATGTGCTTAGTTATAAATTTACTAAGAAAGTAACTTACAAATACAAGTATATAACCCATCCCTGATCCTATATCAGACATGCCTTGCAATTATTCAAAGGTTTATCTCTCGTCAAGTCAAGTTTCAAGTATCTCAATTGAGGCCATGCGATGACAAAATTAGTGGACCAACTTAATGCAAATCATGAGTCAATGGTCTCATTTACAAGGCTTAATACTAAAACATACACTGAAAAATGACAAAAAAATAATGAACATAATAAAATTTTTATTTTGACCCCTACGTGGGTTCATAACTTCACGTTTGTCGTATTTGGAGTTGGTAAACAGAAAAAGGTTGGTTCAAGTCGACATTTTCAATAATCAAATCAATGTTCTTTGACAGTTCATTAAGTCATCATACATAAAAATTCAAAAATTTGTCTTTATGAGATTGACAACTTGATCTGCATGTGTCTAATGAGTTAAAACTCAAAAGCAACAGCAGTATACGAGTATGTGTCAATTAGCACTACATTTATGTGATTGTGAATGTTCATTATCAAAACTTAAGACTTAGAATTTAATTGTCCAAATTCAAATAAGTCACATTATTATGAGAGCATTTGCAAACATAAATTCTTGACTATGATTATGTAGAATTAAACATGCTGTGAAGATAATTTAGAATTGTAGATCAATAGTGTGGTATTTTTGACAGTAGCCGCATAATGATATTATAATCATATGGTGTATTACATTAAGTCATTAAGTGAATCAAATAGTAAAAGAGGATTGCTAGATCCTAGTAAGCTTAATAATTTATTAATTGTGCTTATCTATTCTTAATTCCTGTTTTGACTGAATCTTTTGTCTCTTATATTTTTACTACATATTATCAAATTAAAAATTAAAAACTATTAACTATTTATTTTTTCCTCTTAAGTTTTTAATTGATTCCATTTGTAAAAATTTCCTCTTAAGTTATTTTGCTTTTCCCACCTAAACTCAACTAATTGAGTTTGAAAATTTTAAAGTTACCCCCGAAAGTCTAGAGCCAAAAAAAAAGTTACTGCTGATAATTTAAGAATTTTATTATTTTAAGAAGCAAAATCTAAGTGAAACTGAAAACTAAAAACCCTTCATGACAGACTGGATAGTTGAGGCCGTGATAGTTGTTTTACTTAAGTTCCTCGTCTCTCGTCGCCTGAACCCTAACCATCCCTCAGTCAGTCTCTTACTCGCCGGCTACCGCCTAACCCTCCATCAGTTTCCTACTCGTCTGTCATTGCCTAACCCTCCCTCAGCCTCCTACTCGTTGGTTGCCGCCTAATTGAAATATGTCAACAATATTATATTTTACCTTCTAGTTAAAGACTTTAATGACATTATGTACTATGGTCAATAGTTAGATTAGAACTTGCTTATTTATTAAAACTTGTGCTAAATTGCTGTAGGAACTTTTCTTCTAGGCATTAGCAATGAAATTTAGGGAATTAGGAATAGTTTTGGATTGATAGGTTATAAGTATACTTTGGTTTGGGTTATATTCGGGTCAGGTATACTTGGATTCGAGTTTTATTAGGGTAAAATTGAGTCGGGTAGGAATCGGATTGGTTTTAAATAAGGTATAGTTTGGTTTGGGTTCGGATTGCCCATCTTCGGTTCACTTCAGGTCGGGTCACTATGGATCAAGTTTGAATTGGGTCGGGTCATTTCGGGTGTGGGTCATTTCGGGTCATGCTAGAATTCGGGTTCCGTTTGGTTATGGATCAAGTTACTTCGGGTGTTCGAGTCTGGATTAGTTCATCCCATTTCGGGTGTTGATTCAGGTATCAATCCGGATCATTTGGTTTGGGTTTCGGGTCTCGGGTCAGTTTTTCCATGTCTACATGAATAATTCCAAACATGAAATAAGCACAAGATTTCAAAGATAAGGGATCCAACTATAATACTATGGCTAACAAATCCCTAGATTGGATAAAACTGCTCACTCATATTTCTAATTCAACAAAAACAAGAAAGTTCAAGAACAAATTCAGAGGAAGGAAGGAAAACTTTACAACTATGCAGCCTTTGAATTGTGCAACAATCGTCAAGCCTCCACGAACAAAGCTTCTCCCTTCAAACCTCAAAAACCAAACTAAAACTAAACTAAACTAAACGAAAGATATGAAAGAAGTAGTGAAAATGGCTATAGTTGCTCAAAAACTCTCTCTTTTCTCTCTTGGAACACGTCTTTCAAACAACAAATAGAGCATCCTTAGCTACACAATAAAGGAAGATAAAGAGGTTATCAGTTATAGGCTTACTACGGTCTGTGGCATCCACCACGATTAGACTGTGGTCTTGGTTGGAACCGAATTCTTCTACTCTTCTCTTGCTCCATGGGCATGGCAACTCAGGGGCATCCATGTTGGTCAACATACACTCAAATGAGCGTCAAATACCGAGTCAAATAGTCTAAAATCCTGCAAATATCATCAAAGAAACATACCCACATATAAAATGAGAATAGAGTATAAATTATGACATAAAACATATAATTCTCCCTAAAAATGCAGCAAAATGACCATAAAATGATATACATATTAAGCATTTACCAAACTCCCCCATGCTTGAATCGTTGCTTGTCCCTAAGCAACACTAAGACCGAAAATTATTCACAACCTCCTCAGGATAGACATTGGTAGCATCTCAATGGCAAAGCCAATCCAGAGTTAGCCCAAAAGTATAAAAATCACTTAGCAAATAGACAATGAAATGAAGTTTTTGAAATCAGTGAACAGGCCACAATGTTGAGCTTGAATCAACCTCTCAAATCATTAAATAAAATCACATCAACATATGAAACAAATAGAGCCAGTAATGCCGATAAAACCTTATTATAGTCATGTGACACTCATCACGCATGTGTTTGAAAATGTAAGAAGGTTCTCTCAATTCTCATTCCACGGACTCACATTTACCATGAAGCTTGATAAGACTCTCTAATTCGCCATTACTAGTATGCAATATACATTAAACAATCATTAGGACTTTATGAGGTTATAACAGGGCCATGGGTAAAGGTAAGAGGGGAACGAATGTTTTGGAAATATGGAGTTAGAATCCATAGACTAAAAGCTAAACGTTTCTAATGCATTCATACAGCATTCTCCTTAGACCAATACAATTCATCTACAAAATATATCCCCAAATGAAGAGAAAAAGAGGTGAAAGTCATAAATACTATTTACAATCCAAACAAGGCCAACATTCTTTTTATTCCTTGTTTTTTTGGTCTTTTTTTTTCTTTTTTTCCTTTTTTTTGCTTGTTTTATTTTCTTTTTTTGTTCAAAAGAGTTGGCCAAGGAAATCCATATCAAACTTTGAATTTCAACTCTTCTCTAAACTTTGTACAATAAGTCAAGGGATTTCTTATATATGACACAAGAACACAAATCTCTTCACCAAACAATCAACCAAATCCACCAAAATGAATCTCAATACACCTTACTAACTCCTAATTGAAACGCTCCTCTAGTCTTGGCTTAAGGATAGATAAATATTTGGCCAAAGGCTATGTACGAAGGTTCAAATCAATAAAAATGAATATAAGCTCAAAGGGGCTAGTAAGGGATATATATTGCATATCAAGGGTGGCTATTTGATTTTTTGGGTTAATAAGTCAAAGAATGCCTCAATCATGTTAATGCATATGCAAAATGTGATCTTGAATGAAAGTCAAAGCAAGTTCTAGAGAAATGATGTTGAGGAAGAGTCGCTCATGAATTAACAAGAGACTAAATTGAGAAATTAGTCTTTAAAAGCTCAAAGCCTCACGGGTTATCTACTAAGGCCATAACTAGCTCATTAATAGACATATGTCAATATTCATTGAAAGAATCATCGGGTGATCAATTTGCACTCAACATATGGTCAAAACATAAAGCTCATTTTCGCAAAGTCATTCTCAAACACTTTTATGCACAATTGGATAAATCAAAGGATCAATCTAAACTAAAGAAGTCTACATAGTCTACAAAGATCATCATCGGAGGATTTTTCTTTTTTGTTTCAGTTTTTTTTTTTTTTTTCAATGAATGCATACTCCTTATAACAATACCAGGAAAATGTAAAAACTATGAAAAGAAACTATAAAAACCTAAAATACAACCTAAAGAAACCTAAATGTACTTCTAACATGCTCTAACCACATAAAATTAAATCCTACAATATAACTCTAAATGTAAGTATGAACAATATATACAAGACATACACAAGTACACACCAATCCAAATCAGGCATCTGATGCCATCAAATACTGACTAACTCTCCCATGCTTGAACAAAATATTATCCTCAAGTGTGCACAGAGTAGAAAAGGGGAGGAGGAGCAGCAAGAAGTAATCAGAAGGGAGGTGGGGAAGGAGGGTGAGGTGGTTGACCATAAGAGATATGCCAATCTTACCAGGTCTTTAAATAAGCCTTACAATCCTAAAAGTATTGGGTCGGTGTGGCAAGCATCCCATGGAGCTCATCGTACCATTTTTGGACAAAGTCAGGAAGAGCGGCGTTCTCAGATACAACATAGGCTCGAAGGGATACTTGGTCAGCATAGTCAGTGGGGGTGGTTGTCTGGCTTGACTAGTAAATAGGGGTAGAGGAGGTGCGGGTTGAACGACCTCGGCATTGCCAAGTACCCAGTAAAGGTTAGCCCGGTGAAATAAGGTGATCCGATCAACATTGGGAAGCGGCAGAAGCCAATCCCCAGGGTAAATTTAGCACAAATGTCCAACCTCTACTTTATAAAAGTTCAAAAACTTATTAGGTAATTTTAAGTGATAAACAAAAGTGCCGCAAGCGTACAGCTCTCACTGTAGTACTTAAGGGTCATCTCCTCGGGGACGAGGTTGAGATTACAGTCACAATGCACGAAATTAAACTAGTTTAGCATTACTCGAAGCTAAATAAAACAATTAAAAAACTTATAGATTATGAATGGATCTAAGTATAAGTTTATGAATGGATCTAAGTATGGATGATCACTAATTATTCGTATCAATCCCTAAACTAAACATACTACTGTTTAAACAATCCTAACTTAAAATGAAACCCAGAATTAAGAACAACCTAGCTTGCAGCAATCAAGTAGTTTAAATAACTAAACCAAACAGAGAAGGGGGAAAGAGTAGAAGAGTAAACCAGGAACATTATAATCAACAACTCAAAACAAACCAGCAAACATCTAGACATCTAGTATCCAAATGTGAGCAAATGAGCAACCATGATTGAACACATAGGGAAGAACAGAAAACAGTGCAGCTACTCGAAATATGAACTAGACAAGAAGAGGGTGAGGGGATCTCAGATTTTAACCATTACAAGCATCAAATGCTAGAAAATAGAGCAACAATTAAGCTAAATACATAAACGCTAAGCACCAGAAAACCAAATACAATCTCAGAGCATAACCAACAAAAATCAACTAAATCATCCAAGCTACTAAAATCGACTAAATCAACTACAGTACTTAAATCAACTAATCCAACTCAATCACTGAAATCAGAATCGAATCAAACTGCTAAATCAACAGAAGGAAACTAAGCTATCGGGACCAAATTGAGAACTGAAATAGAGGAGCAAAGCAACGATGTAAACCAGAACAGAGGAAGGGGCTTCAACACTCGAACTAAAAACAACCATATATGAGCTTCCAAGCTTGCTCAATCATGGCAGAACCACCATAGTCGTTTGTCGAGATGAAACAGGGAAGGGGGTTGCATCGAAATTTCACAAAACCCAGATTCAATTCGTACAAAAAAAAAAAAACAAATTAAAACCATGAATTGCAACTGGGAAACTCAAAATTGCGGCATTTTTACATGAAATTCGAACCCAAAATTGATCTAAAACCAAACCCTAATTCAAAATTTTCGAACCCTAACTCTAATAATCCGAGAAACACGAATGAAATTCAGGCCTAAATTTCAAAAATTAAAGCTAACTTAACCTATAGACTTCCCAACCTAACCTAAAACCTAGATTACCTCCTTCAATGGCTTCACTACCTTCGATTTATACTGAGCCCTTTTCAATCGCAACCATTAATTTCGCCCAGACGTGGATGGTGGAGATGAGGTGATGATGTGTGTGTGTTGGCATTGTGTGGAGCGTAGATGGTGCTTGATGATGATGGCGATGTTGTGTTGTCGAAGAGAGAAAGATGGGGAGATGAGATGGAGATTATGAAGATGGTGGACGAAGCAGGGGAGGGGTTTCGAGTTTTCTAGGTTGGGAGGCCGAAATTGAGGTGAGAGAAAATGAGAGTTAAGAAGGGGGGTTAACTAGGTCACGCGAGGCGCACGCGAGGGAGGTTAGGTTTTAGGATTTATTTTTATTTTTTTTTTCCTTTTCTTTGGGCTGAACAAGAAATGGGCCTAGTGATTCAGGTCGGGTCAATTTGGCTCAGTTCTTCATTTTCGGCATTTTCAGTAATTTTTCTTGCATTTTCTTACATTTTTTCATAATTATTCTCATTTTATTCAAAACCTACAAAACAAAATAAGATCAAATAAAAACCTTAAAAATACAATTATGACAAGCATAAAACAAGTGTAAAAGTACTGTAAAAATAACACATTATACTTAGGGTTGGGCTTAACACCCAAAATTCTAGCAATGGTGGTGATGATACCGCCAATGACTATCTTACCCTTAGTGCTAATAGCAACACTATATAACTATTGGGCTAAGAACGCTCCAGGATCAAGTTGAATACCATCAAGCATACAAGACATGAAGTATAAGTTAGACAATCTTAGGACATTCAAACTATCGTCTCGAGCAAAGAAACAATATGCAAGGATACGCTAAGCTACCCGAATGCAAGTGTTCCTAATGTGGGTGCACTTGGAAAAACTAATACTGTACCTAATACTCCCCGAAAGCTTGCCCCAAAAGGCATTTAGGTTGAATTCTCGAGGGACTTGATGGTTTGGTAAATCCATGTTAGGTGGAAAACCAAATATACTAATGACGGTACCTAAGTTCAACTCATAAAATTGCCCTTGCAAATGAAACGAAATGTACCCCGCTTAACATTGGGCCTTCGAGTGATCTCAACATGCAAAGTACTCAGGAATTCTAAGGTAAGGTCCTAATATGTATGCTCTTTAATCTCAATAAAATGTCCCATGCCCCCCATGCAAACAACCCCCGTACAACATCCAACAATCCTAATCGGCCTAATAATTCCTCATCATAATAATGAGTTGCTACAACAATTCGTTCATTCAAGCAATTATATCTAGCAACATGTTCGGGGTTAGTTAAACCAAGAGGATGAGGAATGTTACCTTGAGCCTGTGTGGTGGCGGAAGTTCGGGAGGTCCATTGGGTTGGGCCGGTGCTTTGCTAGATGTTCCCACCTTCTTGATGCTCCCTCGTCTCTTGATGGATGCTGTTGTTGCAAAAAGCAAGAAAATTGAAGAAAAAACCTAAAAATAAGTTGTGAAAAAGAAAAATGAAGAGTTTAAGTGAAAAATAAGGAAGACTTAGAGAGAGAAAAAGATGGTTACGGAGGATGGGCGAAGGTGAGATGAGCTTGGAGAAGAAAATGGTATAAAGAGATGAAATTTGTTAGAGAAAGTGAAAGATTAAGAGAAAGGGGAAGATTTTGAGTGAAAATGGGAAGGAATGAGTAGAAGAATGAACATTTAAAAATAGAGGTTTAGAGAGAGAAAGAGGGAGGTAGAGAGAGAGAGGGAGGTAGAGAGAGAGAGCGCCAAAGGTTGAAGATGATTGTAGAGGAAAGTGAAGGGGCACTGCGGTCAAAACCGTTGACGGCGGCCTATAGTAGCCCACCACGGTCCTTGGGGGGCAACATAATTGGACCGTGGTGGCTGTTGGATGTCGATTTTTTAATTTTCTGGGTTGGCATGTCACCAGCCATATTTGGGTAATAGAGACCGTGGTGCCCATCAGTTTTTTTCTTCCTTTTCTTGTATTTTCTTCTTTTTTTTTCTCTTTCTTCTCTCTCTCTTTTTTTAAAATTTATTTTCACTCCTTTTTTTATAAAAAACTACCTAAAAAGAGAATCAAAGCTATAAAAAAGGTTTAGATTACCTCCTAAGAAGCGCTCTTGTAAGGTTAAGAACTTGATCATACTTCTATGTGCACTCGAGATCAGTAAGAATATGAGCATCATTTTTGTTGTAAACCACAAAATTGCACTGCTTCAACCGAAGGTACCACCTCAGAAGCTCAGTTGGAGGTCCTTCGTTATCATCAATTTATGCTATAACATATTGCCAGTATACAAGACAAACCGAGTGTGTAGTCCATCAGACCGGCCACTATCATCTTGTTCAATCCCCAAATCAAAGTCTACATCAACTCCTTCCATAGGAGGCAAAGAAAGAACTGCTTAGGCAAATCTACAATAATAACTCATAATAGACTCATTAGAAGTATATGCCTCAACCTTGGGTATGCTAGGCGGAGTAGAAGCAGCAAACTCCACCTTAACATACCCTTGGTGGGGATCCTTAGTGGAAATTCAATCAAAATCGGGAGGATCTTAACAATTCAAAACATCCTCCATGCCAATCTCAGGAGAAAGGGGAAATGCATCCGACAAGGAAGAATTAGAAGAAACTACTTTCTCCTCCATATGGCAAAACATAGCATAACTTCCTTGTACTTCAAATGCTATCCGTCCCCTTTTTACATCAACATGGCAACATGCTGTAGCCAGAAAAGGCCTATCAAGAATAATTTAGGCATCATCGGTCTCAGTCATATCAACAATGATAAAGTTTTCCAATACCCAAATATCTCCTATTTTGACTGGCACATCCTCTAATTTACCCAAAGGTTGCATTTCAAAATCGTCTGCTAATTATGGTGAAAAGGGTGCGGGTTGTAATGGCCCTAAATGAAGCCTATGAAATAAAGAATATGACATTAAACTGATGCTTGCACCTAGGTCACATAAGGTTCTTTCAATTTACACTTTTCCCACAACACATAGGATAGAAAAGCTACCTCGGTCAAGAAGTTTAGGTGAAAAAACTATTGGGATCTCTAAACTTTTACTTCTATGAATGTCATGGGCTTGCCGCCTTCATTTCTCTCCTTACTTTCAACCATGATTATTTCTCTACCCTCCTCAAGTGGCATGTCCTCGGGGTTACGAGAGCCTCTACCCCTTCCTTCAAGGTAACACAATTATAATGCTCATGGGGATTAGATTCGGGTTTACTCAGGAGTCTAGCCGGAGGTGTAGATAAAGAGCTAGCTTGTTAGGCAATTTGGGCTTCTAATATTTTGTTATGAGTTGTAAGCACATCAACCTTAGAGGCTAATTGCTTTATATACTCATCTTGCTTTTGTTGTGCCAAAAGCATACTCTCTATCATGGCCTCTAGGTTGAACTTTTGTTAAAGAAGGGGAGGTCTTTGAAATCCGAGGGGTTGCCTAGTATTCATTTGGGGCATTGGAAGGGTTAGGCCTATATAAGAAATTTAGATGGTTCCTACAACGCGGATTGTAAGTGTTGGAATATGGGTCATTAGTCAGTCTCGGGTTGAAATCATTGACATAATTGACTTGGACGCTAGTGTTTTCGACAAAAGAACTCCCAACTTGACAATTCTCAGTCAAATGGTCAATGGAACCACATACTTCACATGATGGAGGAGGGGCACTAGAATTCACAGTATTCACATTCAATCGTTCCAATCTTTGAGTCATAGCATCTACCTTAGCATTAAGTAAAGTAAGTGCATCAACTTTGAGCTTACCTCCAACCTGCTTGGGTTGGCCTCGTTCGTTGGACCATTGAAAATTGTTAAGCGTTATCTTCTCAATCAAATTGTAGGCCTTATATTCAGTCTTATTCATCAAGGTTCCTCCTGCCGCCGCATCAATAGTGGACCTTATAGGTTGTGTCACTCGATTATAGAACGCTTGAACAATCATCCATCGTTGAAGGCCATAGTGGGGGCACAACCGCAACAAATCCTTGAACCGCTCCCAAGCCTCATAAAATGTCTCATCATCCTTTTGGGTGAAGTTGGTGATTTAATTCCTCCCACTTTTCATTTTGCTTAGTGGGAAGAATTTGGCAACGAAAGCTCTAGTAAGCTCATCCCACGTGGTGATGCATCCCAAAGGCAAAGAATATAATCATGCTCTCGCCTTATCCCTAGGTGAGAAGGGAAAGAAGGGAAGTAGCCGCAGTCGAATGGCATCGATGGAGATGCCGTTGAGTTTCAATGTGTCACACTGTTGAGCAAAAATTTCATAAAAATAAATAGAATGCACAACACAACTTTCCGACGTACAAAACAAATGTACATCGGTTTATTTTGAGTATGCCCCTTTTCAAGAGTATGGACGTCCTTAATTACGTCCCCCTCTTGGGAGACCACCTTTTGATTCCAACTCATTCTGTTTCATTTTTTTCTTTATCTTATTTTACGTTAATAAGACTTTATATAATTTGGATCAATAATTATTTTTTTTTAATGTCGAATCGCCCGTATTCAGAACTTAATTGCATCAGATATTAGTTGTATAGGTACCTTCTAGGAAGGGTACTATATGTACACATTCTTCATGTGCAGGTTAGGGAACGGGTAGTTTTATTTGATTTGGAGTTTGGGTTGTACTCACTTTTCATCGTGAGCTACCCACATACCTCTTTTATAGATGATCAAATCAACCGTAATTCTTTAATTTTTGATATTTGAATTGTTTTTTTTCAAGTCATGGCTAAGTTGCATTTTTAACTATTTTACGAATTTTATTTACCGACTTAAGTCTTTATTGGGGTAGGCCCATTAATTTTGTTAAACTCGCGATTACATCCGAAATTTATTTATGCATTTCCTACGTACCCTTAGTGGGATCAAATCAACTTAATTATGGGACCGAATTTTATTCAGGCCTACATCTTGGAAGGGGGAAATTTAATAACCTATGTTGTATTTTTGACTCAGGTCTAATCCAGTTTTTTATACTTACTATTAAAAAAGGGTTTCGGCTTTTTGAAAAGCGCATTTTATTTATTAATTTATTTCGGTTATGTAACTTAGTAACAAAAAGTGACAAAACTGTAATTTTAGCCTTTTTATTAAAGAGGGGGTATTGGTTTGAGCCCGTTTGAAGATTTCCGTTTAAACTGAACTCGAAAAATTTTATATCAAGCTTCTTACGTATCCTTAGTGGAATCAAATCACCGTAATTCTAATCGATATTGGACTCAGTCGTACAAGTTATTTTTTTGGGGTATAATAATCGTGGTTACAAACCTTGTCAATTTATTTGACTTTGAACAATATTTTTTTTTGGCTCTAAACCAAGAGAGGACAAATTCATGTACATAGCCTCTCAAAAGAGGAATTTGGCTTTTCCCCAATTTTTGTCTTTGCCGCTTGACTCTGTAAACCAAGCCTGAAGTTAATTAGGGCGCCGCCCTTCTCATTCTTCTTCATTTTTTTAAAATTTATTAAACTCTTAATTATCATTTATACCAGAATCCAACACTCATTGTAGACATTCAAGTTAGGAAACTTAGTTGATACTAGCGCTGTCAAAAGTTGACCCGACACGATTACCGACCTAAACCGAACACGAAATTAGGCGGGTTTGGGTAAAGATTTTCAACCCGTTTAATTAAATGGGTCGACACGGCTAACCCGTTTATTTAAACGGGTTATGTTCAGGTTGAAATTTTCGACACGAAAAAATACCTATTTAACCCGTTTAATTAAATGGGTTAATAGGTTAACCTATTTAATCCGTTTAATTCCAACCCGTTTAACCCGCTTAACCCATTTAACCTGTTTATTTGGGAGGGAAGTGAAACTGGATTTTTTCATTTTGATTTTTGAGGAACCAAAAAACCCTAAGTTAAATGGGTGTCGAACATACCCATGAAGTTGTGCAGGTTGCTTAGAAATTAATTGGGTTAAATGGGTAAACAGGTAAATGGGTACCTGATTCTGACCCGCTTAAGTTAAACGGGTAATTGGGTCAGAATCAGGTTGACCCGTTTAATAATTAGTCAGGTTTCAGGTTGAATTGTTCAACCCGTTTATTAAACAGGTCAGGTTCAGGTCGGGGGGTTTTCAACCCGTTTAAGTTCAATCCGAGCACGAACCCGACCCAACCTGACCTATTTGACTGCCCTAGTTGATACAAACTTGTAAAAAGGGTATAAAAGCAACGGATTGCCTCTCTGCTTTTTTATCCCTTAAAAAAATAATAATAATTAGACTTTCACCATAGCGGATTGTAATAATACGTTTGTTCGATTCGTCTTGACTATTACTGAGCCTAATTTCATCTTTTTGTTAAGGTTTGTCCATAACGATCTCTTTATCAAGCTCATGAAGGTATAAAATCACTTGAATTATTATTATCTTTTTTTTTTGTTTGACAAATTCGAGAGACGACTCAAGACCCTCAAGAATCTATACTTTATGAATTCGCGAGGACTTGAGATTCGCAAGAATCAACATCCTACAAACTCACATAAGTTGGAGATGCGGAGTTATGGGAATTAGATGCAAATTCGATTTACTGTATCTTTGTTTTTATCCCAAAACCTTAACACAAACCCCTCATATCAACGAGTGAACTCCTTCTTTTATGGGATTAAGATGGCTAATTTGGCCAAACTCAAACACGTTTCCATGAATGAAATCTCACTCCTTTTTTTTTTGAGATGTATTAAAAAAAAAAAAAAAAACCCAAATTGGGCTATAAAGGATTTAGAGAAGCGAAATAGACCACAATGCTCCCAATTAATTTGATCTTTGCCAGACGTTTGCATCCATGTCTAACCTCCATCTTCTCCCTCTCACTCTTAGTTTCTGACTTTCACTTCCATTACTTCACTTCTATTATGCTCCCCTTTTTTGGACAGGAAGGTAAACCAAAAAAATAAGGGGGAAGCCTACCTATGACTCTGGCTACTCACGTAAGAAGCAAAGAGACACTTCTCTTCTTTTTGTTTTTTCTTTTTTTACATTTGATTATTAAAAGCTTTAAACACACAAATGCCATGTTAATAATCTTTGGGACTTAGTATCTGCACTAATACGAAATCTTGGATTGAAAAGAAAAGAAAGTTTTTTTTTTGGGCTTGAAAAATACAAGGATTGTATTACAAATCACCATGGGTTTGGTCCCATGAATTTAATCTGAGAGTCCTTTCAAATTCAAGATTCTTGCGAATCTAAATTTACAAATCCTTGCAAACTTGGGATCCTTTCGAATTCGAATTCAGGAGTCTTTTCGAACTTAAAATTTACACGTATCCCGTTTCAGGAAAACCGAAATAGGATACTTATAAATTTGACTATCAGGAGATCTGATGGTATATATATTTTTTTGTGTAAGGGTCAAAGATGATGAGATCACTTGTGCCAAGTATCGCCTACCTTGTCTCTGCTCCCTTCTTCTTGCTCAGAATTCTCGTCCCATGCAAACTAATTTGTGCTCTATTTGCCACCCACCTCTGTATTTGTTTGAGGTTTTTTTTTTTTTTTTTTGGGTCTTGCTCTTTCACCAAGTATTTTTGTTCTTCGGTGCCAAACTTTTTCTTTTGTCCTCTTCTTCTCAAAATTTTTTTTGTCCCTCCTCTCTTACTGCCTTGTCCCCCTCGCTTTATATTAAAGTTCGTGAGAAGTTAATACTGCCAAGACTAGGGATGACAGTGAATCCCGAACCCGATCCAGATCCATCAGACTCAACCCAAATTAGAGGATCTGGGTTCAATCAAATGAGACCCAACAAGTCTTAAGCGGGTCTGAATTCAAGGGATGTGAGCCGGGTTCAGGCCTGGATTTGAAAAATTCAGACCCAGACCCGATCCAAGACCCATTAATTTTGTTTATAAAAACAGTACCAAATGCAATTGGCTAAAGCAACTCTAAATTAGTAAGTCTTGAAGTCACTTTGTTTAGCATCGGTCGTAGAGAAAAAACTATTATGTTATGTTTGTGGATTTTTTTTTTCGTGGTTTATACTAAAATATTATTTTTGGTATGTAACGCATAAGTAAAAACACTTACCTCTTGTTTGGTGAGCAAAACAGGGTTGGGGACTTGAAACCTCAGGTTTCAAGTTCCATTCCCTAGTGTTTGGTAACGGTTTTGGAAAAAGGAACTTGACGCCTAGAGGTATCAAGTCCCTCCTTAGATCCCTGGAACTTAAACCCCCTCCTCATGGAGGAGTTTTAAGTCCCAACCTTCAATGGATGACTAACAAATAAAATAAAATAATAACACAAATGAAATTCTCATTTCAGATCTGACGTTCACAAAGTATGGAGAAGACAAGCAACAACAATGGCGGCACTCTCTCTCTCCCCCCCAGGACCACCCTACTTGCCACTGTCGGTTCTTATCACCGTTCACCAGAAATTGACTGCCAAGCTTTTCCGGCAACTTATCGACGTCTATCCGCCATATAATAGCTTGCCTTCCCCTATCGCTCCTTCACCCTTCGTCCTTCCCCTTTTTCAATCCAGGTTTCTGAAAAAAATTCAATCTTTTTTTTTTTTGATCGATCTAGATTCCTTCATTCCTTTGATCAATTTTTTCACCGTCTACATCTTTCTCGATTCTGTAGTTATAGTTTTTTTTAAATTTTTCTGGTCCAAGCTTGAAGAAGATGAAACCACCATTGAAGATGTATGAAGGTGGAGAAGGTGGAGAAGATGCCCAGGAACTTCACTGCAACTTGCTTCTTCACTTTTGAGTCTTTGGCTGTTGATTCAATTTCGATTTTTTGCTTTCTTTTCTGATATTTAATTTGATTCTTCCATTTTGATTTTTTTCAGATCTGAATTTTGTTCTTCTTTTTAATCTTTTCTGATATGAGTTTGTGCTTTTTCAACTTGAATCTGTGGCATGTTTGTGTTCTTGAGATGCCTTCTCTTTTTCCTTGTTTTTTTTTTTTTTTTAAGTTCTGCCCATTTTGATTCCATTCCAATTTCTCACCAAACACTTGAGTTTTGGAATCAAGTCCCAACCCCAACCCCCCAGGTTTCAAGTCTTGATTCCATTCCATTCCACTTTTCTCACCAAACAGGAAATTAGTTATAGTATATGTCGCTAGAATATATTTTTATTAAATATTATGTCTTCTAAATTCAATTATTTGTATTTAGAATGTGGTAATTCATGTTGGTATGTGGAAAAAATAATCTTTAATGTAAAAAACAGTCATAATCCATTTAGGACCCGTGAACCCACTAGACCCACGGATTTGGGTGTGAGTCCCATCTTTATAGACCCAACGGTTTTGGAGCGGGTTTGGATCCAGGTTCAAAAAAAATTAAATGGATCTGGGTCCAGATATATCTGACCCAGATTCGAGCCATTAACATCCCTAGCCAGGAGGTTAATTTTGCTGTTCACACGTTGGAGCATGCTTAAAAAAAAGAAAAGAAAAGAAACGGAGTTAGTGGGGAGTTAATGTCTTAGGGAGTGCGAGAGGATGGTTACTCAAGTAACTACCTATTTATTTATTGACTTGATTTTATTGTCTTTATCAATCCATAATTTGATGTATAATAGCTTCGTGGGTTGACGCAACAAGATTGTGCGGAAAAAAGAAGATTATGTGATATTACTTCTCCCTTTTTTTTTTCCCCTAACTTGGTTGCTCCCTAAATTAAATTTATGGGTTCCAAAGGTCATATTTAATTTTGGTTCATAAATTTTCCTCTCAATATTTTTTTTGATACGATTACATTGATTTTATAAGGGTTTAATTTTGACAAATTTAAATCCATCAAAATTTTACGTTCAACACACGTGCATCTAAAAAGACCGAGAGGTGTAAGTTTAGGTCTTCAACGGGGTGCCTCCAAATTGGGATTATGGCACCATGGAAATAAGAGTCGGCTTGAACTCAAAATTATTTACCTCAACATTAGGACAAGTGATGCTTGAGGGGTTACCTTGGACACCTAGGGTAACAAAATACCTAAGCATTCCTCTTTGGTCACCTCCTCCTCCCGCAATATTTGGTGAGGTTCTTCTAGTCTTGCATCTCTGTTCCTCAAGTTTTTGCCTTTTCCTCCTTAAACAGAAAGTCCTCTCAATCTCAGGATCGGGTTCGTATAGAAATGGATTTCGCATAAACGGGGGAAGATTCTTATAAGCACAATCACCAACACTATCAACGCAATCAAAAAGAAAAGGAAAACAAAAATAAAGTAAAACAATTAGTCAATTTCATAAGACTAACTCACTAGTTAACGATTTGGTCCCCGACGGCGGCGCCAAAAATTAGACACATCCGCAAGCGCACAGGTGTTATAGTATAGATCAAAACATCGTCTTCAGGGAGCAAAGTAATCTGTCAGGTCGATGGCATATCGAAATTCCTAAGCTATCAATCCCTTCAATGAGTCAGTTTAAATAAACTAGTTAACTATTTGGGAATTCAATCAGGGTAAAGCATCCAGGAATTTGATTCACAAAGTAAAGAGTTGGATTATAGAATTAAGCATGCACTTTTCATAGACTGGACGATGCAAGGAATTGAAATCGAGTTGAATTTAATCCTTTCTTTTGAAATGAACTAAATTGCCTAAACGAATTAAACTAACACTCTCTCAAGTGTCTTTGATTTAGTCTAGGTTGAAGATTTATGATTTCTCTTAACAAGCAATTCTCTCTCGAGTTTCGCTAAATCAAGTTCTATCAAGACGATCGAGTAGTGGGTTTCACTTTTCAGTACTTCACTCAACTACCTAACATAAGCAAGCAAAATTGACCAAATTCCACTCACAACATTTAATTTCAAGATAGACATGAATCATTCTAGACACGAAATAAGCACAAGATTTCAAAGATAAGGGATCCAACTACAATACTATGGCTAACAAATCCATAGATTGGATAAAACTACTCACTCATATTTCTAATTCAACAAAAACAAGAGAGTTCAAGAACAAATTCAAAGGAAGGAAGGAAAACTTTACAACTATGGTAGCCCTTGAATTGTGCAACAATCTTCAAGCCTCCACAGACAAAGCTTCTCCCTTCAAACCTCAAAAACCAAACTAAAACTAAACTAAACTAAACGAAAGATGTGACAGAATTAGTGAAAATGGCTATGGTTGCTCAAAAACTCTCTTTTTTCTACCTTGGAACATGCCTTTTAAGCGGTAAATGGAGTATCCTCAGCTGCACAATGAAGGAAGATGAAGAGGCTAGCAGTTACAGACTTACCACGGTCTGTGGCATCCACCTCGATTGGACTGTGGTCTTAGCTGGAACCGAATTCTTCTGCTATTCTCTTACTCCATGAGCATGTCAACTTAGGGACATCCAAGGGGGAGGGTCAACATACACTCAAATAAGGGTCAAATGACGAGTCAAATAGTCTAAAATCCTGTAAATATCATCAAAGAACCATAACTAAGCATAGGAGTATAAATTCCGACATAAAAGACATAATTTTTCGTAAAAAGTAACAAAATGACCCTAAAATGACATACACGTTAAGCAATTATCATATATATATATATATATATATATATATATATATATATATATGTGTGTTTATGTATGTATGTAGTATGTATGTATGTATGTGTATGTATATTATTATATATATATGTATGTATACATATATATATATATATATATGTATATATATAATATGTATATATATATAATATATATAATATATATATATATATATATATATGTATGTTATATATATATATACACACATATATATATATAATATATATATATTATATATATATAGATATATATATATATATATATATATGATATTAGATCCCCTCTTTTGTTTTTTTAGTGTTAATATTATTGTCATTATTGTTGTTATGGTTATTGCTTCCATTATTATTATTATCATTATGATTATTGTTGGAAGAATTATTATTATTTCCACTTCCATGCTTTATAGATTAATGATTTGCTAGCAAGAAGCTGTTAGTTTATGAATGTCCAATTCATAAGTATCTTTAATTTGTTTTCACTGAGATGTACCCATTCTCAAGACCAATCTGGGATGATATTTATTTACAAAACTTCAATTAAACTTTGATTGCCCTTTATCTGGTTCAGATTCTGAATGATATATCATCCCCCCAAAAAAAAAACTCCAATATTCATGTTAAGTCAATTTGTTTTCAAAACCCCGAAATGGCATCCCCGTCATTCCTCCCATTTTCAATCTTAAGCTCCATTTGAACTTCCATGACACCATCCAATAGACTCACAAATTAGCCTTCAAGTTTGCATTCAACACCATACAACCTCGAAATCCAACACAGTCAAGCCATATGAGCATGACCTTATAACCATACCCAAAACTCATTCTTCCACGGATGCTTGCCAACATGGATGAATCTGATTCAATTCACCCATAAATCTAGATATTTTCTCATTTTTTGCCTCTTTTTTTTCTTTTCTTTGTTTTTGTACTGAAATTTTCCTCTCCTATCTTGCAAATATTGGCACTCATACTTGAGCCATTTTTAGTAACTCCATAATTTTTGGAAGAAAATTACAAGCTTCACCCATATGGCCATATCGATTAATGTGTATTGCGCCTTTATTTTTATTTCATTTATTTTACATAACAAAAGTACACAAATGATATATAAAAGAAATGTTTTCCATGAAAAGTTATAACTTTTGATCACTTGTATAGATATGCTAATTTTCATTTATTGATAGGCTTTGAATGATTTCACACCTAATATGACCAAATCTCATTGCGAGGCTACTTGGTAATCTCAGCTTGTAATCGCATAAACATTCAAGCGTCGAATTGTAATGCGACACTCAACTTTTTATATTGTAATTAACTAAAATAATTAACATGTATTAAGTTCGACCCGTTACATATATACATACCTACACACTATGAGTGTATTGAGCTAAGTCTCACCTCATGTTCATTACTTTGACTTGGGTTGTTAAGCATTTGAGCTAATATTGAACTTGAGATAAGTTTGATTGATTGAGTTTGAACTTGTGCTTGAAGGCCTCCCCTAAGGGATATATATAAATTCAATATTGATGTAACAATAAAGTTCGAAGGCATGACAATTGCTTGTGTTGCGACTCTTCCCCTTCCGATGAGAGAGAGTGACTCTTCCCCCATAGCAACTCTTCCCAATAACGACGAAACTCCATGGTCTCCAGCCGGCTGGCGACATTTGCTGTTGATTGTCAGTGTCTTCTTCGTGGTTGACACCGGTGAATTTGGCCTAAGTTTCGCTACTTTGAAATTGCTTCTTTCTTGATTCGATGAAGTGGTTCTATCCTCCTCGCACCGCCGGCAGCCAAGTCCTGATTTCATTAGTTTCGCCGGCGGCCGTCTAGCCCCCTCCTACCGCCCAGCCGCCCTGGTTTTGCCCTTGGTGCCTCTCTTGCTTTTCCTGGCTTTATTGGTTTCTTTCGTTGCAACATTTATCCCTTCTTGTCCAGGCTCTGGTTGATCATCACCATTTCAGGTATGCTGGAAAGGTGCACACTTCTCGAGCGTCGAGTAGACATGCTCCAATGCCAAATCGAGAACCTGTTGCTGAAACTTTAGGCAATAACTCAAAAGTCTTCTCTATCTTCATTGATAATATGCCAGATGATTTGAGTATTATAAATTTTAAGGATTTGTTTAGTAGTTTTGGAGAGATTTTGGATGCATACATTCCAAACCATATTGGAAAAAAATCTGGTAGAAAGTATGGTTTTATCAGATTTGGTGACATACAAGAGGGCTAGAAAGCTATTGATTAGTTGAATGGTAGAATTGTTAGTCATTGTAAATTGCATGTTATCTGGGTGAGATTCCAAAAAAGAATGCCAGGTAGAGGAAGAACAGGGAGCAACCCTACTAAAAGAAGCCCGTTTGGAAGTGGATTCCTAAAGTAAAAAATGTTCCCAATCAAGATTTGGGATTCTCTTATAAACAAGCTCTATTAAGTAACCCGAATGATAATAAGTTAGAAGGTTAAAAAAGTGCTAATGAGGCCGTGGACAAAGATGTTGATGAAGGACTCTCGGACAATCGCAAGACCATTACTCAACCTTTAGATAATACTCATAGTCGTCCAATTTATGTTAGAAAGTTCACCTTCTAAGTACCAAGTTGTGGATACTCTATGGAAGATGGTGAAGAGATTAATAGCTACTTACGCCCTTTCGATGGTCCTCTTGAAATGGAACTTCAACTCCATGAGAAAAGTGAGCGATGTAAACTTTCCAGCGAGGACAAGAAAAGTGGTAACAAGTGTAACGAACCGGCCCAGAATCACACAACACAACCCACTAACATGAGAAGTCCAACAATTGGACCCACAAATCAAACCACCAAACTCAAAAGTGGAAGGCCTTGTTGATATGCTTTGTGGGAATGGAACTTATAAATCTGATATCCTTCTTTCAAACTGATGATGTGGGACAAGATCCCCTTACTATGCACATTCACAAATACAGATGATTGGGGCGTTAAATACTCCCCCATTCACAGAATGCGACGTCCTCATCGCGGGCCTCAAATATCCTCCCTAGGCAACATCGGCTTCTAGGAGTATTAACCCACCATGTCGCTACCACTGGTCTCCATATATGGCATCACCCACTCCCCCTGCTGGACCAGGAGTGTCATGAAAACTTCACAATAAGTCCCAACATGGCCCACACGTTGTGTTATGAGCTCCACATCTTAAGGAGACGTACGATTCCATATGTTAAGGTGCAGTGGACCAACCATACGGAGAGGGAAGCAACTTGGGAATTGGAAGAAAATAAGATGAATAAGTAACCCTTTTTGTTCGAACATTCTGGTAAGTGTTGAGGACAAAACTTTTTTGAGAAGGGAAGGATGTAATACCCGATTTTTTTTAAAAATACTTTTAATCTTTATTAGTTCTAAACTATTTAGGAGACTTCTTTTGACGGCTTGTAGGTTATGGATCCCTAACCCCAGTCCTTCCTATTTATTTTATTTCACCTCCTCATACAACAACGTAGTATTTACAACTCTCAATCCAAGGGAAAGAGAGGAGAAAGAGCAAAAGGGAAAGTCCATCTCTGAAGAACCCTAAGGTCGGTATTCAAATTTTCTTCTCATCATTTAACTTATTCGTTTATGCTTATTATTGATTACTAGGGAATTATCATATTAATTTTGATTACCGTCACCTGCATCTCTTAATTTGATTTCTACCCAAATTTCCAAACCGCAATCCTTTATCATATTCATAAGTCATGTTCAGGTTGTTTATTTCGGCTAGGTTGCTATCACCGTGCTTTATTAAAGTTCCCTTTCTTGCTTCTGGCTACTATATTTTATTACACCATCTTCAATTCTACTATATTTTTAAGCAAAATTTGTGATTTGTTAACTTACGCATGGAGTCTTGGTGAACATAAATTGGGATTCGTATGTTGAATTTTTGGTGGGATGTGGATTATTTAATTATATCAGAATCATGATTATAAAGTCTAATTTCCATATCTTCTTCAAATAGCCCTATTTTCTCATCGAGATTTGACAGAACGACTCTTGTTTCCAAGTGAATAGACGAATTCAAATTTAAGAATTTTTATTGATTATATTTTAAAGTTAGCAACTTCCTGCGATGGATGCTTACACCAAAAGGGGGTTTTCAGTCCTAGTTCTTAGTGGTGAATTCTAGCTAGGGTTTGATACAGTTTGTACTTCTTACCAAACTATTCATAGTATGAGTCTATGTTGCTAATAACTAACTAACCTCATGTCGAAAATAGGGGATGTTCGAACTCTTCGACTAGGTCAATTTGGATTAGCAGTTTTAGGTAAGTGGTGTAATACTCTTTTAGTATTTCGTGCTAAAACATTATTTGTTAAATTCATTATGTAAACTGGTTTTGTTAATCGGGTTGGCATGCTACTGTTTGAATCGAAATTATTTTTGGGATCTGTTAAAAGGTGCAGTTTTGCTACGTCTTGACTTCTATTTGGAAAATAGCCTGTTTGAATGCCAATTTTGCTATGACATTAATCATATTTGGTCTTATGTCAAACAACTATGATTTTATTGTGTTTGACCATTATATTTGCAAAGTAGCCTTCTTGAATTGTATAAATTTTCCTATGTTGATTGACTATTGCAATTTTATCATTTGAAGTATTTGGTTTATATCTTGTGATAAATCACTTGCTTTGTAATGCTAAATTCCTATTTACCGCTATCAACTGGATATTATTTCGTATGACTTTGAAATATCGATTTTGGTTTTGGGCTATGTCTTCTGCCTTATCCAGTGGAGGTATATACTGGACCTGTCGATCGACTTGTAGCATAAGCGCTGTTCTGTTTTGTGATTCTGACATATATCTGTGATCGGTTGGGACCCTCTGTGTTGTGATATCGGTTATGATAAGTTGATTCTGTGACTCTCTGTTGCCCTTGCCACTGGGCGAATAGTGGCCTTAGCCCCAAAATTGTTTATCCTAACGGATTTATTTAGATGACTTGCCTTGTCGTATAATTGCAGATTCTAAATGAGTTGATAAAATGTACATGTTTCAAAACCCAGTCTTAGTGATTTTATTTACGTATTGTTACTATTATAAATGACCCAGCCTATGGTTTATTTGCATGCCTAACCTAGCTAAAGGAGTGTTATGCTACTTACAGGGCTTTCGAGCTCATCCCTTCATCTTCCCTTTTTTTTTTCAGGTCTTATTTCTGTTAGTGTTTGAGTTAGAAAGTGGAGATCAGTTGTAGTTGTGGTTGTTATGAATCTTAGAGGCTGGATGTATTAGCCAGAGGAACAGTACTACATTATTTTTATGCATTATATGAGTAGACTCATTGAGTTACCTATTTTTAGGGATGTAAGACATTTTAATTTCCACTTATTCTTTGCCCTATTTTATTATGGTTTGCTTGAACCCCAACATTATGCTCGATTTGGGAAATAAAATTTATCTTTGGCAGTTATAGCTTTGTTGATATTTGAGCCTTGCATACTTGTGGGACTTGCAGTACTGCAGGTATGCGGTATCTGTTATGTCCTGGTTCGGGGCGTGACAGCAAGATTTCAAAATCAAGTCATAATTCAGTCACCCCTACTGAAATAGTAGAAGAAGCTTTACAGCTTGAAAAAAGACTTGGTATTTCTGTTATCGGTGATAAAACTCCGGCAATTAGAAGAATAACAAGAAGATTGAGAAAAGAGTTGGAAAACAAACGACACGCTAGAGACGTACATTCTTAGAGTATCTCCTGGCAAATAGGTGGTTATTTTAGTTGTTGCTTGTGTTGAAACTATATATGTCTAGTTGTATTTGATTTATAGTCTTTAGGGTGTACTAGTTGTTGTTTTGAGCTGTTTAATAGCTGTATTTTCTTTCTTTATTGTTGCTCGGGTCATGCCCAACTAAATAATCAGGAAAAAAAAATGACAATTGCTTGGGTTTAGAACGAAAGGAGGGCATGACCCTAGACGCAGGGGGCAAAGAAGAACGGCAAGTGCACAATGATTATAGTAGCGGTTTAGGTAGTACTTTATGCAGTTGAAATAAATAACTAGATGTAAAAAAAGGATTGCTATGAACTATGACAGGGGAATATGATAATCAAGTGATGATGAGGGCATTCCAATAGCCATAGTGTGAGATATCAATAATTGTCGGTGAGATACTTAGATTTAATATTGAGCTAGGGTTTTATTGATCTCAAAATGGTCAAAAAACAAGCGAATGATGTCTCACATAAGATGATTAGATAATGTTATTTGTTAGCAAACACTTACATATTAGTTTCATATGAATTTGACAACTGTTTCTATATGAATCCGATGCGTTATTTTGGTTAGAGAAAGGACATTATTTAGATATTTATGTTTTATAGATGCATTAATTTTCATCCCCACAACAGCCAAAAAAATTCACAAATGTGTAAAGATTACCTAACAAAATACATTGTACGTAAGCAATACCAAAAATTCCAACAACTTTTTCCCACCAAAGTCTGCGCAAATCTCTTGATCCACCAAAAAAAAAAAAAGTTTGCCGAAATCTCAACTACCCACCAACCCCCCCCCCCCCCCCCCAACTCCAACCCCACAAAACGACTCTCTGTTTCCCTTTCGCCCCACCACTTTCCCTCTCTTTTTTCTGCCCCTGAAAATTTGACGAACATCCCAAAGCAGTCTCTCTCTCTCTCTCCACCACCATCGCCGCCGCAACAACCCAAAATGCCAGTCGCTCTCCTCGCCAAACCCTTCTTCTCCACTCCTCTCCCCACCACCACCGCCACCGCCACCGCCACCACCACATCTCGCCCACTCTCGCTCTCCATCAGAGCCTCCTCCTCCTCCGCCGCCGCCGTCACCGCCGCGCCGGGGAAGGTCGCCAAGGACCACACAGTGAAATCGGTGAAGGCCAGGCAGATCATCGACAGCCGTGGCAACCCTACTGTCGAAGTTGACCTTATCACCGGCGTCGGCGATCTCTTCCGCTCCGCCGTCCCCAGTGGCGCCTCCACCGGGATCTACGAAGCTCTTGAGCTCCGTGACGGCGATAAGTCCGTCTATGGCGGGAAAGGGGTCTTGCAGGCCGTCAAGAACATCAATGAGATCTTGGGCCCCAAGCTTGTCGGCTCTGATGCCAGGTGAATAGAATTTTTGACTCAAATTTACTTGATTTTAGTATTAGCACTAGTAGTAGTTGGTTGTTTGGTCATGGGAAATCGGGTAATGTGAGTTGGGTTGGATTTTTGAGCATGTTTTGGAGTTAAAGCAATGCATCATGAGCACACTGCACACCTGAGTTTTTTGTTTGTTGCATTACCTTGAGAAAGACCTGACACGTATGGGCAATTAGCATATGACTTTTCGAAAATGTGTAGGAATTGAGACGTACATAAGATACTTGTAAAATATTATCGGCTTTTATCGATCTACGTATGGACAAATCCACAGATATTTCAGAGCATGAGTCCAGGAAGTGGTCAAATGTCATCTTTGGAATGGCAAGATGCGGTGACAAAGTATAAATGATGCTTTCATTATCATTGCCCATCCCTCTGATTGTCATAGTATCTCTTACGAGTGTATGGAGTTATTATAAAATCTGACTTTTCAATATAAAAATCTGGGTACTTTGAGTGGTATCAGTGAAGAATAAAGCAGCACAAGCTGCACAACCGTTCTGGAAGAAAAATAAATTTGTCAAATGCGGATTCAAAATTAAGTTTGTGCACGAATGCAAGAAAAAGGTGAAGGGCAGAGATACATCATCTGAGTTCTGAATGAAAAATATTGGTCCGTCGTTGTTGTACTTAGCCACTAGCTTTGGGTTTGCTAGGCTTTTCTGCGAGCTGGAGGGGCTTGGCGATGGTTGTCAATGGTCAAGATATACCTTTAGAGGATGCTTATCCTCCGATGTTTTTTTTTGGGGGGGGGGGGGAGGAGGGGGAGATAGGAAGTGAGCATTTTAAATAAGTGAAGTTCTTTTTTCTTTCTTTTATCTTTTTATTATTTTTGGACAGGGAATTGGTAAGCTTCTGGGTATTGTATCTTGTATACTGTTACATTGAGAATCTGATGGTTTAGGTAAACAGGAAGCAATAATTCTTGTTCCTTTTTTTGGGTGCTAGAGATCAAGCTAATGTTGACGCCCTCATGCTGGAGCTTGATGGCACTCAAAACAAGTTGAAATTAGGGGCAAATGCTATATTGGGAGTATCTCTAAGTGTATGTAGAGCTGGTGCTGGGGCCAAGAAGATACCTTTGTACAAGCATATACAGGAAATATCAGGAACCAAAGAGCTTGTAATGCCAGTGCCAGCTTTCAATGTGATTAATGGAGGCAGTCATGCTGGGAATAACTTAGCCATGCAAGAATTTATGATATTACCAGTTGGTGCATCATCGTTCGCAGAGGCACTTCGTATGGGTAGTGAAGGTTAGTTGATAGATTTCTGACATTTAGTTTGAACATTTATTGCTAAATGGCACTTCCAGTACATCTTGTATGGTACATTCCACAGATTATTTTAGATTCCCAAAAGATGAAATTCAAGGTTGAAGATGTAGGGTATATTTTTGAGAAAGTTACTCCAAGTGTTTGTTCTAAGAAATTATTTATGATTGAGAATTCTGTACCCACTTCTAATCATGTATGCTCTAATGCGGATCAGGCTTTGATTCTGTGAAAATAGCTATATTATTGCTCCTGTGGTAAATAATTAGTTAGGATAACAACTGAGACTGGTTTTCTGTTAACTTATCAGGTTCTTTTGCACCTTCTCCTGCTGCTCATTGCAACATTGTCTATTCATGTTGTTTCTATTTCTTTCTTGTCAATTTCTGTTGACTTCAGTTCTGAGTGGCGCAGCTAAGATTTTAATGGCCAGCTTGATGTCCTGTCTGCTCTCAAGCTTTTTAATGCAGATGATATTGAGTTTGATTGGCTATAGTTTGAATTCCAATCTGCTTAAAATATATTTCATGATGCAGTGTATCACATACTGAAGGGCATTATCAAATCAAAGTATGGACAAGATGCCTGCAATGTTGGAGATGAAGGTGGCTTTGCACCAAATGTTCAGGATAACAGAGAGGGACTCATGTTGCTTATGGACGCGATTGAAAAGGCTGGTTACACTGGCAGAGTAAGAGATTTTTATATAATCCTGGATTTTGAACCTCTTCATTTGACAGTAGCTCTTTAAAAGATGAGTATCATTAACAAACACAAATCATGCAGATCAAAATTGGAATGGATGTTGCAGCTTCTGAGTTTTATACCAAGGAGGGGAAATATGATCTGAACTTCAAGAAACAACCGAATGATGGATCTCATGTGCATACAGCTCAAAGTCTTTGTGAGCTATACAAAGAATTCATCAGAGATTTTCCCATTGTTTCAATTGAAGATCCATTTGACCAAGATGATTGGAGTTCATGGGCTGCTCTACGATCTTCAGTTGATGTCCAACTGGTCGGAGATGACTTGTTGGTGACTAATCCTAAGAAAATAGCAGAAGCCATTGAGAAGAAGGCTTGCAATGCTCTACTATTGAAGGTAAAATTCAATTCTAACGGAGTATTTATCTTCTTGCACGGGCTTTTACATTTATGTTGAACCGACCTGCTCAATGTGCAAGTCCTCAGACCTTTTTTTTTTCCTTTGTTTTTTTGGGTGGGGGGTTTTAATTGATGACAATTGAACAAATTCTGGAATTTATTTTGTCCACAAACATGAATTCAACCTTTCAGTTGCATATTTATTTATTTATTCAGAAAATTCGACAGGTTATTTTATGTTCCTGTGCTCATCATTCTGGTTTGGGTGTAAAAGATAAATCACTTTCTTAACCCTGAGATTTAGGTGACCTTCCATTATTTGTTCATCAGAAAGGGGGTGATTGAAAAAGGCTAATGGGTTTTTGATGTAGAACTTTAGAAAAATATACTTTTTTAATTTTCTCCTAGCATGTTCGGTTTTGGTAATGACAACTGAGCCTCACTGATCTTATGGCGATTACAGGTTAACCAAATTGGTACTGTAACTGAATCTATTCAAGCTGCACTGGATTCAAAGGCTGCTGGATGGGGTGTCATGGTCAGCCATCGTAGTGGTGAAACAGAGGACAATTTCATTGCAGATCTTTCTGTTGGGTTGGCTAGTGGACAGGTTAACTTTGACCTCTTACCTCTTTTCCCTTTGTTCTCTTCTTCTCCAGCCTTTAGATTTTCCTCACCCATAAAGGTATACACTGACGTCTCTCCATCATGCTTGCAGATCAAGAGTGGTGCTCCTTGCCGAAGTGAGCGATTAGCCAAATACAACCAGGTAAATTGTTAATCTTTGCTAAATCAGGTTAGAAGGGCTGATAGAATATATCTATGTTGGACGTTATTCATCAGAAAATTTTGGGTCTGTTCAGGGAGATCAGCTCGAAATTGAGCTGCCTAATTTTGAAGTGAGGATTTTTCATGTATTATGTATTTTTTAGAAGGTTATTTTTTGTTTATTCCCCCCCTTCGCCCCCCCGCGTGTGTTCTCCCACTCTTTTTTGCTGCATCCCCCCTGGAGAGCATCATGTACATTTACCCAATGAGGGGACAGCAGGGGCAGAGAAGTAGAGAATGTGACTTGGCAATCACTCGGGTTATTTTTGATTGAGTCAGACTGCTCTGATAGATCATGTATGTCGGGCTGACATTTGTCAAAAAAGAGGGTTGTTTCAGATGGAGTTTTGTCAAAATTTAATTGCATTGCTTCGCGTAGGTTTCAGTTTTGGGCCTTTCTGCTTGTAGGGGCAAGATGGCATATATCTGGATGTCCCTAGACCTTGTCCAAGCAGCAATCAAGCTGGGTGGTGGTGGTAGTATTTTATGGTTTGATTTTAGGTCGTTAGAGTTGGACAAGGGGTATGAGTTTTGCCAGGACAGAGACCGAGAAAACATTTTCATTGGAGAATGCCAGTGTTTCTCATAAATTTGATGTTTTGTAGTTATTGCTCTGCTACTCCAGATTCATTTGCTCATGCAATTGTGTCCCATTTGTGGGATGAATTCTATCCTACAGTTACAATTTTTTGTTAACTGTCTGTGGATTTTGTTTGCAGCTTTTGCGCGTTGAAGAGGAACTTGGAAATGTGCGTTATGCTGGTGAAGCTTTTAGGTCACCATAGAAAAAGAATGTCTTCCAACACGGGGTATGACAAACCAGGCAGATTTTTAACGCACGAGATTAGATGAGATGATGAATGAAGCTGAATTGTATCCAGCTAAGACTGTTGAGTGTTGTAGTTGAGGGTGAACCAAGTTGGAGTTTATGTAAGTCTAGCCAGCAGTTCGACCCAGTTTTCGGGGTTTGTAAGAGAAATGTTTGCATTTTTAGTAAAAATAGCGCATCAAATAAGGCACTGGCTAAGAACTCGCTATACTGTCTACACTTCATTTGATGGATCTACCTTAGTGTGTTTTTCCCACACAAGTCAATCAGTAGTGACGATTTTTCCATGGATTTGTGTCCTAAATTGAGTGTATGTGAATTCTTATAAGCATTGGATTTTGCCCCTGTATGTCGCTTGGCCTTGCCTGACAGTATCCAACGCTGTATCTTTCAGGAAATTTGCATTTTCACCTATTGCAGTTGTAGGCCGGGCCTAATAGAATTAGGCCCGACGGCCACGTATGTTACCTAGGGCAACAACCCTGGCTATTCCCCAAAACTATATAAGGGGAGTTTAGGGGATAGCCAAGAGACAGACAATAGAAATCTCTCACACTCTCCTATTCTCTCCCACGGCTGAATCACCATCTATTAGATTCTTGGGTTTAGGACGTGAAACCCTAAAGCGACTCTATTAGCCGCTTGGTATTATTATTGGCGTGATTGGTATTCTTTATACGTGTAGACTATTACCGACAGTATACTTCCGCATCCAGGTTAGTCCTAATTCTTCCTACAGTGGTGTCAGAGCTTAAGCTGTTCGGATTAGTCTCGATTGAAAGATTAATAAATCTGCCGAAACTGATTCGTTAAAAGCATGCTATTTTTTATTCATTTAATTTGCTTAATTTTCGTGATTATGCAAACTGCTAAAATCAGAAGCATGCTCATGTTATTATAATGCCCCAAACATATTAGAAACTGTAGATTTACTATCATGAGCATATTAAAGTCTGCTAATCATGAACATGCTCATGTTATTATCAATCTGTCTAGATAGATTCATGCTAATATACTCATATGAGTTCTTGTTAATATACGTACAAATTACATATAGATCATAGTGACTCTGCCAAAGCACGTCCATGATTAATTCAGGCCAAAGACTGTTCCTTTTCCCTGATTAGTTCAGCCGTGAGATACATGCATGTTTCTATTTGTGTTTGAAACACCAGATTTGATTAATCGATGCTAAGGTATTCTGCTATCATGATCCATGCTATGTGCAAATTGCAAAATCAGTAGGCGTAATCCGTCTCCTTAATCACTGATAATAAAAAAATTAAAAAAAAACAACGAAAAGGGGGGCGGATCTGGGAGGGAAGGGACTCGTAGCCCTAACCCTAAAATAAGCCCCCCTACCCGAAACCCTGACCCTAAAAAGACGACGGCGTACACCTAACAGGTCCGCCGCCAGTCTGTCTCCACCGCCGGCGGCTCTGTGGCTGCGGCGGCGGTGGACACTCTCGGTCCCGACCAAACAAAAAAAAAAAGGAGAAGGGAAGCGCCACACCCATCAGAAACTGGGAGGAGGGGTGGCGCGTGTGACGAGGATCTTTTTCGGTCCCCTTATTCCTTCATCAGCCGTCCACACACGCCGATCTATACAACCACCAAAGAAAAAATTGCGAAAATGCCATCCCAGAAGGCGCGTGCGTCCACGCGCCGCCGCCTCAGTGGCGCGTCGGTCGCGTGGGACGCCTCACCAGACTCGATTTCGGCCGATCTACACGGTGGGAGTATCAGTTCGCATCGGAAAAGCGTGGGTCAAGGGGCGTGGATGGTTTCAGAGGGCAGTGGTGGAGGGTCGATTTTTGCATCATATGGGTTCCATTCTTGGGCATGGTGGCCACGAGAAGACCACCACCAGGAGGCGGCCTAGGACAGGTGGAGCTCGGTGCTCCCCAACTATGGCGCCTGAAGCGCCCAGGAACAGCGAGAGACGAGAGGCAGAGAGACTCGGGCAGGAGAGAGACAAGAAGGGTCGAGACGCAGAGAGAGGAGAGAGAGTTCTCGAACAACCCAGTCAGATGAGGGTTAGGGATTAGAGTGAGGGTTGAACTCATATATACCGGCCCCCACCCAACTTTCCTTTATGGGCAATTTTTTTTCTTTCGGACTAATAATCAGTAATGGGCCGCAAATTGCCTTCAGCCAGTGTTTTTTTTTGGGGGCCGGTCCATCCCCTCCCATCTCTTATTCTGTTTTGGGCCAAATTATTTTTCGGTCATTGTTGTTTGATCTTGACCCAATTATAGCATTTTTTTTTTTAACGTTCAAGTTGATAAAGTTTCATGCAATTAATTCATTCGTTGAATTGAGGTTCGAATTAGTTTTAATTCTAAATGCATGGTTTCATCTTAAAACACTAATATGTTCAATGTCATATATAAATTCGTTTTGTATATGTGTCAACTTGAAATTTTCGTGCTGAGTGACTTGTTAACGATCATGAGGGTTAAAATTATGTGAATTTGTTTCATATATAAAATTAGTATGTATGACGTAAATTTGTTTTACTCGAGTTCAATAAATATCTGTGTGATATGAAGATCCCACTTGGTCGACAAATGAATATGTTTCATAAGTTACATTACATAAATACGTTTTATATAATATCTCGTTACATGAATGTGTTTCATGATTCAATATTTTTATACAAAATATGAGCAATTATGAATCAGTTCATTGTTCTGTCACTCTTGTAGTTATCTCATGTTATTATTTGGATATGTAACATATTTGATCTATTTATGAATTTGTTTCATAAATTTTAAGTTCGCAATATTATGAATACATTTTATATAATTTGCGAGCCTTATTATGAACTCCTTTCATCCAAATTCTAATATTATATGGATTTGTTCTATATATAATTAATTGCGATTAATATTTAGATACATTTCATGTTACAAATTATGTTGCGTTCGATTGCATGGATATGTTTCATGTGAATCACCAACTTGTAGTATTATATAAATGTGCTTTATATATATATATATATATGAATTGCATGAGTTGTAGTAAATTTGCTAATTGTTTTAGCATTTTTTATCCTTGCCCAAATTAATAAATGTGGTTTCATTTCATATTACCTGCTAATTATGGAATTTAGCGGTATTTTATGAATTGGTTTCATGAAATTCAAATTCGTAACATTATAAATGTGTTTTATAATTTGCGAGTAACATTTGAATAAGTTTCATGTTATATATAATTGTATAAATGTATTTTATACAATGCTATTTGGGCATTTTATGAAATTCTTTTGTAACATGTTATTATTCAAATATGTTTCGCAATTTAGATTCATTTTATTATATATATGTGTTTTACATAATAAATTGAATTTTATGTTTGGTATATCATTGATAGAGTTCTAAATGACATATTAGTAGTTATAAATAATGAGATAACTTCATGTAATTTTGGTTTACATTAAGTTGGATATCTTTGTGATATATCTGAAATGTTAATTTGTTTAACCATAATGTTCTCCATAAATGTTGTTTTATGAAAAATTGTGATAAATAAGTTATAAAAATTTCTAATTCATGCTTGTATGAGATGATTATGAGTTTAGCGAAATTTCGATCATATGACATGGATAATGGAGTTTTTGATAATTTATTTATTTGAAAATATGCCTAATGTCCACTTTACAGAATATATACCTTTAGATATGGCAATTAAAATAAGGTTGGTAATTTGTTTACCAATAAAAGATCTTGATAGCGCTGACTGTGATACATAATGTCAGAAGATTCAGTTTCTTCTGAATGAACGTGAAATGTTAGGACACTCATTAGGTTCTAGGTCTCATAGGATGGCAAAGATCGTACTGTTAGTGAACAGTATCCCAAAAACTTAAAAGCATACCAAAAGTGGTTCGAGAATGGATTGATCAACATGCTATACTTTGTAGTACTGCAGGAATGACAATCTAGTGAGGGATTGAAAGTTACCCCACTGTTAAGTATGCGTAGGATTAGCTTAACATCAGGTTCGTCCGATCCATTCCCTCATAAAGTTCTAGACCTAAGATTGGTATTGCAAAAGGGAAAAAGACTAAGGGAAATAAAGAGGGGTATATAGTACGAGTGAGTGCTATGACTGTGAAAATTAGGGATCTTATACTTGGGATTGTCTTGAGTCGATCAAGTTACCTTCTTTCACAGCCTGGATAAAGTGTGCGCTCTCAAGCATTTGTTGGTAACTGTGATCCTTGGTGGATTATAGATACGGGAGGAACCAAGCACATAGTTCGGGAACGAGTTGATTTTTGTGAACTTTCACCACTACACGATGGGTTCACAAATTGTCATTTTAGGTAACGACGATGAAAAAGATGTTTTTGAATTAAGGACAAATCATTTGAGGCCCCTTGAAGTAACTATGTTGTCTCTTCCCGATGCTCTCTATGCACCTGGGGTGCGATGTTTCCTTGTGTCTTCTATTCCTAAGATTAGTTTTCTTTAATTTTCATCTAAATGTATTAGACATCATATGGCATGGTGATCTGTTTGGCCATGTCACATTGAAAGGTGTTTTCAAAGGACGAAATAGAACATCTTCCATCCTTATCCAATTTTCGACTCTATTTTAGGCATACTCGACTTGACCGTGAGGGTCAAGATAGAGTTAATAGACTAGCTAAAGATGACTTTGTAAGACCAACTCACTAGGCTTAAGGTGCAAAATGTGAGTTATGGCTAGCTAGTAAAGCAATAGGAAATCTTTTTGTAAGATTTCGAGTCCATCAAATCCCTTAGCATTTGTTCACTTTAGACATCTGCAGGTCCATGAATATGAAAGCATGTCATGGAGCTACATATATTCATGATATAGGTATATGTACCTACTATCTCACCGTTATTAAGTACTTGACGTGTTTATATACTTTATAGCGGTAGTAGGACTCAATTGGGACGAAATATTAAAACTCTTCGAACCAATTGAGATTATGAATATTTTTCGTGAAACAAAATCCCGCAATGTTGATTTTCTTAAGGATGAGTTCCCTAACATTTGGTGAAATTTAAAAGGACCTCAATTTGTATGCGTTACAACAATACCTTCAACCACCTCTCGGTGAGGGGGAGGATTTGAATTCTCACTAAGTCATCGAGGATGGTATACATTCCTTACTTGATAAGAATGGTGAAGGTTTGTATATCAAGGAGAATGAGATTCATCCTCAATCTCCAATTGTTGAGGAGAGTTATTTCTGAACATGCAGTTAGTTCTTATGTTCAGGATCCCACCTCCAATAGATAGTGGGAGTAATCTTCTCTTCATAATCAGGGTTCCATACCTCTTAGAGAAAGGAGGAGAAACTCCTAATCCCATACCTTTTGGAGAAAGGGGCAGAGATTTCTCACCTAGGCAGACAAATAATGAAGGTCCCAGGATCCCAAGGACTAAGCGTCGAAGAATTCCTCGACGATTTTTTCAAATTGAAAAAGAAATATTCTTACACACTCCATCGGGAGATTAGAGATCTACCTCTTATCAAGAGGCGGTTGGCTCACTAAATCATAAAAAGTGACTATATGTCATAAGGGATGAGATGGACTCACTGACAAGGTTTGAGAACTCGTTGAAACTCTACTCCGATGTAAGTCTTCAAGATAAGACATCAGATGGATAGTTCAATTGATAAGTTCAGGCCCGGATACTCCTAGCCCTAGTTTCCCATTCGGACTTTGAGTTGCTCGAAATGGAGTAAAGATTGTTTTTCTCAATGGTGATCTTGAGAAAGAGATTTATATGGACTAACCCATTGATTTTGTATCAAAGGGATAAGAGGACAATGTGTGTCGTCTTAAAAGGTCCATATGTGATCTTAAGCAATCTTCCATTTCTTGGTACTCTAGATTCCATAAAGCCATTTTGGCTTAAATGGTTTCAGAAGACCATTGTATATGTCGAAAGATCAACATGGGGATTACGTTCCTCACGTTGATGACATACTATTGACTAGGAACAACTTGGAGATGATTAAAGCTACTAAAAAGTAGTCATTCCATGTCTTTGAGACGAAGGACACGGGTGAAACTAGGTATGTCCTAGGAGTGGAAATAATCCAAAGCTGTACCAAGAAGCATGCATCAGAGTGTCTTGGAACGATTTTGGGTTTATAATTCCTAACCTGTACATACTCCAGTTGAGAAGGTCCAACCTTGAGTCTTGCTCAATGTTCTAAAATAGATGACAAAATAAAGATGATGATCAGTGTCCTTAATCCTAGCGTCATAGTAAGCTTAATGTAAGGCATGTTATGTACATGACCTGACACTGCTTTGTGGTTAGTTTTATAAGTCGTTATCAAAGTAACCCAAGACTTTCCGATTGATAAGTCATCAAGAGAATCAAGCACTACCTTCGTGGTATTGATAACTCAGCCTCTTGCTATCAAGGAGTAGGCCTCAAGTTGAGAGGATGCTCAAATATTGATTGGAGTGACTCCGGTGAGTCTAAGTCAACCTCAGGATATGCCTTTACCCTGCCTGGGAGAGCCATGTCATGGTGCAGCAAGTAGCAACGCTGCATAACAATGTCAGCTATGGAGGTAGATTGTGTATCTTGTACCATAGAGACAAAAAGCATTGCCATTGGGTATATATATAGACTAACAAGGTGATTATGTTCCCTTAACTAAGCCCATTTCTAATGATACGTTCAAAGCTCATTGGTTGAGTCTTGGAATTTATAAGGTTTGGTATCTAAACATGTTCTGTTACGTGATGGACATGTTTCTTTTATGGGCAAGATGCTCATTGTTGTACGTAAGGCATATTGAAATGTCCCAGGCTTCTGATTGGCTTAGTCACACAGGCAATCACCCTAACGCTTGAGTAGCGGGCAGGATGAGAGTGAATCATTTTGGCAGTGGGTGTGCAATATTGATTACTCACACTGATAGTGTATAAGTGAAATGAATATAGTCACCTTAGTAAGACTAAGATGAGACTCGAGGGAGTCGAGTATAAAATAAGTTTTCATACTGAAGCCTTAAAAGCCGAATCTTGAGTGTCAAGATTAACATTTAGTATGTTGATCTAGTGGCTCAAGTTAGATTTTTTTGGGGTGAAAATCTAGACTAGCGATTCGCATGACATAAAGAGTGACGTACCCATCTGAGTGGGAGCTATGTCATGACACACATCTCATACTGTGTGTGCTTATAAGACGATCCATGCATGGAGTGACAATTGATTTTCCCATCACTTGTCACTGTGTGACCCTATGGACGATGACCCTTTGACTTAAAACTATGATATTAAGTCGAAGTTTGATGTTGCTACTTTAATGTGATTCTCAAGAACCACGATGCATACGGTTCAGCGAGAACATGATAGGAAAGCAGTTAAGTTAAGATGAAATTTCATGAGTGTTTAAGAAAAAACCGATCCACAATCACCATATTAGCCTGAGCGGTTATGTTGAAAACATAATTATATGATGTATCAGGCATAAGGGATTAGATATGCCACTGGTGATGTTTTGGGACGGTTTTGGGGTATCGTAGTTTCATGAACGTGTTATGTTAGTTGGATGGTAACTTAATATAACACTACTGGTTATTTATGATCGCACGTCCTATTCTTGATATGAAGCGTGAAAGAGCAATGATATGTGGAGAGTATTTATTTTTGCGGCCTACGTGGCCGAGTGGGAGCTGTAGGCCGGGCCTAATAGAATTAGGCCCGACGGCCACGTATGTTGCCTAGGGCAACAACCCTGGCTATTCCCCAAAACTACATAAGGGGAGTTTAGGGGATAGCCAAGAGACAGACAATAGAAATCTCTCACACTCTCTTATTTTCTCCCACGGCTGAATTACCATCTATTAGATTCTCGGGTTTAGGACGTGAAATCCTAAAGCGACTCTAGTAGCCGCTTGGTATTATTATTGGCGTGATTGGTATTTTTTATACGTGTGGACTATTACCAACAGTATACTTCCGCATCCAGGTTAGTCCTAATTCTTCCTATAGCAGTGAACCATACATGCCCATGTAGCATTCCAAAGGCGTATTATGGTAGAAATGTAGAATGGATACTTTTTGAGTAATATGGATTTTAGCCATGATTGATGTGGTCCAAGGCTTTTGTTTCATGGATTTTTAGAAGGTAAAATGTTGTTCCAAAAACAACTTGATGTCTGGCTTTAAACGCAGAGGCAAACTTTGCCATGGTTATACAGAATACATTCATCGCATTGAACTTGGCAAATGAAACAGACGGTACAATTCTATGGTTCGGCAAAAGCGGGTCTGAGAAGGCATTTATTTGAGCTAAGGTTGACAGATAAAGCTCGAAGGCAGATTAGGGTTGAATTGACTGACATGGAAAATCAATGGGATGTAGATACCCTAGAAGATTGAGCTAGCAAAGCAATAAATCATTGAACACACAGATTTACGCCGAAATTTCAAATACGGAAAAACTATGTGGTGCAAAGAAATTAATCATACACCAGTTAGTTAATTTAAAGAATGATATCAAAGGACAAGGTGTTAAGCAAGATCAATCGTGTATCGTAAATTATATCTTGCTCCTTAAAAGTACCTATCTAGGTATGCCAACAAAGTGTCGCGTGTGTGCATTTATCCAATTCATCAATCGTGTACGCAATCTTTATTCATATAGGTACTCATGTTAATCCTTTTAAACCTTACTTAGGGTACTACATTCACCCCCATGAAGAGCACAATATCCGCTTCATGTATCACCAATCGACTGACTTATAAGTTCCTTTAACTAACAGTCCACTTCTAGTATCTTTGCCTTGCTAGATAACTGCTTAAGGCTCTCCTGTCCGCTGGCGCAACTCACGGTCGTAGGTCAACTCTAATACATATCTCTAAATAGTCCCACGTACTTAAGCATTTATGAGTTTATCTCTTGTCATATGATCAGCTAATATAAATTTTGCGGACGAAACTCTTTATTTGGGGGAATGTGAGATCCGCATCTTTGACATAAGACGCCTAGCCTATAATTTTCATGGCACTCATTTGATAGCGTGGCCCCCCATTGAAGCTGACTGCCTATTATTTATTTATTTATTTACTTTTAAGTGTTAGCCAAAACGAAGGGACACGCTCAGTTATTCGTGAAACCCCAAAAAAACAAACAAAAAGTGGGCATACATGTAATAAACCCGTAAACCCCCCATTTTTCTTTTAGCTAAAATAAAAACAGACAGAAACTCCAACTCCCAAAAATCATACCATAGTCCATGAAGGTCCTGTTCTTTTTTGCGATTGGAGGATTTAGCTTACAACTTGCAACTCCTTACAACTTCTTACATCTCCTTACATCCTTAACATAATCCTTACATCTTCTTATATCTTCTTATTACTCCCTACATTTTCTTACGTCTTCTTATATCTCCTTACATCTTCATACATATTTTTGTATAACATTCAATAAATCATTTATTTTTTTCTATTGATTATAGAAATATGTATATATTTTTTATTATATTACCAATATAAAAATTTGTAAATATTTTTACTTCATTTCTATAAACATAAAAACAGAATTTAACGATGTAACTTATATTTCAATTTCGACTTGAACAATAGAGGTCATTATAGATGAAATAAGTTAACATGCTTTAAAATTATAATACAAAAATTGCATTCATGTTTGACTTTGAATCATGTATGAAAGCTCTCAATCTGTATGTGATGACTTATAATACAGAAATTGCATTCATGCTTTTAAAATTATAATACAAAAATTATTTCTTAATATTTTAAGGGTCTATTTATAAACTTTTTTGGCAATAAAATATTAAAAATACCAATTTCAAATTGTTTATTTAAAATAAGATTTTATTTTAAGAGTTCTATTCAATTTGTCAAAAAACTTGTGTTAGCTTGGATCTTTTTCTTCAAATTCTATTGCTTATCACTCCTTTTGGTGGCCAAATTCAACTATTCTTTTGCAAAATCCATCCATCCTTTTCAGATTTCATTTTCTTTAGAAAGTTTTATCATTCATTGATATGTTATCATTCATAATAATAATTCCTTAAAAATAATTAATTAAAAAGACATATTCATCAACATATAAGACAAATACATTAAAAAACGACATATTCATTAGCATATAAGAGATATTCGACATTTATAAGTTCATGTTTATCATCATAATAATAAGGCGGATTCATCTTAAACAAAGTACTTCCAATTTTTTTTACACAAATTCAGGGTAATTTACATTTAGGAGCATCAAACTTTGATGTATTAATTTACAGGACCAGGTTTTCTAAAAGTTAACTGTGGGGACCATTGAGTTATTATGTAATAAACTTTCGGGGGACAAATAATTATTGAACTTTTTATATAATTCCCAAAACTTTTCATATTTGCAAATTTAATCCCAATCTTTAAAAACTTACTTTCGAAAATTTTAAATTTGTGCATAGGATATTCTACACACTAGTAGTACTCAAAACCCTTTTTAATCTGGTATCAGAGCCACATGACCAAAAAAATTAAGATAATTAAGCTAATTAATTGTGTCTAATGCTTGAATTATCATCTACTTGTCCTGCTTCTAATAATTCAAATGTTGTTCACTCACCAGAAGAAATCACTTCAGTAGCATCTCAATTAAATTATATCACTGATATAGTTTTGGATTTAAAAGCTAAATTAGCAAAAATCATGACCGAAGTTAAGGATTTAAAGAAGCAATTGTCAGCAATCCATCTTTCTTAAATCAATGAAGTTAGACATAGTGAAAAATCTGATCTAAGTATTGGTACTCCATTTCAGTATATGTATATCCATTCCAAAACCCGAAAAAATTCATTTACTTTAAATGATATAAAAATCCAAAAAGAATTAGAAGAAAAATCAACTGAAAAATTATCTAAAAAGGCAGAGAAAGATGAAAAAGATGGAGTATAAACAGTATAGTCTTGATGAAGAAGTACAGAATATGTTTGAGAAAAAACAAAAACCGGAAGAGTTAAACAAAATCATGGGCACAATAGTTGATAAACAAGAAATATTATCTTATGATAATGAAGAGATTAATAATGTCCAATTAGAAGAAGAAATATATTACCAGAAGAATCTAATTAAATTAGAAGATCTAATATTGTACTTTTAGAAGAAATTAGAAGGAAACTAGATAAAAATTACAGTAAAAGGGTTGTTGATGATGAGATCAATGAGATTGGAGGAGAACTCCACTTAGGAGAAATCGAGATCAATCTGGTTAATAATACCGTTCCTAAGTGTGAAGAATTTGGTAAACCTTATGGAAGAAATACTTATTTTATGAGACCTAGGTACATTCCAATAGGACGTATAACCAATTTTTCCAGTGGGTTTTTCACAAGGAAAACTGTAACCTTTGAAGAGATTGATTTTACCCTGATTAGCCAAACGTGGTACATCTTAAACTTGACTGAGCTCATAATAGAGAAGAAATATTTGAACATTAAGAAAGAGACATGATTAGTGTCTTGAACCTATATACTACATGAACTGCTACAAATTTTCTAAACTATATTGAACATAGTTTTTCTGCCAGTATAGCCGACTAATATGATTCATTAAATGAGGATGGTAAAAATGCTTTAAGAATGATAGAAATACTAGCTGCAAAGTTAAAAATCTTTGTAAGAAAATCGAAACTGAATTCATTAGAGCTAAACTTGATTTTGAAGAAAAAGTAAGAGAATCTCAAAGAAAGATTAATAATATAAAATTATAGGATGTGAGGTATCTGAAAAATTATATTGTTGAATTTAGTAAATATTCTTACAAAATTGGGCATAATGAAATCAATTTTGTATATTTTATGACAAATTGCAATATCTGATAAATTTCATAATTAATGAAAAATATATTGTATGGCTTGAGAAAGCAGATGTCATTGATACCCTTGGTTCAAAAATCTCTTATTTAAGAAAATGGGTCAATGATCAATGTATTAATCTAAAAGTAAAAGAAAATTAAGAAACAAGCTTGTTAGGATTCTCCTCACCAATAGGGAAAGGAACCAGAAAGGAGAAGAAAAAGAAATTTATAAGAAAAAGAGATTCAACAAGCAAAGGGGAGAGAAATAAAAAAGAAAATACTATAACAAACCAAGCCCTAAAAAACAAAGATTTTTTAAGAAAGCTGCTTGTTATCCTATCGAGAAAAACAATTGTAAGTGTTGGGCATGCGGAGAAGTAGATCATCATACAAACGAATACAAAAATAGAAAGAATAATAAACTTATTGAAACTCTAGGCAATCTAGATTGTTTCGAGCAAAGCGAGGAAGAAACACTAGATCCAGCCCTAAAAAATAACAATGGAATTGTTGAGATTCTACTAGAAGATGAATATGAAGAAAGTGATCATGAAGAAACTAATCATATAATGAAAAGTAGCTCGATTAGTCTTGGTAATCTTGAACGAGAAGAGTTTGTTGTAGACAATGTGAATGAAAAAGTCAAAAGAGAGGTGAAGGAGAATGAAGAAACTAGTCATTTCCCGTGATTCAGAAAGACAAGATCTATAAAAACTCTATCTTTCAATTTAAAAGTAAGTATGTATACAAAACAACGGAAAGAGAGTTAGAAATAAAAGACTATGAGTATAATGTAGGAGAAGTTAATCTCATCAATTGGGGAAACATCCTTAGGCATAATAACGAAGACAGAAAGTATAGGTATACCCATGTTGGAACTGTCCAAGTGTAAATTACTCAATTACAATATTATGGCAAACATATTGACCTTTATACTCTGCTCTATGATATTAGGCATACCAAATTTAATAATCAAATTATCACATGGATTAAGACTAATTTATATAATGGATTAGTAGGATTTAATTTTCGACCTAGATATTATGTGAGTCTAAAAGATAAATTTGCTAAAAACTTCTTACCTCTTAAAATAAAAATAGTTAGAATGGACATGTAAAGAGGAAGATACCCACTAGAATATTTTGAAAAATTATCTGTAAATTAGATAATACTATAGATCCAAAAACTAAGATAACAATGATAGAGGCAGAAAAATTTGAAAGTCCTACCCCTATGCAAAAGATTTAAGGTATTAAATCCAATCCTCAGGAGCTAAAAATTGATAGGTCATAGATATCTAGTTTTGCTAATCCTATAAAAATCAATAAGAAAATTGTGAAAAAAATTGATGAAAATGGTAAAATTATCATTAAACCCCAATTATTAAGAAGTATGAGTGCAAGATTACAATGGGAAGAAGGGACTTCATCAGCTAAAGGAGAGCTCAAAGAAGATGATACAATTAGTATGGCCAGTGAAATAGGTAGAATGAGTGTTGAACCCGCAAGACATGGTGTAGACCGAAGTATGAGTCCAAATGGAAAAGTTATTAGGTACAAAATAAGAACTGTTAGTGAGCCGATCTACAAAGATGAATTAGTCAAAAATATGACTATGGAGATATGCTATGAAGTTACCAATATAAATCCTAATGCCATCTATATCCCAGTAAATATATGTTTAAAGGGATATAATAAATATGAATTATGTGCCTAGGTAGATAGTGGCTATTCTGTATACTTTGAAAAAAGATTGTTATTTTCAGAATTTACATGAAAAAAAGCTAAGAATCCTTTACAAGTAAGGATAGGTGACAATAGCATAATGAGCCACAAGGAGGCCGTAGAAGGGTTAACCATAGAAATAGGATGACTCCAATGTATTATACCAGTTCTATGAGCAACTGATCAATCCTCTCATGATATGATTATGGAAAATAATTTTTAGAGACTATATTCTCTATATACACAGACCATAAACCAAATAATACTTATAATTAATGGTCACTCAGTTCCTATTGAAAACCTAAGTGAGGCATACACTCATCAGAAGATTGAGTTTACTTGCAGCTAGCGTGGTGAGAAGAAAATGTCTGCACAATGTGAGATAATACTAACAATCTTACTCCTTGAGTTATCTATTAAAGAACACATTGTGTAATAATAATAGCAATTATGCAATGAACTTTACTCTAATAATCCTCTAAAATTTTGGGATAAAGATAACACATTTGTAAAGATTACTTTGTAAAATCCCAACACTATTATCCGAATGAAACAAATGGTGTATATGCACTAGGATATCCAAGAATTTGATAAACAAATCAAACAACTTCTAAACAAAGGATTAATCAGAAATAGCAAAAGTCCTCACACCAGCCCCAATTTTATAGTAATAAATCATGTTGAAGAAAAAAGAGGAAAAGCTAAAATGGTAATCAATTAAACTTAATGATAATACTGTCTTAATAGTTATTATATTCCTAACAAACTAGTCCTTTTCAAAAGAATTCAAGGAGCCTCTTGGTTTTTAAAAATGGATTGGAAAAAGCGAATATTGGCAAATTAAAATGGATGAAGAAAGCATTTCTTTAACTGTATTTAGTGCCCTTAAGGGATATTATGAGTGGATAGTAATGCCATTTGGTCCAAAATTTGCATCTAAAATATTCCAAAGAAAAATTGATAACACCTTCAAATATCTTAATCACTGTTGTCTAGTTTGCATCGATGATATCCTATCTTTTCCAAGATCATAGAACAACACAAAGATATGTCCTAACTGTCACACAAAGATGCATTGATCATGATATTATCCTTGGTAAAAACACATGCCTATATGCTGTACAAGAAATCGAGTTCTTAAATCTAGAGATAAAAGTTGAACAAATCATCGTACAAAAGCATATTCTAGAAAAAAAATAGAAAATTTCGATGAAAAGTTTGAAGATAGGAAGCAACTAGAAAGGCTTCTTAAATGTCTTACTTATCCTTTAGATTTCATTAGAGATCTAGCTAAATTGAAAAAACCATTACAGCTGAAACTCGAGAAAGAAGTAAGTTGGACATGGACCCCTAGCGATTCAAAGATTGTTCAGAACTTTAAAAAGATGTGTAAAAATCTTTCTGTTCTTAATTTGCCTAATGAAAGAGATAATTTAATTCTTGAGACAAATGCCAGTAATAAGCACTGAAGTGCGATGTTCAAAATTGAAGAAGGAAAAAGGCTCTACAAGTATTGCAATGGAAGTTTTAATAAAGTAGAATGCAACTATCCCACAATGGAAAAGAAATCCTTGCAGTCATAAGGGGAACTGAAAAGTTCCTAATCTTTTTAACCCCAAAACATTTTCTTATTCAAACTGATTGCAAAGAAAAGCTTAGTTTTGTGAAAATAATTTATCAGATATGCAAACGTAAGGGCGACTCCTACGTTAGCAATTATAGCTTAACCAGTGTTCTTTCTCTAATGAATATATACATGGATCGAAGATTTCTCTGACAGATGGCTTAACTCGTAAACTCGCCAATAGTGATCATCAGAGCAGAACTCCTATGGAAAAAAGAGGAAATCTAAAATGAAATCCTATTACTACTAGAACTGGTTTCTCATTCTACTAAAACCCTTATGGATATTTTAAAATTCCATACAAAAAGTAGATTACATTTTAGTCTATTGTCTTCTGCCTACTAATAGCTCAAAGATTTAGCATTCTAGAGTTACAAATTAGTTACCTAAGATGTCGTTATGATATCGAAGAAAAAACAAGTTCTCATGTTCAAGAAAAATGGCTCAATGATTGATATGCAGTCTGCATCGACTACCATCATAATTATTCCTATGATATTTGAGAATTTTGGTGTACTACAATCTACTTTCACAATAGATCTGGAGTTGGTGGAGTTAGTTTTTCAACAAATTCAATCTCTTTAGATGATCCTATCATAAAAGCCTGTGAATATAGAATGGTAGTTTACCTCATAGAAATCCCAGATCCAAAGTGTCTATTTTTCTCAAGGTTAACTAAGTTTCAACAATGCATGTTCAGAGGAACCATTGGATTCTTACATCTCCAGATGGTCCAACAAAAATTCCATATAGTAGATGTCTATATGTGGAGGTACATTGTGCAACGATTGAGTATGAAAATAAAAAAGCGAAATCAACCCATTATCTTGTTCAAATAGTTGATTTAGACGATGCCAATGACCAGCGACAAGAATGGTTTACAGAACACCAAGAATTAGTTAGTGATCCTACTTTAGCAAAAGTCATTATTTTTACAACATTTATCGTCAAATATGGGCATTAATTAAGCAAGGAAGAACACTAATGCATTGCCGGAACACTACTTTCATTTATCATAATGAGTTTAGCAAGTATATGAAGGTAGATAGAGCTAGTTCAGAAGATGTCTTTAATTATCTCTTTGATGTTGGAGGTGGAAAATTCTCATTAAAAAGAGGAAGAAATATCTTAAAGAATTATTTGAAAAAATGGGATCCAAAGTATCTTCAACTTGATGAAGATTTTGATGATTATATGGATAATGATGAACTGGAAGACATTATTGAAAATGAAGGCATGCAGAATCTCAATATGAATGACTAGTCTTATCAGCAATTAAAGGCTCTGAAAAATGGTAGTACCATTATTGTACTATTTGTCCAGTGTCAGGTCAGTAAAATAATGTTGTCTACTGCAGTCATGTGAAGATAGCTGTAGCCATGTGAAAATATTAGTGTATACTGTAGCCGTTAGGGCATCCTATGTAATCATCCCCTCTATAAAAGGAGAGACTGAGTGTTGAGAAGGGACATGGTTATTTGAGCATAGTTGAGTAAAAGAGAAGTCGGGATTCTCCATTTCTCTATGAGCAAGCATATCTGATGATCTTAGTATCTTAAGTCTCTTTTCAATCTTTCAATTGTAATATTTTCAATTTAAACTTTCAATGACATAAATTTCCCAATAGGGAACGTTATTCAAACGAACCTTTAAAATATAAAACTTGATTAGTAACTACGGCCTGAGATAAGAAACGAAATATATCTGTACTATATCTAATCTAAGGAAGGTATGGCTAAGATTAACAATGTCTATAAACTGAAAGTTAGAGGAACATTAGAGTCCAACACCGACTAAGTTTAAGACCATCAAAACTCTGCAATTAAGCTTTATTAGTTTGCTAAGTATGGTGGGTTTATAATCACTGAAAATATAATATTTATGACACAAGTAGTAAATTGCGATAACTAGTACCAGTGAAGTCATTATAAGAAGTTAAATCATTTCAAAACAAGCGTATTTCTTCAAAAGACCCTAAAAATAGCAAATTGCTAAAAGTATCCCATTTGGACCAAAGTTGAAAAGTTCTAAAAGTTTCGGGTCAAAAATAACAATAAAAAAGAACAAAAAGTCATTTTTCCCAAACTTCGAGGGACCAAAACGTTCAGATTTTCTGGATCAAACAATTCTGACACCAAAACTGGAGGTACCAAAGTATTAATTTTTCATAAATTCATCATGAGTAGATAAAAGTCATCATTTGTAAAGCTTGCAGTCATCCACAGTAAACAAATCTTTACGAACAATGATTAAATACTAACGGTCGACATAAAAGACAAATTCATCAAATCAAATAACATGTCCAATTGCAAAATGTTTGAATACACTAAACAAAACGTATTAATCCCAAACGTTGCACATTCATCATAAAATTCAAATAGCTATTGTCGTTTGTTAAGAATAACATATCATTGAATACTCCTAATGAATAAATTTTTTTTTATTACTTATCGAAATTAAGAAAACTAAAGTGTTGCTCAAATGCATCCATCAACATGTCAAAGCAGTCATCAAGGAAAATGGCATATTCAACTATAGCTAGTCTGAATACATTAAGAAAAATATACATTCATGAATAGACAATGCATATCTGGAATAAATTTGAGACCATTAAAGATGAATATCAATTGGAAAAAAACCTAAACACTAAAGAAAATTCAAATTCAACTCTGAATATCTAAATACATCAAGAAAAACATGTACTATTCAACAAAAATCGCAAATACATGAAATAAACTATAGAACATTAAAGATGGATATAATTGAAAAAAATTGAATGTCTACCGCAAAAAAAGCACTGGATTGAATATTGAACACAATAAAATTGAAAGAGTAAGCTCAACTATAACTCCAAATCATCAACAATAAATCATCAAAACAAAAACGTCACATTGAACATCCAAAACAAAAATCTAAAAAAAAATCATCATATAATATTTTACCTTTAATGATGAGATTAACATGCCTATACTCCAGATCGAACATAAAATCTTTAGTATTAACTAAAATTGAAGGAAAAAAAAGCACAAATTGTAGAAAATTTTAGATATGAAATTGAGAAATTTTGGACTACAGCACGATAAGAATAGAGGCAAATTCAATACCAATAATCATAAAATAATGGTTTAATGTAATAAATAATAATAAGATCATGTGTAGATCAATGATCTAAATCAAAACATTGATAAGGTAGAAGATTTGAACCAAAAAATTGAAAAAAAAAAAAAGAACTAAAAAGGAGAAAGAGAGTAGAGCTTTTTTTGGGGAGAGGGGCTGGGAAAACATCAACAACATATTATAACTTTATCTAATAAAATGCTTCCATGAATAATTGTGTGCTATCACATTAGTAGTTCTTTTAACATGAGAGAGTGAAAAACAAGGAAGGGAAGAACCACTTCTTTTGATGTCGAGGATGAGCCTCTGAAATGAGGTTATGGCTGAAAAGTTGTTGTAGAAAGCTTGCACCACTCGTAGACAATCTATCTCAAAATGGCCTCCTAGAAGGCCGATTTCTCTCACCCACTTGACTACCCATTTGAATCCTAGAGCTTCAGCCACACAAGGCTCCATGGCTACCATTAGAGTAAGGGTAAAGCAAGCTGCAACATCTCCTTCAAAGTCTTGTATCATCGCTCCCACTGAGGTTCTTCTGTTGACTGAATCAACTACTGTGTTCGAATATGGTACTCATTATCCTGCTGGAACTCACACAAGAAAGAGTCAGCTTCCAACTTCAGCGAGTATGGGCTCTTATCCTAAGCAGTCCATAATCTTTGGTTTCAATGAGGCTCCATCCATACAAAAAAGCCTTCAGTCTTTCCTATCCTTGGTGGTAATTGATAATTATCCGCATCTATCCTTTAAAACAAAACAAATTAGTAGAGAGTAACTTCGCAAAAATTGGTGACTCTTGCCATAGTGACTGAGTAAATGGGTATCTCCGAACCACATGAAGCAAGTCCTCATTCTCCTCCCCATCGACGTCACACATGATGTCAGCATCAACATCTCTTTCTAGAAGTTCAGTTTTACACGGGACCACCTTTTTGCACCATCTTGAAAGAAAGTCCTAAATCACCTTAGGGACATTTGCTCTCCACACATGACGTCACACCTCCTGATCATAATCTAAGATCCTTGGCATTCCCATGAATTGTTCCATAGCTGCCTAATACCCCCCTTTGACAATATACTGTCCCCACATATTTCTTCAGAGGAATCCGTAAGATCACCCCCACTTCCTCATGCACAAACAGTTTATTCAAGGAGGTCCTTAATCACCCTTATCCCTCATGACAATAAGGTCTTTAACCCTCAAGTCTTCATACCTTAATGGGAAAGGCGATTCCACTTCCAAACACCACTCCTTAGAAAGCCAAGGATCTCCCCATACTTTGACATCCTTCCCCGGCCAATAGACCAACATAGGCCCTCAGGAAGCACCCATCTAGCTTTAAGTAGTCTTCTCTAAAGAAAGCTAAGGTTATGTCCTTCCTTTGCCTCTAGAAAATTGACCGTAGGGAAATACTTAGCCTTCAGAACACGAGATAGAAGAGCCTCAGCGTTATGAATCAATCTCCACCCTTGCTTAGCAAGGAGCACCATATTAAATTTGTGTAATTTTCGAAAGTCCACACCTCTAAATTTCTTCGCAACACACATTTTCTCCCAAGCTGTTTCTTCGGAACACATTTGCTTCGGAAAGTCCATACCTGGCCAGAAGATTTTTTGTAGACGTCTAGAACTGCTCACAACTTCTGGGCCTTCTGAGCGACTACCTTACAAAATAATAAACAATCATCCGCAAATAAAAGGTAGGAGACACTAGGAGCTCTGGTACAAAGTCAAACTCCTTGTATGTCACCATTAGCCTTAGCCTTAAGAAGACTTTGAGTAATCTATTTAGCACATATAGTGAACAAATATGGGGAAAGGG
>JAKOGI010001693.1:55000-110000 GCA_029747015.1 Carnegiea gigantea
CTAGCAAGTAGTTAGTTATGATACCTTTCGTATGAATGAAATTATGGCTCACTGATCATCAATTGCCCTTTGAAAGTATGCCTTAAGTGATGGAAGGAGAAAGACCATGTGGCTATTGTTTTTAAGTCAACCATAACATAAGCAATGGGGAACAATCCATTGCTCCCACGTAGGGCAACTATAAATAGCAAGGCTCCCCTATAGTTTCTTTTCAAATTAGTGCCATCTACACCAATCAACCTTCAACAACCTTGAATCAACCCTTGAATTGTGCAGCAAATGAAACAAATATCTTGTTGAACACTAGCTAGGGGCTTCTCAATGATTTTGTCCTTCTCCCTCACAATCTCCCTCAAAACAGTAGACATAACACTATCTGGATTAGTTTGCTTCACAATCTCACAATGAGTAGATAGTTTACTATAGGATTCATTATGACCATATTGGACTTGAATTAAAATTATCTTCTTCATGTTGTATATAGAACTTTTTCTGAATGAAATGCCATAACTTTTTTGACCGACAACTGATTGAGAGCATTAGCAGGATGTCAGGGTTTGCTCTTATGTCTTCTTGTATAACTTTAGATACCAAATCAACAGTTGCTAAAGGTTTATGTCCTTCTAACCTGGGACATGTGTGCTTAGGGTTCTTTAGGGTTTTAATTGCCTAAGTCATACCATCAAGCAACCTACTTGCATGAATTCTTCGCTCACAACCCTTAAGACCACACATTGCTATAAATCTAGTCTATTACAACATAAGCAACTCCCACTCGAATGCAATATCTGGTAAGCACTATTTTGAAGTGCTTGTTGTCTATAAAGATAATCCAAGACTTTAATTTTATACTACCAAATTTCTCATTCTCACTTAACTCCCCATTTTTATGTAGCTTGGAAAAGTAATAATCATCAAGAGGTCCCCAAGCATTCTCTCTAATAGGCTCATAGCTATTAGCCATATAGTACATCAACACCTCAGAATCTTCTTCATCTAAACTCTCCTCATCTAACACAAGAGGCTCACCTGACTTAGATTGCTCATAATCATCAGATGTTGAGTTATCATCTTCTGAATTATCATTTTCTAAGTTTTGATCTCCTTCATGGTTAGAAACTGAGAGCCTACTAGCTCTAACCCTGGTGTTATATCTACAAGGTATTGAGCTGCTATTAGGGGAAGGGGACTAGGAATGGAAATTCTAATTTAAAGCAGATCCCATTGGCACAAATAGTGTTCTCTTAGAGATAAATTGCTCCCGGGTCCATCGAGGTTTGGGCTAATATTTTTCTAACTCAGCAATTTTGGGAAAATATTTAGATGTCCATCCAAGTTTGGGCGAATATTTTTTGGAACCAAAAGTAACCAGACTTAACTTTTTAAATTGCATAAAGCACCCTAAACTTTTAAAATTTGCATTTAAACCCCAATCCTTAAAAACTTACTTTCGAAAATTCAAAAATTGTGCTCGTTGTTTTCTGCTTATAAGTACTAATCAACGCCCTCTTTCATTTGTTATCAGAGCCACGTGAAAAAAAAATAATTAAGATAATTAAGCTAATTAACTACGATTAATGCTTGAATCATTACCAGCTTGCCGTGGACCTAATTATTCGCATATTATTCATTCACTAGAAGGCCTTTCTCCAATAACACCTTAATTAAACTATATTACTGATATAGTGTTAGAATTAAAAGCAGAATTAGTAAAAATTAAGACCGAAGTTAAAGAGCTTCAAAATCAATTATCTATAATTCACCTTTCTCTAGTTAATGAAGTAAAAGATAGAGGAAAAACTACTTCGAGTAGCAGTATTAATACTCTATTTCAGCATAAATATCCTTTCCAAATTCAAAAAATAAAATTTCATTTCCTTTACATGATATAAAAATTCAAAAAAAAAGTAGGAGAAAAATCAGGTGAAAATTTGACTAAAAAAACAGAAAACGAAGAAGATGATGGAGTATAAGCAGTATACTCTCGAACAACTATAGAATATTTCGAGAAAGAACAGAATCCAGAAGAATTAAACAAGATCATGGGCGCAATTAGTGATAAATATGCTGTTTTATTTAATAATGATAAAGCGACTAATAATATCTTATTAGAAGAAGAAATATATCAGCAGATAAACCTCATTAAAATAGAAGATCTTAACGTATTACCTTTAGAAGAAATTAGAAGAAACTTGGATAAAAGATATGATAAAATGGCTATTGAAGATGAGATTAATAAAATCAGAGAAGAATTCGAATTAAGTGAGATAGAGACCAATCTGGTTAATAATGTTGTTCCTAAACCTGAAGAATTTGATGAACCTTCTCGAAGAAATACTAATTTTATAAGACCGAGGTATGTTCCAACAGGACGTACAACTAATTTTTCCTTCAGGTTCATCCTAAGGAAAACTACAACCTTTGAAGAAGTTGGCCTTACCCTAATTAGTCAGACAGGTTACATCTTAAATATAGATGGAGCTCATAATAGAGAAGAAATATTTGAACATTAGAAAATAGGCATGAATAGTGTCTTAAACCTAAACACTACATGAACTGCCGCAAATTTCCTAAATTACATCGAATATAGTTTTTTTAGCACTATAGCTGACCGGTATGATTCATTAAATGAAGATGGTAAAAATATATTAAGAATGATGGAAATAGCAGCTGCAATGTTTAAAAATCTATGTAAGGAAATTAAAACCAAATTTATCAGAGCTAACTTGACTCTAAAGAAAAGGTAAGAGAATGGCAGAGAAATATCAATAATATAAAACTATAGGATATGAGATATCTAAAAAATTATATTACTGAATTTAGTCAATATTATTACAAAATTGGGCATAATGAAACCAATCTTGATATGTTCTGTGACAAATTGCTATATCCAATAAATTCTATAATTGAAAAATACATTGCATGGCTTTAACATGCTGATGTCATTGATACCCTTGATTCGAGAATCTCTTATTTAAGAAAATGATCAATGATCAATCTTTTAATCTCCAAAAGTAAAAGAAAATTAAGAAGCAATTCCTAACTTACTGGGATTCACCTCACTAATGGGGAAAAGAACTTGAGAGGAGAAGAAAGAGAAAATTTTATAAGAAAAAGAGCTTTAATAAGCAGAGGAGAGAAATATAAAAGAAAGTATTACAACAAATCAACTCCTAAAAAAGGTAGATTTTTTAGAAAAGCAGCTTATTGTCATGCAGGAAGAACAATTGCAAATATTAGACATGTGGAGAAGTAGGACATTATGCTAATGAATGCAAAAATAGAAAGAATAACAAGCTTATTGAGATCTTGTGTAGCCTAGGTTATGTTGAGCTTAGTGAAGATGAGGCACTAGACCTAGCTCTAGATAACAATAAAGGGATTGTTGAAATTATAGTGGACAATGAATATAAAGAAAGTGGTTATGAAGAAACAAGTCATACGATGAAAAATAGCTTGGTTAGTCTTAGTGATCTTCAAGGAGAAAAAGTCTGTTGTAAATAATGATCATGAGGAAGTTAAAGGATATTGGGTTCGTCCCATAATTCAGAAAGATATGATCTATAAAAAATCTATCTTTTAATTAAAGGGTAAGTATGTGTGTGAAATAATGGAAGGAGATTCAGAGATAAAAGACTATGAGTATGATGTAGGAAAGTAAATTTTATTAATTGGAAAAACATCCTTAAGCATAACAAAGATAGAAAGTATAGGTATATCCATGTTGGAAGTGTCCAAGTGCAAATTACTTCATTACAATATTATGGCAAAGATAGTGATCTTTATGCTTTACTATGTGATATTAGGCATACCAAATTTAATAATCAAATTATCACAGGGATTAAGACTAATTTATGTAATGTATCAATAGGATTCAATTGTCCACCTAGATATTATGTGAGCCTAAAAGATGAATTTGCCAAGAACTTGTTATCGCTTAAGATAAAAACAGTTGAAATAGATATGAAAAGAGGAGGATATCCATTAAGGATATTTTGAAAAATTACCTATAAATTGGATAATACTATAGACCCAAAGACTAGGATCATAATGATAGAGGCAGAAAAATTTGAAAGTCCTACCCTTATGCAAAAGGTTCAGAGGATTAAATCCAATCCACAAGAGATACAGATTGATTGTTCATGGATTTTTAGCTTTACCAACCCTATAAAAATCAATAAGAAAAATGTAATAAAAATTGACGAGAATGGTAAAATTACCATCTAATCCCAATTGTTAAGAAGCATGAATACAAGATCAGAATGGGGAGAAGGACCTTCATCAACTAAAGAAGAGCTTAAAGAGGATGATATAATTAGTATCGCGAGTAAAATGAGTAGAATGAGTTTTAAATCTACAAGACCCAGTGTAGATCGAAGTATAAGTCCAAATAGAAAGGTAATTGGGTACAAAACAAAAACTATTAGTGAGCCAATTTATAAGGATGAATTAGTAAAAAACATGGCTATGGAAATATGCTATGAAGTCACCAACACCAATCCTAATAGCATCTATATCCCAATAAACATATGCATAGAGGGATATAATAACTATGAATTATCTGCCTACATAGATAGTGGTTGCCTTGTATACTCTGGGAAAAATCAGTATTTCCAGAATTTATGTGAAAAAGAGTAAAAATTCTTTACAAGTGAGAATAGCTGATAATAATATTATGAGTCACAAATGAAGCCATAGAAGGGTTATGCATAGAATTAGAAGGAGTTCAATGCATTATACCAATTTTATGGGCTACTGATCAACCTTCTCATGATATAATTATTGAAAATAATTTTAAAATATTATATTCTCCATGCACATAGATAATAAACAAAATAATATTTACAATCAATGGTCACTCCGTTCTTATTGAAAAATTAAGCAAAGCTTATATTCATTAGAAAATTGAATTTACACGCAGCCAGCGTATTGAGAAGGTAATGTCAGCGCAACGAGAAATAGCACTGACAATTTCATTGCTTGAGCTAGCTATAAAATAGCAGATTATTGAACAACAAGAAAAATTATGTAAAGAACTCTACTCTGATAATCCTCTAAAATTTTGGGATAAAGATAAAATATTTGCTAAAATCACTCTATTAAACCCCAACACTATTATTCGAGTCAAACAAATGGTATATACACACCAGGACATCCAAGAATTCGATAAAAAAAATTAAAGAACTTCTGGATAAAGTATTAATCAAGAATCGCAAGAGTCCTCACACCAGTCTCACTTTCATGGTAAGAAATCATGCTGTAGAAGGCCAAAAAAAAAAAAATCTATAATGAATTAAATGATGCCACGTGTAAAAAATGGACCAACCATAAAGTGCCACGTGTTACGTTGACTTTGGTTGGCCCGCTCGGTCAAAATTAGGTGCAGCCAATCAAAAGTCGCCACGCGTCATCAATGATGCAGGAATTAGTAATTATTTTCTTTATTTAAAAATAAGAAAATAATTACTGGGCCTAGGCCCAAAACCCGGCGCCAACCCTAGCCGGCAGAGCCTATAAATAGAGGTCTTCTCCCTTCATTTGGGGGCACTCAGCATTTGCAGAATTCAGAGCTCGGACAGCAAGGAGCATCCAGCTACCAAGCGAGAAGGATCAAGACTTGCAGAGCTTCAGAAATCACAACCAGTCACTGGCAGATCAGAACCAAGAAACATCTTCAGAGTTCTTCAGCTGATTTGCATCAACCGAGATCAAGCATCAAGCCCTCGGAGTACTTAAGTCATTAGGAGATCGAATCAGAGGATCAATTTTATTGTATCAAATTCAGAGATTGTACCCATATACAAAATCAATACAAAAATTCAATTTGTTGCAGAATTTCTTGTCTAATTTATTTTAGCCTCGAAATTTGCGTTTACAAATTTGGCACGCCCGGTGGGACCTCTCTGCCTCTCATCTCTTTCTCCAAAATACCAACTCTGCACTTCCTCGAAGATAACATGGCCCCTAAGAACGCTATCACTCAATCTTCAAGGAAAACTGTTCGATCCGCATCGCAAGGATCAACAACTGCTAGTGCTGCATCTGGTGGTGTCATGACGAGAAGTATGACAAAAGCTACTGGAGAACAATCAGTTGTGGCTGCAATATCACAGTCACACAAGATTCAAAACCTCGGCTCCAAGGTATCTGATGGAGTCAATCAAATCGTTTCGAATGCTCTGAAGCAAAAATCTGTTGCTGGCTTCATCATGCCACAAACAATTCCACGTGGGATGGATGAACTCCAAACCCACACAAACCCTGCTTTTCAACCCTTCAATTTTGAAGATGATGGTTACTCAAGCGGCGATTTCTCTTTAGCATCATCAAAGGGATCACCTTCCTCGCATGCTGAAGCTGAATCATCTGACACTGTCATCATGCCAGTTATGGTGACAGGGGCTACTAACTTCGAAGAACAACTGGCAAGCATGAAGGCTACCTTGGATAGGCTCTCTAAAGAGAGTGCAAAAAAGGATGCTCAAATCAAACGCCAGAACGATCAGATTGCTGAGCTGATGAAGAAACTGGAAAAGAAGTCCTCTGAAGCTTCCAACAAAGGCTCAGGCGCTGAAGACTCTGATAAAGAGTCCAGCCACAGCGAAGAGTCTGATGACGAACGCAAGGCAAGAAAAGACCGCTCTTTAGGCTCGATGTCTGTTGAGCAGATTCAGAGCTTAATAGCAAATGCGGTCAAGGCTCAGTTGGGAGGGGGATCTCACAAGACCCACCTATATACAAAGCCTTATACGAAGAGGATCGATGCTCTTCGCATGCCGCATGGCTATCAGCCCCCCAAGTTCAACCAGTTCGACGGCAAGGGCAACCCCAAACAGCATATTGCCCACTTCATTGAGACGTGCAGTAATGCTGGCACAGAGGGGGACCGACTGGTGAAACAGTTTGTTCGTACTCTAAAAGGGATTGCATTCGACTGGTACACAGACTTGGAGCCAGAGTCTATTGACAGCTGGGAACAAATGGAGCAGGAGTTCCTGAATCGGTTCTACAGCACTCAACGTGTTGTTAGCATGACAGAGTTAACAAGCACTAGACAATGGAAGGACGAACCGGTTCTTGATTACATTAATCGCTGGAGATCCCTAAGTCTTGAGTGTAAGGATCGTCTATTAGAAGCTTCAGCCGTTGAAATGTGTGCTCAAGGTATGGAGTGAGATTTACTATACGTCCTGCAGATGAGTAAGCCAAGGACCTTCCAGGAATTGGCAACAAAAGCTCATGATATGGAGATAACGATCGCAAGTCGCCGTGGCAAGTCTTCTTCCTCATCTGACGCTAGAAAGGACAAGGGTGAATTCAAGAAAAATCCTAAGTCCACAAAGTCCTCAAACAAAGAATCCATGGCTGCTTCAACTAGGGAGCCGGTTCGAATCTCCGGGAAGCCCAAGTATGAAAATAAGAAGGGTGGATTCTCCAAGGATTCTGGAAAGAAGCGTCCTACATTAAAGGAACTGCAAGAGAAGAAATATCCATTCCCTGACTCAGACTTGTCGGGAATGCTGGATGATCTCCTTGAAAATGGGGTTATTCAACTTCCAGAACCGAAACGGCCCGAAGAAGCTGGAAGGGTTACCGACCCAAAATACTGTCGGTATCACAGGGTGGTCAGTCACCCTCTCGAGAAATGCGTTACGCTCAAGGAGCGTATTATGCAACTTGCCAGGGATGGGAAGATAATATTAGATTTGGACGACACTGTGGAGAAAAATCATATCTCCACTCAGTTGGAGTATTCCTCATCGCCCTGGAGGCCAAAGCATACTCCACCTCGTGGTAAACTAAATACCGAATTGATTTCCTCCCTTGGAGTGAAATTAATTACAATTCAATTTGGAAGTCTGGAGCCTGTAGTGATTCCAATTGGTTCGGAAGGGCTCGCGCCAGAGACTGAGCCTATTATAGATGTCTCTGATAAAACTGATGTTGATGAAGAGGGATGGACTCTTGTCACTCGCCGGAGGCCAAGGAAGCAAAGCCAAGTGCAATCCCCGCTTCTCCGCCGCAGGAAGAGACAAGGAAGAAAGAAAAGCCCTCGTCATTCAAAAGGAGAGAAGAAGACCAAGAACGTCAAAAGGTACGAAATTTTTTCTACCGACCTCCTTGAGCAGGAGCCGCTTATCCCTGTCACACTCGAAGAGTTTTTCCCAACAGGCTTTTTTGAGAAAGTTACAGTCAACATGACTTCATGTTCTGAGCTCGAAGAAGAGGAAGACGAAGGAAGTGACGGACAAGAGGGGTCTCCTAGAGTAGCTGATAAGACTGTAACTGTCTTGGAGGCTTTGCCAGCTCGCATGGGCTGGGGGCAAATCTTTTGTTTGCCTGACGAGATGCGCCAACATGTTGTTGCTGCCTTACAACACCCAGAACTTTATGCTGATAAAATCAAGGATGTGGGAGCATCAACAGAAGGCCCTGTTCAGTGTGCCTATTGCAACACCGCAGTCACTTTCACTGACGACGATTTGTTGTTAGGATCTAAGCCCCATAATCGTCCTTTGTTTGTGACTGGTTACATTAGGGAGCAGAAAGTCAGACGCATTCTCGTGGATGGAGGGTCAGCCGTCAACATCATGCCGAAGTCTACAATGAACGACTTAGGCATCACAGTGGAAGAACTGTCTAAGAGCCGAACGATGATTCAAGGCTTTAACCTTGAAGGCCAACGTGCAATCGGCATGATTCGCGTTGAACTGATAATGGGAGATTTGACGACGTCCTCCATCTTCCATGTAATCGATGCTAGGACTTCCTACAGGTTGTTACTCGGACGACCATGGCTCCACGAGCATGGGGTAGTGGCTTCCACTTTACATCAATGCCTTAAGTACTACCGTGATGGAGAGAAGAAAATAAATGGAGATGTCAAACCATTCACTAAGGCTGAGTCCCATTTCGCAGACGCAAGGTTCTTTGAAGAAGGTGCTGCACCTAAAGAAACCATGCCATCAACCATTTCTTCCACAGGCAAAGGTGTCGCAAAGAAGATCCCTCAAGCAGCAAAAGTTGATGCTCCTAAGCAGCAATTCGAGAAAGAAGCAAGCAAGCAAGGTAGCACCACCTCTTGTGTTGAGCAAGTCGCTAAACAGGCTGCTGTTTCAACAGGATCAGTGCCACCAGTCTTAAGGTACATACCTAGGTCTCGCCGTAAGGAGGGCGAATCGCCCTTTAGCGAATGCACAAGCAGAAGCGTCGAGACCGAAGCTACCAAAAAGGACAATGGAGCTAGCATAATCACCTTGAAAGGAAGTGCAACAGTTCCAACGCTTAAAATGTGGCAGGCTAAGGTGAGTAGGCCCCCTCTTTCCGAGTTTGTCGTTTCTTCTAAAGAAGGCGATGACTTGCCAAGCGCACGGACTAGGGAAGGATTTGATCCTAATGCGTACAAGCTTATGGAGAGAGCTGGTTACGACTTTCAAAATCCCACTGCTTTAGGAAAGGTAATCGAAGCCAAGCCTCATGGCCTTACCGAAACTCAGAGGAAGATTCAAGAACAGGGAGGTTCAATAGCCGTCTCTAAAGTTGGACTGGGTTTCACACCACCGCAGCCAGTCAAAATCTCTGGGCGACGAAAGGACAAAAAGTTGGTGATTCAACACATCTCAACTGAAGAAGTAGACGTGAGTGAAGATGAAAATGCTTCACCCAACCCAAAGCCCTCCGTGTTTGATAGGCTACAGTCATCTACTTCTAAAAAACGTCCGTCAGTATTCGCCCGTATAGGGAAAGGAAAAGATCACAGACGCTCTGTTTTCAACAGAATAAAAGATGATCCCCGGCCAAAGCCTTCGGTTTTTGCCAGAATAGGAGCTGGAGAAAAGTCCTCAAACTCACAGCTTCAGCACGAGAAAAGCTCTGCATTTAGCCGCTTGGGAGTGATAAATGAAGTTCAAAGCTCAATCCCTTCTCGTATGAAACGTTTCTCTAGTCTGGATGTTGAGACAGATGGTTCATTAAGAGTAAAGAGGCGTACTGTGGTTTTCACAGATCAACGAAAAAACTCTAGCTCTAACAAGGAAGCGGAGGAAGAAGAAGTTGTTTCTTCTAATCATATCATAATCCACGAATGTGATGATTCAGACTCAGAGATAGAGTTGGCAGAAACTCCTAAGACTTTCGAAGATGGGGGCCAGGCTACAGTTGATGATCTGAAAGAGCTTAATCTTGGAACCAATGAAGAGCCTCGCCCTATCTACGTAAGCTCATCACTTACACTCGAAGAGGAAAAGCAGTACTTGGAACTCCTGTCAGAGTATAAGGATGTATTTGCCTGGAGCTATAAAGAAATGCCCGGGTTAGACCCGAAGGTTGCAGTTCATCGCTTATCTATTAAAAGGGGTATTTCGCCTAAGAAACAACCTCAGCGACATTTTCGCCCAGAGTTGGTACCGGAAATTGAAAAGGAGGTCAACAAACTTATAGAGGCGGGATTCATTCGCGAGGTCAAATATCCAACATGGATCGCAAACATCGTGCCTGTCAGAAAGAAGAATGGACAACTTCGTATTTGTGTGGACTTCCGGGATCTCAACGACGCTTGTCCAAAAGATGATTTCCCGCTACCTGTCACAGAACTTATGATCGACTCAACTACAGGGCATGAAGCGTTGTCATTCATGGATTGTACCGCAGGATACAATCAGATTCTGATGGCTCCAGAGGATCAAGAGGCCACAGCTTTCCGCACACCTAAGGGCATTTTTTGCTATAAGGTAATGCCCTTCGGACTTAAGAATGCAGGAGCAACCTACCAAAGGGCAATGCAAACGATTTTTGACGATATGCTTCACAAAAAAGCTGAATGCTACGTCGATGATTTGGTAGTCAAGTCCAAAAAGAGGGAGGACCACATACAAGATCTTCGTTTGATCTTTGAACGATTACGGAGATGTCAATTGAAGATGAACCCGCTCAAGTGCGCGTTCGGTGTCTCATCCGGAAAATTCTTAGGCTTCATCGTTCACCATCGAGGAATCGAGATCGACCAATCGAAGATCAAGGCAATTCAAGAGATGCCAGAGCCGAAGAATCTTAGAGAGCTTCGCGGACTTCAAGGTCGCTTGGCATACATCCGAAGATTCATCTCAAATCTCGCAGGACGTTGCCACCCCTTCAGCCACCTCATGAAAAAGGGAGCACCGTTTGAATGGGACAACTCATGCCGAGCGGCTTTCAAAAAAATAAAGGAGTATTTGTCCCATCCTCCGGTATTGGGGGCACCCATTCCTGACAAGCCTCTTCGACTGTACATTGCAGCTCAAGAAAAATCCCTAGGAGCATTATGCGTACAGGAAAACGAGGAAGGGAAAGAAGTTGCCCTGTACTACTTAAGTCGTACGTTGGTCGGCGCTGAGTTGAAGTACTCCCCTATTGAAAAGATGTGCTTGTCACTCATCTTTGCCATCCAGAAATTAAAGCATTACATGCAGGCCTATACAGTGCAAGTGATCTCCAAAACTGATCCCATCAAGTACATCTTATCTAGGCCAATCTTAAATGGGCGACTGGCAAAATGGGCGGTCATCTTAAAACAGTACGACCTTGTCTATGTACCCCAAAGAGCGGTTAAGGGGCAAGCGTTGGCAGATTTCTTGGCAGATCATCCCATTCCTGATCATTGGGAGCTGAATGACGATTTGCCAGGAGAAGGCGTGTTCTACATCGATATCCTCCCTCCCTGGGAAATGTATTTCGATGGTGCAGCTAGACGTGATGGCGCTGGTGCAGGAGTGGTTTTCATCTCCCCCGAAAAGCACATTCTTCCGTATTCATTTGTGCTTACTCAGTTGTGCTCTAACAATGTGGCGGAATACCAAGCGCTTAACTTGGGCCTTGAAATGGCTATTGAGATGGGAATCACCGATCTCAACATATATGGTGACTCGCAGTTGGTCATTAATCAACTACTTGACGAATACGAGGTCAAGAAAGAGGACCTTGTCCTGTATCACAGGCAAGCATTACGCCTGCTAAATAAGTTGGACATGATCAAGTTAGAGCACGTGCCACGGAGTGCCAACAAGATGGCTGACGCACTAGCAAGCCTCGCAGCCACTTTGGCACTGGGGGCAGAAGAAGGAATGACTATTCCAGTATGTAGTTGCTGGGTTGTTCCACCAGATGATGAAAATTCAGAGGAAGACGTCAACATGATATGTGTTCTTGAAACAGATGCAGAAGACTGGCGTCAACCTATAATTGAGTACTTAGAGCATGGAAAACTGCCTAGTGACCCAAGGCATAAGACAGAAATACAGCGGAGGGCTTCAAGCTTCCTTTACTACAACGGGACGCTCTATCGACGCTCTCCTCTTGGTCTTTGGTTACGATGCTTGGACGTGGAAGAAGCAAAGCAAGCAATGACTGAAGCTCATTCAGGTGTGTGTGGAGCACACCAATTAGGGCCTAGGTTACATGATCGCATTAAAAGGATGGGCTACTACTGGCCCACTATGGCGCAAGATTGCATAAATTATGTAAAGAGGTGCGATGCTTGCCAGTTCCATGCTAACTTCATACATCAACCTCCCGAACCTCTCCACCCAACAGTTGCATCTTGGCCATTTGAGGCATGGGGGCTCGATGTCGCTGGACCAATCACGCCTAAATCGTCTGTTGGTCACTCCTATATCCTAGCTGCCACTGATTACTTCTCTAAATGGGCGGAAGCGATTCCACTAAGAGAGGTCAAAAAAGAAAATGTGGTTGACTTCATAAGGACACACATCATCTATCGGTATGGTGTGCCGAGGTACATTATCACCGATAATGGTAAGCCTTTCTTCAACAGCCTGATGACAAGTCTGTGCGAGAAGTTTAAGTTCTCCCAGCATAAGTCTTCCATGTACAATGCCCCTGCAAATGGCCTGGCAGAAGCCTTTAACAAAACGCTTTGCAACCTACTCAAAAAGGTTGTCGCAAAGTCTAAACGGGATTGGCATGAGAGATTAGGGGAAGCTCTTTGGGCATATCGAACAACGTACAAGACGCCAACACAATCGACCCCATTCGCTTTGGTGTATGGAGTTGAGGCCGTTCTACCGTTGGAGCTTCAAATCCCATCACTCCGCATCGCCATACAGGAAGGTTTGACGGAAGACGAAAATCACAGGCTTCGCTTAGCTGAGTTGGAGGCCCTTGATGAGAGAAGACTTCAGGCGCAACAAAAGCTGGAATGCTATCAAGCCCGTTTATCAAGAGCGTTCAACAAAAAGGTTCGGCCACGCTCGTTCCAAGTGGGAGACCAGGTCCTGGCAGTAAGAAGACCGATCATCGTTTCTCACAAGTCTGGAAGCAAATTCACCTCCAAGTGGGATGGTCCTTATGTAGTCAGAGAAGTCTACACAAATGGAGCATACAAGATAGTTGGTGCTGATGGAGTGCGCGTAGGACCCATAAATGGCAAGTTCTTGAAGCGTTATTACCCTTGAAATAGAATTAATGTTGTAAAGCTCCTAAGTAAGAGCCTAAACTGCTCGTACTTTCAAGTTAAATTTCCTTTGTATTACTCCTGGCCCGCAAGAGTCTAAACTGTGAACGGCAAAACAAAACAAATAAAAAATGTTATGTTCTTGAACTACGTATGGCTTGATCCTTTAGGGTATTACATTCCCTCTAGGTACGTAGGCAACTTTGATATATTTCTTAAGTACAGCCGTCATAGTATTAGTGTATTGGTTTTGTTCATTGGGTACAGTTACATATTATTGGGTAAACTCGAATCAAAAGATTCATCTTATCGCAATATATCAAAACCAATTACAATAAAACCATACTGAGTTCAAAAAAAAAAAAAGGGACTAGCAAGTTGCAAAGTTCCAAAAAAATTCTAGAACAAATCCATCGGACATGGTCTAGGCATCCAATGTGCCTAAAAGCTCTTGGGCGCGTTTCCTTGCTATTTCAACTTGAGCCGTTTCTTCTGCGGTAACTAGGGGGGCAGCATCTAAATCAGTAACCTCTTGTTCAAGAAGAGACACACTATCTTTGGCTTTCTTCAATGAAGTTTCAGTCTCTACTAATTTATCTTGTAGTTCCAGCTCATCCGCCTTTGCTCGCTTAAGATCTGCCTCGAGTAGCTTCCTTCGCTTGTGAACTTGGGCTATAGCAGTAGTTGTCTCATCAAATTGTGCACCGACCTTTTCCACTGAAGCCCGTGCCTCCCCAAGTTTGTCTAATAAGGCTGCCCGCTTACCGAGCACATCTTTGGTAGGAGTCCGATCTTCTAATTGAGCTTTCAATTTCAGATACTGTCCCACTTCATTCAAGTATGCCTCGACATTATTCTTCAACCCCAAATAATCTGCCTGAAAGGACGATAACGTTTCATATATTTGCTCAGCTTCCTGGCGGATATTTCCCAGGTCACTCTCTGTCTTTGGGATGAACTTTTTCAACTGTTGCTGAAAACGTTGCTTCACACTCAAGGCCAAATCATTAAACACGCCAGAAGCAATTCTCCCAGGGAAGTAGGTTGCAACAGAAGGAGCAGGTGATTCACAGCGCTCTGTTTGTTTCACTGGCGAGGGCATTATGTTAATAGAATCGTCCTCAATCGACTTGGCAGCAGGCACAGTCAATGTGGCTTCACTGTCTTTGTCACCAAATACGGCCTTAAGTCTATCTCCGATTTCGGCAGTATATCCCTACATTAAAAGGAGGGTTAGGTAAAAATTTAAAAAAAAAAAAAAGGAAAAGGGGGCAGGATAACAAGATGCACCTCTCCCTTTGCTTTGTTTGATTTCAGTGAGCTCGTCGCACTGTTAGACTTGTTCTTGGAGTTAGGCAGCTGGGTGGCAATGTCTAATTTGCTTCTCGAGCCTAACAAATTCTTCGCTCCACTAATGGAAGACCTAACACCCAATCCTCTCAAAGCTTCAATCTTCTCTTTACCAGGCGAACAACTTCTACTTTTCTGAGGAGATGTGTTTGCTCCTAATGAGGAACTATCCCCTCCTTCTTTTCTAAGCTCAGCTGGAGATAGGGTATGTTCATTACGCTGCTGCATGATTGGCTTATGTGCACTTGCTTTACCAGATGTGACAACTAAGGCGGATGCATCATCAGCAATTCTCACTTTAGGAGCTCTTCGTGGTTGCTCCATCTCACCTCTAGGATGTTTAAGCCCTTGAGAGAAGAGGTCGCCTCGCGAAGATCGCCACCAATTAGCATATGCAATGGTAACCAGTGTAGACTTCTTGTCAGGAGGAGCAGGAATTGTCACGCTGGACCTTGTTATATGTTCTGTAAGGTTGAACCAATAGCGAGCTACATCCTGTAAGGTGCCCTCCCTGTCTTTCATCCGTGGCTCACTGAGTAAATCTTGGTAGAAGCCAAATTGTCGCCCAAACTTACAAGGGAAGTATGGTTCGATCACAATTGTTCTTCCTTGTCGCAAAGTCAAAAACCCAGAGCGGAGGCAAATCAAATATGCTTTCCAGCTTGAGGATAAATTTTGGGTGTCAATCAAGGTGATCGATGTATCCTTCATAAGAGCGTTAGAATACATGACGGATGGATCCTTGCATTTCAATAGTTCTCGAGCTTCTTGTACGTCAGGAGTCCGATTCATCTTTTCGCCAGAGAACCTTACCATTTTAGGATGGCCATGCCGATGATGGGGATGATCAAAATAAGTTGGAAAGTAAGTCCCTAACCATCCATAAACGTAGTGAATAGGGAAAATTACTTCCAACTTATTCAAGCTCCAAGCCGTGGAAATTCTATGTAATCCCTGATAAATGCTAGCCAAAGCAGGAATTGCGAGGTTTAGATATTCCCCGCGAGCTAGTTTGCTTGCAGCTACAAACACAGTTGGGCGAATAAGGCACACTGCTTCAGTTGGTAGCACAAATGAGCACAGCCAACAGGAAATTAGGGCAACAAGGTAAGTCTCTTCGATTAGAGCCTCAGGAATGTTGAGCGTCACAAAAGGGTCCTTCTCTCTCTTCGTTCGCCCTGTGTGAGGAGCAATCATACCAGATGGACATGATGTGTTTGTTGGAGCTCTAACTCGCTTTCTGTTGTCACGACTGGGAGGAGGAGTGTAAATCTGCCGCCCTCGAAACCAGAAGCGTATCCATTCGGTAGCAGGAAGTTGAATAAGGCCATGAACATCTTGGCATAGTCTGTGGAATGCAGAAAAAAGGAATGTGCAAGTCGCTGGAATATCATTTTCTCCACGTCCCGCAGAAAGGAGTTCTCTGGCGGGTGGAATGACTTCTTCGTAGTAAGCGCCGTCAGCTGGAAGTCTACCTATAGTCCGCAAATCCCATAAGGAGATTGATATATCGCCACTCTCTGCGCAAAAGGTGTTGGTAGTGTGGCACCACAGCTCACAAAATACTTTGAAGACGGTGAGACTCATGTCATAAGAAAACAGTGATGCATATAGTCCGTCATGAAGCCTCCATTCCTTAAGTTTGTCCTTGTTGCGACCGAGAACGTCTTCAAGCCATTCCCAATAGCACGGTATGAAGAAGTTGTCGGAGAAACAAGGTGAAAAATTGCCCCAGGATAGTGTTCCGTCCATGATACGATGCCTAAGTAAGGGTGTTGCTCCTTGAGAAGGGACTGAAGATGCAAATAATGGCGAGCTAAGCTTCAAGACTCTCAAAGTCGAGATGACTCCGTCTGATCTTTGTATGTCACGGGTAGATTCCACACTCCAGCATGAATCTGCAAGGTAGTTATGGAGTAAAGAACGTCTGGACGGTAGGGGTGTTGGCATATCTACACGGAGCGTCACGCCTTCTTCAATTGGGTCATCTTCTTTGTCTAGGATGGTAAGAGTTGGCTTCTTGGGATCGGATGACGAATCCAGAAAATGCACCATGGCTGGAAGAAGGAGATACAAGTCGACCCCAATTAGATTAAGTGAGGGAGTCGCCTGCGAAGAATCGAATCTACGGGGAGAAACGATTCCTCGTCTTAAAAGTCGACCTCACTTCGCGATCTAATCGGAGGAGTCGTGGCTGGAAGAAAGAGATTCAAGTCGACCCCAATTAGATTAAGTGAGGGAGTCGCCTGCGAAGAATCGAATCTACGGGGAGAAACGATTCCTCGTCTTAAAAGTCGACCTCACTTCGCGATCTAATCGGGGGAGTCGTGGTTGGAAGGAAGAAATTAAAGTCGACCCAAATTAGATTAAGTGAGGGAATCGTCTGCGAAGAATCGAATCTACGGGGAGAAACGATTCCTCGTATTAGAAGTCGACCTCACTTCGCGATCAAATCAGGGGAGTCGTGGCCAGCAGAAAGGAACTTAAGTTGATTCAGCAGCTTCCTGAGAAAAAAAAAAAACATAAATTTAAGTTCTCCAAAAAAAAAAAAATCAAAAAAAAAAGGCGGCATCAGAATGTTGAACGTCTGTTGGCAGAAGCAAGGAGAACAAAAAAAAAAACAACAAAAGTACGCAAAATTACAATAAGGTGTTGTTGTCATCGGAACGAACACCTGTACGTAATGTAACACAATTATAAATTACAATAAAGTGTTAGTATTATTGGGACTAACACTTTTACGTAATTGGGCACTAATTACAGCAATCCTGCGATGACAAAGGCTTTCTGGGTTTTCTTTTTGCTGTCCTCTTCTCTCTCTTTGAGACCCTACTTTCTACTATCTCACGCTCTCTCTCTCTCTCTCTCTCTCTCTCTGCGCAATTGCAATGGCCCGTTCCTTTGATGCTAGTTAGCTGTAAGCCTCATTTGCCCACTTCTTTCTCATCCAAAAGGCAAAAGATCCCACCTGTCAATTCGTAAAAGCGTCTTCAGTGACCAGATCTATCAAAGGAAAAAGAGAAAATTCTTTTTACATCTGATATGATAGGTTTTGGGTCACTAGTGTAAATTGCTTGCTGGGTTTGTGAATTAAGGGTTTTAATAGCTCTTATTTCTAGAAAACCTTCCAGCAAAGGTCGAAGAGAACATTGAAGGCAGCAAAGTAGCAACAAATGGCAATGAGAAAGCAATTGTCCTTTACCAGCCCTTCACGCATCAACCGGAGGAAGATAAATCTACCATGCAGAGGAAAATCACGCTATTGGAAGCTACAAAACATTGATGAAGAAAACAATCTGCCAAAAATAATAATAATAATAATAATAATAATAATAATACCTCAGGTTCGGTACTGAATAGAAGAAAAATTTTTTGGTGAATTGGAGGCACTTGTAGATGAGTATATATAGTAGTAGGCAATTGAAACTTCCTACTCCTACTGCAATTCGAATATCGATAAATTTTCATCTCTTTGAGTTTTAGATAAATTCTATCTAAAATTATTGATAGAATTTTATCAACTCAAGAATTATCACTAAAAAAAAAGGGGTCAAAAAAAAAAAGGGGAAGCCATACGTGCCCCCCACAAAAAAAAAAGAAGGAAAAAAAAAAGGCAAAAAAAAAGAAGGGTCAAAAAAAAAAAAGGGGGAAGACATGCGTGCAAAAAAAAAAAGAAAGAAAGAAAGAAAAATTTCAATCGAAAAAAATACTGGGCAAGTAAAAAAAAATTGACCCCGTCAAACCTTTGATCATTTGCATCAATTAAGTATTCGAGACTCAGCCGCTTCAAAAAAAATTGATTGCGCGACCGACTTTCGAGGAGACATTTGTAGAAGGCCAAAAAAAAAAAATCTATAACGAATTAAATGATGCCACGTGTAAAAAATGGACCAACCATAAAGTGCCACGGGTTACGTTGACTTTGGTTGGCCCGCTCGGTCAAAATTAGGTGCAGCCAATCAAAAGTCGCCACGCGTCATTAATGATGCAGGAATTAGTAATTATTTTCTTTATTTAAAAATAAGAAAATAATTACTGGGCCTAGGCCCAAAACCCGGCGCCAACCCTAGCCGGCAGAGCCTATAAATAGAGGTCTTCTTCCTTCATTTGGGGGCACTCAGCATTTGCAGAATTCAGAGCTCGGACAGCAAGAAGCATCCAGCTACCAAGCAAGAAGAATCAAGACTTGCAGAGCTTCAGAAATCACAACCAGTCACTGGCAGATTAGAACCAAAAAACATCTTCAGAGTTCTTCAGCTGATTTGCATCAACCGAGATCAAGCATCAAGCCCTCGGAGTACTCAAGTCATTAGGAGATCGAATCAGAGGATCAATTTTATTGTATCAAATTCAGAGATTGTACCCATATACAAAATCAATACAAAAATTCAATTTGTTGCAGAATTTCTTGTCTAATTTATTTTAGCCTCGAAATTTGCGTTTACACATGCTGAAGAAAAAAGAGGAAAAACAAGAATAGTGATCAACTACAAAAAGCTTAATGATCATAATGTCTTTGATAATTATTATATTCGTAATAAAATAGTCCTTTTCAACAGAATTTAAGGAGTCTCTTGGTTCTCAAAAATGGATTACAAAAGTGGATACTGGTAGATAAAAATGGATTATGAAAGTATTCTTTTAACGGCATTTAGTGCCCGGCAAGGACATCATGAATGGATAGTAATGCCAATTGTGGTCTTAAAAATACACCTCAAATATTGTAGAGAAGAATGGATAACATCTTCAAAGAAGTGTTTAATTAGTTTACATCAATGGTATCCTTGTCTTTTCCAAAATCATAGAGCAGCACAAAGATAATGTCTTAGCCGTCACCCAAAGATGCATTGATCATGGTATTATACTTGGAAAGAACAAATGCATTTATACTGAGCAAAAAATTAAGTTCTTAGGTCTAGAAATAAAAGTTGGACAAATCATTCTACAAAAACACATTCTGGAAAAAATAAAGAATTTACTTGAAAAGATTGAAGACAGGAATCTGCCAGAAAGATTTCTTGGATGTCTTACCTATGCTTCAGATTTCATTAAAGATTTAGTTAAACTAAGAAAGTTATTGCAGCAGAAACTCAAGAAAGAAGTAAGTTGGACAGGGACCACTAATGGTGTAAAGATTGTTTAGAATTTCAAAAAGATGTGTAAAAATCTTCCTGTTTTTAATTTCCCTAATAAAAAAGATAACTTAGTTCTTGAGATAGATGCCAGCAATGAGTACTGGAGTGCAGTACTCAAAATCAAAGAAGGCAAAAAACTCTACAAATATTACAGTGGAAGTTTTAATAAGGCATAATGGAACTATCTCACGATAGAAAAAGAAATCTTTGCAGTCATAAGGGGAATTAAAAAGTTCTTAATCTTTTTATCCCCGAAACTTTTTCTTATTCGAACTAATTACAAAGGAATACTTGACTTTATGAAATAGAATTTATCAAATATACAAGTGTAAGGGTGCATCCTGCATTGGCAATTATGGCTTAACCAATTTTCTTTCTCTATTGAATATACACAGGGATCGAAGAACTCTCTTGCAGATAGTTTAACTCGAGAACTTGCTAATGGTGATAATCAAAGTAGACCTTCTGCCAGAAAAGGAGGAAATCCATAGTGAAATGTTATTGCTACTAGAATGGGTTTAACCTTATATTAAAGTCTTTATTGATAATTTGGAATTCCATACAAAAAGTAGATCACGCTTTGGTCTACTATCTTCTGCCCATCTAATAGCCCAAAGATTTTTCCTTTCAGAGTTACAAGTTAATTACCTTAGATGTCTTTATGATATCTAAGAAAAAATAAGCTCTCATATTCAAGAAGAATGGTTCAATGAGTGCTATGCAGCCTGCATCGATTATTATCATAACTATTCTTATGATATCTGAGAGTCTTGGAGTATAATGATTTATTTTCCTGATAAGTCTGGAGTTGGTGGTGTTAGTTTCCTAACAAATTCAATTTTTCCAAATGACCCCCTCATTAAAGCCTGGGAATACAGGATGATAGTTTACTTTATGAAAATCCCAGATCTAAAGTTCTCATTTTTTTTTAACACTAACCAAATTCTAACAATGCATGTTCAAGAAGATCCATTGGATTCTTACGTCTCCTGATGGTCCAACAAAATTCCATATAGCAGACCCCTATATTTGGAGGTACATTGTGCATTAATCGAATATGAAAATGAAAGAGTCAAACCAGCCCATTCTCTTGTTCAGATCGTTGATTACGACGATCCCTATGATCAATGATAAGAATGGTTTCTAGAACGAGGAGGATTTGTTACTGATCCTGCTTTAGCAAAAGTCATCGATTTTAACAACATTTATCATCAAAGTTGGGCACTAATTGAACAAGGAAAAAGGTTAATTGGGAATACTACTTTCGCCTATGACGATGAGTTTAAAGAATATATGAAAGTGGAAGGAGCAGTCTTAGAAGATATCTTTGATTATCTTTTTGATGTTGGAGCTGAAAAATTCTTATCAGAAAAAGAAAAGAAATATCTTCTTGAATTATTTGAAAAATAGGACCTGGAGCATCTTCAATTAGATGAAGGTTTTGATGATTATTCAAATAATGATGGTTTGAAAGATATAATTAGAGATGAAGGTATATAAAATCTCAATAATAATAACTAGTCTTGTCATCATTAAAAGCTCTGAAAAGTGATTACTCCATTAATGTACTATTTTAATAAGTGTTGGATTTGTAAAATAAAGCAGTGTATTCAGTATGTACTATAGCCATGTGAAAGATCATTATATACTATAGCCATGTGAAAGAAGTATGTATTGTGGCCATTAGGAAATCTTATGTATCCCCAACCCTCTATAAAAGGAGAGGTCGATGGCTGAGAAGGACACGGTCATTTGAGCATTCTTGAGCAGAAGAGAAGTTGGAATTCTTCATTTCTCTGTGAGCAAGCATCTCTAATGATCTTAACTTAAGTCCCTTTTCAAAGTTTTCCATTGTAATATTTCCACCTTTATGCTTTCAATAATAGAAATTTCCTAGTAGAGAACATTACTAAATTGAACCTTATGTCTTAAATATTATAATTTCTTGATTAAATTTTCCGCCATCCTTGAAAAAGATTAAAAACTCGATTAGTGACTACAGTTTGAGGTAGAAAATGAAACGGATCTGTGCCGTACTTGATCTAAGGAAGATGAGGCTAAGATTATCAATCTCTATAAATCGAAAGATAGAGGAATGCCAGAGTCCAGTGTCGACTAAGTTCAGGTAATAGTCGAAATTCTTTAATTAAGTTTTAATTATTTTGCTAAGCATGGTGAGTCGTTAATCATAGAAAATATAATATTTGAGATATAAGTAGTAGATTGTGATAACGAGTACTAGTCAAGTCATTAGAAAAGCCCAAACAAAAATATAAGCTTAATTTTGTAAAAAAGTCCAATAACTTTGAATATTTGTAAGAAAGCCCAAACAAGAATAGTAACTCAAACAGTAGTACTCCGATAAATTATTACCCAAACCTGAGTGGATCCAAAAATATTTATCCGAAATTAGTAGACCAATTAAATATTTACCCATACCACAGTAGATCCAGGAGTTAATTGTTTGTTCTCTTAGCCTTTGTAGTGTACAGACCCTTCCTTATTATAGTACTCCACAGAATGTTTCTTCCAAAAGAGGGGAAGGTAGATGGTGATGCATGTTGTTGTGATGGCTGAGAGGAAACATTGGTCTTTGACACAAACCCATGAGAGTTTTTAGCCACAAAGAGTATTTCGCCACCATTTAAGCTGACATCAACAACAATATTATGTTCACCTTTTGAAAACCTTGGGCTTCTTCTAGGAGTAAAAGAAGTAACAGGAGAATGAGAAGTGCTAACAACATGTGTGGGAGAAGTACAAACACCATGGGTACCAGCACCATGGGTAGAAGTAGGAGAAGTACGTGTAGCCATATTAGAAATAGGATTAGAAAAGGTGACAGCAGTAGGAGAGGTACCCTTGGTTTTTGGTAGTGGTGTAATATGAAAATCATTGCAACTGTTCAATCTGGGACTTCTCCTAGGTGACACTGAAGGTTATTGTGTGGTAGGTTGGGTCAACACATTCAAAGCAAAACTCATTCATTTCCTTCTAGTTGGTAGGTTGACCCCACTAGCATTTTTTTGTATAGTATGTGTAATATATCTGGTGTTAAAGTCTTCATTTCCTAAAAGGATGCGTGGAACAGGTGAGATAGCATGTGAAATGATAGGACTCTTAAACCCAATTGGTTTCCTAACTAACGTAGCTAGGGTAACAATCTTGCTAGGATATTAACCACACCCAATCCATATGTCAATAACCCTTTCTTACATTTTCCACACAATTCAAGCATATTAACCAAATCTGTATCACAATTTGACCAGTAACTCTTCATGTTTGTAGCATAACGCAGATTATATTACTCTGACAGTTCAAGACCTATCCTTTCTACCTTAACCCCTAGTTTGTGCTTCATAAGTAGGATTTTATCAACATCATCAATGGGGATCTTTAGCACTTTACCCATAAAATTCATGTTTAGAGTGAACTTTACCATTTTTGCAAATCGGACAACCCTAATTTCGACAATTTTGAACTGATTTACCAAGTATAACTGTTCAATTATACATTGGTGACTTTAAACATGCAAATACAATAATGTAATCTCAGAATCCCTAATTTCAGAAACTCTAATGTCAATTACAAAGCCTAGTTCACAAACTTTAATGTCCATTACAAACCCTAATTTAAGAATTAAGTAGCCCTTTGTCAAAATCCCTAATTTTAGAAACCCTAATTTCATAATTACAAACCTTGATTACATAAGTTCAGAAATCTGACACCAAGGGCAATGAAATTTGACACATACCAAAATTTAAGCAACAATCAACAACGACAATATCGAATTCATACCTAATCTTTGCTTTAAATTATCATCCATGCTTATCTTGTCACCATAAGCTTTGACTTTAGTTATCTCTTCAACCCAGCAGCAACACTTATCAAATTTTGATTTTACACATTCACAAAGAAGATTTTAGCGCCGATGAAAGGGAAAGGGAAGGGCAAGGGAATGAAGATAAAGGGAAGCTAGTTTTTAGACAGCCAACAGAAGGGGTGAAGATTAGGACAATGTAGTTGCCAATGTAAATGTTGGTGAAAGGAGGAAAATAAAGAAGGGCGTAATGGGTAAAACAGCAAAGTTAACGACTAATAACCTCATTTAAGGAATAAGTTAAAAACTTAAAGATAAGATGGAAACAGGAAAGGTTCAGGACCACCAGATGGAATTTTCTAATAGTTGAAGGTGATGTGACAACCATCTTTTTTTATATTTAAAATTGTGGGCCTCCCTAATTTTGCTCCAAACTGGACTGAAGTAGAGAGAGATCAAGAGAGGGAAACAATGGGGAGAGGAAAAGCCACGACCAACCACCACCATGGCCACTGTCGGCTGGTGGCTGGTGCAATGGCTTTTGGTGTGGGATGGGTCTTGGGGAAGATGGTCACGAAACATCCATTTCTACTATTGCTGCTTCAAATCAAGCAACCTATGGCTTGTTCTTGACTGAATAGGAGGAAGCTCGGGGGGATGGGGAGGCCATCGAAGGTTGCTCTAAGGATTGTTATTATAAGAATCAAAGGCATAGATTGGGAAGAAGTCAGTTTATGAGGGCTACTTGTTGACTGAAATATGCAAACTGAGGTTCACAAAATCTTAAACCCCCTATTTTGTGGTTTCCTTTAACAATAGTAATGTTAATTAGCTTACTAATTTAGTGAATTGAGTTGCTATTAAATGATGTAATTGTATGTGTTGAGGATGATTTATGCATGCGACATTGGATGGTGTTGGACATAACATTGAAGGGATTTTCTAGGTTTTCAATAAATTTATTTGTAGATGTTCTCTTGAAACAGTTTTTGCAACTATCTTGTACTCTGACGCAGCGTGTATGTTACTGTACTTTGTGTTGTAGCCTGAATGTGACTTAGCATGTATGTTACTGTACTTTGTGTTATAGCCGGAATGTTTTTGGCTTTTAAAAAAACACTATTATACTGCAAGCCTACAACCTGCATTTGTGGTCTTCTGTAACTTTCTGATCCTTGTTAAAAGTACTATAGTTAAACCAAGTCCTTTGTTATGCTTTTTGTTGATATATTGATTAGGTTTGAAATAACCTGACTTTATAAGTTGGAACGTAGGGATTTGCAGCTTTGTCATGAAAAAAGGAAACTACTAATGATCCATTTATTGAATTTGAACTGTATATTCGTTAATAGGATGTTAATAGTTTAGTCTCATTTCTTTTTGTTTTAGAACTAAAAAGGCATTTGGTGATTTGTAGGGATTTGCAACTTTGTCATGAAAAAAGGAAACTACTAATGATCCATTTACTAAATTTGAATTGTTTAGTCGTTAATAGAATTTTAATAGTTTAGTCCCATTTCTTTTTGTTTTGGAACTAAAAAGGCATGTGGTGATTTGCAGGGTCATTCAACAATCCTTGAAGCTGTCCTTGGTAACTGTTTGTTAACCAAGAAGGGGGAGGGATGCTACAACTTCTCCCCGAAATCGGATGCCCAACATTATTAGGCCAACAATTTTGAGGCAAAATCAGTATTCTAGAGAAAAATCAATCAACTCATGTATGTACTTCCAAATCTTCTCGCAACTCAAACAATGATGATCTAACTGTATAAGTCATTGATTCTTCAGTTTTCTTAGATTCACGCTTATTCTCCTTGAATTTGTGTAAAATCTCATTGAAAAAATGTTGCAAGTGATCTTATATTTCTTATCCAATTCAAATTGATTTTGGTTGAATTTCAGGGTAGGGAGAGAGAGAGAGAGAGAGAGAGAGAGAGATGTAGTTGTGCGTAGGGGGAATGAGGCTGTAGAGAGAGAAAGAGATCACTTAAAATGAGCACAGAATTAACTACAGGTAGGCCTTTTCAAGAGCTTTGTCTGGGGTTAAAAGGCTTGGAGTACCTTATATATTACTCTAGGGTGTAAGATATAACAATTAGTGGACAGTAGCAGCACACGAAAAGCACTCAATGTGCTGCCTCAGTTGGACGGGATGTGACATGAGCAAGCAAGGGTTGGCTTGACATAGGGTTGATTTTGGGCCACTCCTTAACAATTACTTTATGAGGTGATATACATCCTCAATCTTGGATCATGACTTACAAAGTCTTGTACTTTTCGTGGGTAAATGTGTGACCTCCATTTCTTCCCACCCCTTTCTACTCTTTCCCATTCATTCACACTCTTTAAAATAAATACCACTCATTTCCACTCATTTCCATTCCTACCCACTCATTTCCACTCTATTCTATTCATTCACACTCTTGTATATAACAAGTTACTTCTACCCACTCCATTCCACGCTTTCCCACTCTGTTCCATGTCTTTCCATGTCCACACCTTCAATAGACTCACAAAAAGAACAGGACCAAATTTGGGGTAAGTTAAGCTTGAGATTTGGTTGCCTAACGCTTCAGCTTGGATCATCTCCCTGAGATAAGAGTTTGAGCCTAACTGCATGTTTGAAAGCTTGAATAGCACTTTTTGGACATCTTCAAATTAGGGACGTAAAATTTATATGTCGATGAACAACACAATATCCAATATAAGAAATAATATAATCATGACCCATGAATCAAAATGCTAGAGTTGTGATTGGCTTTGATAGCATTATAAGCCAACTCAGCTGTGCTTGGGCTCACTATGAGTATAGGTTAGCAATAAAAACAACGAGGTTGCTCACGAGTCTCCGGGTTGGCTCTACTTAAATATACTGTGGACTTATAGGAAAAGAAAGGAAGTTAGAAGTCCATCTATATAGACGATCAAAGGATAAGTGCAAGATAATACTAGCTTGTATTTTAGTCTTTATCCTTGACACCTTGTATTATGAACTTTTACGTGTACTTACGTGAGATACACTAGATTATTAGAGGTGCAAATTACATGGGAGGCATATGTTTTAGTACGGTATTTGGTGCTTTTAGTGTGTGCTGTTTAAGTGTTTTGAGTGTCGGTCCACTTATTAAGGGCATCACCAGTTGAAATTGACAAGGTATTATATAACCAACTTCAATGTTCATTCTCCTTCCGTATGGGGTAGACAAGGATTGAATCCCGTGTCACACATATCGTGATGATTGTAAGGAAATATATGCACAAAATTTAGTGAACCATGGAATTTTTTTTTTTGGGGGGGATCTTACTTCACATAAAAATTATCTCATTTAAAATTTGCCAACATGATCAAAAAAATATATAATTGAATTATTGTTTTTGGTCTTTGGAATTCTGTTTTGTCATAGTCTACCCGCTGTTATGTGACGCCCTGAAATTTTTGTTACTTATTTTAAATTATGTGCATTGTGTAAATTATATGTATATTGTACGCATTTTATTTTAGGCAAATATATGTGTTTGACGTTATTATTATTATTATGTTTTTGGGAGTGATTAGAAAATGTTACTTATTTAATAGTAATAGTACGGGGAAAAAAAAGAGAAAAGAATGGTCAAAATAGGTGGCTTAACCCAATACAAAAAAAAGAAAGAAAGAAAACACAAAAAGGGGGGAGGGTTTAATTCCAATGTGATAAGTATCAAAAAAAGGGGGGGCTTTTCTATTTTCATTCTCCAAACACAAATACAGACATTAATAGAGATCCCTCTATGCCCCTTGATTTAAAGAAGCAAATCAATCTAGGTAATTTCATTTTGTTGGCTAAAGGATGAATAAATCATCCTTATTTTGTTTAAGTAATAAAATAGCAAGTCACGGGTTTAAGTCAACAGCAAACCCGTTTTTGAGTGCTTAATTACTTAGACCTCTTTAAGGTTTAACTTTAATATTTTTCATTGGGATTGAAGTTTGCTTTGCACCAAAATAAGTTTCCTCCCATTTGAACTTCATTTATCCACTCAAATTAGCCAACAAACCCAAAGTATCCAAACTGCCAGTAGGACCAGAATGTACCCAATTTTGTTCATCTCATTTCTTAAGCTACATTTTGGTTTAAGCCTTGGATTTTTACCTTTTTGGATTCCCCAATATGTCTACTTTCACGTCCGAGCATTGAATTCCAATCATACCTAGAGCAAGTAAAGAGATCAACGCATTTTGTCTAACCGGCCAGTTTTGGTTCAAAACTGCATGGTTAAATGTTTATATGGAATTACCCTACTTAAACGTAGTTTAACCTTGATTTCTTTACACAGGGGGTTTGTACACACCCTAAGGTTTCCTCCTATGGCCTGAAAACAAAATCGTGCACACTTTTGATGGGGTTAAAATTGACTGCAAAATCGGGCCAGAAACTGCTGTGAACCCGGTTCAGTAGCACGACTGCATTTTTCCTCCTCCTAAGGGTTTGTCCCTTCCAATCCTGAGTGGCACACGTCCCAAGGTGTTTAGAAGGCCAATGATCAGCTGCAAAAGGTGTTTGCATTCAGAAGAACAACCAATAGGCGCCAACCTGTAAAAGACCTTGTCTCTTGAAGACCATTGGACAGCCGAAAAGGGGCTTCCACTTTACGGCTAGCTCACATGCTTCTAGCTAGTATTCTAGTTGATTAAGGTTAAACATGAGTTAATTAAGTTGTACGCATCATTTGTTTTTCTTTCCTTATTGATAAGAATATAATTAGATTAGTTTTAAGCATGGTTTGTACACGGTTAGCTCTAACCGTGAAGCTTAGCTTAATCCAACACTTTTCCTCCCTAGGAAGGAAAGCTTAGGTGTATGATTGCTTGGCAGGGTGCTTGCTAGGCATGTAAACATAAGGGAGTCTCGGCCATTTGCTGAATACATTACCTTTGAATTAGAAAACCCGTAGAGAGCATTTGAAGCTTTCTTTATCAAAACACTTAACTTGCTTATCCTTAACTAGGCCGGTTAAGGTGGTGATCAAGTGAGTCCTAACTTTGATCAAGTGGTGATTTTCTGTATCTTAATCAAACTTAGGGGCCCTAACCTTGGTTTTGGTGGTGTTTTTGTATCCAAAACTCAAGTTTAGCTCTATCCGTTTCTACCATTTCAGTCACGGGTTCAAGGTGAAACCGTGAGTGTTCTTTATTCTACTTTGCATTCCTTTGATTGTAAGCTTAATCCCTTGAGTGTTACATCACACACGTACACTGCACAGAGATAAGAGAGAAGAGAAGAAGAAGAAGAAGAAGAAGAAGAAGAAGAAGAAGAAGAAGAAGAAGAAGAAGGAGGAGGAGGAGGAGGAGGAGGAGGAAGGAAGAAGATTAAGGTTTTGATTTTGATAGCCAATTGAGGTGAGCAATCTTTGTTTTTCTCAACCTAAAATTGATTAGGGAAAATGAATTTGATTATTTATTCTTGAAATTGAGAAATCAATTAAGAATTGAAGCTTTGAATTTGATATTTTAAAGGTTAGTAGATTAGAATCCTAATTTCATTTGTTAGAAACCCATAACTAAAATTTTCATGGTAATTTGTGATTTTAGGGTTATGTGAATGTTGTGAATTGATGGTTATGTCATGAATACATCCAAATACATGCTAAACTAAGAATTTTTGGATTGATTACTTATATTAGATGAACAAGAAAGTAGAAAAATAGAGATCGAATTTTCAAATTTTGCACACATCCTAGCATTGTTTGAATTTTTGTGAATTATTGGATGGGCAAAAATTCCTAAATGTTTACTGTAGGTTACCCATGATATTGCAGTTGTCTGTTTATTTTTGTGAATTTTTGGTATGTGGTTTGGAAGTTATGAATTTTTGATCGAAGCTGCCCTGTTATGTGGTGTCAAAATTCAGATGATGTCTGAATCACTATGAATCATTAGGTTCGAGCAAAATTATAAAAATTTTACCGTGGAATATACATGTTATTTGGAGATTTTTGGTAAAGTTTCATGATTTTTGGATGTATACTTTGTGAGTTATGAATTTTTGATTGAACTGCCCTATTGTGGTGCATGATTTCGATTACTGTTTTAATTTTTAGGAGTTATTTACTTGTTGAAAAATTATGAAAATTTTACTATATATGTTTTGTGATACTTGGCTATTTTTTGTGACTTTTTATGAATTTTTGATGTGTATATTATGATTTATGGATTTTTGATTGAACTTTTCTTGTTTAATGTGCATCTTCAAGTACTGTTTCAATTTTTGTGAAGGATTGGCTTTAGTGAAAATTATGAAATTATTATGATTAATCCCTCATACTATATTGTATTTTTTGGCAAATTTTCATGAATGTTAGATGTGTATTCTTTAAGTTGTGAATTTTTGAGTGGAATGCTATGTTTGGTGTAGTTGTGGTTATTTGTATGCATAAATTAAATCTTTATCATGTTTGTGATGATTTCACATATTAAAATAGTATGGTGTTTGTTATGGATTGTTGAAAACTTGTGAAAATTATTGTGGGTGGAATTAAGCCCTATTTTAATTATGTTTTTGTTAATATTATGAAATTGAGCTTCCTTGAAAATAAAAGTGTGATTATATGGATTATATGATTTCAATAAGTTACGTTTTTGGGGATAAAGGTTCATGTCTTGACTGAGGCTATTACAGAGCATTCTAGAGCCATCGCCATAGAAGTAGTTATCTTTGTGTTTGGAGCTGCATGAGTCATTGGTTAGTACCTTGAGTGGGCACTGCCCGGTCTGCCAATTGGCTCTTTAGTTTGTATTAGTAGGAGTTGTATGGGTCCCTGGTACTCCAGGATATGAGTGTGACTCATCAGTTTGTGATTTGAGGACCTCTATGTACTTTGGAGTGTTGGGTGCCTGGGTGGTACCATATGAATAAGTTACTGCTGGTCCACTATTGGTTAGTACCATATGAATGAGCCGTAGATGGGCCACCAGGATGTGCTTGTCACCCCGGTGTTGTGATGGTTCTTTGTGTGAATCATGAGTTGATTTTCCCTAAATTAAAAAGGGTTGCATTCAGTGAAGAATATGTGATATGTTATGAAATTGGTTTTGGCATCGTATTTGGACTTTAGGTATGTTATGAAATTGGTTTTGGCTTGGATTTGGACTTTGGATATGATATGAAATTGGTTTTGATTTAGATTTAGACTTAGTTTTGGATTTGAAGAATCATTCAGGATATTTATGAAATTGTGATCAATTTGAATATGTTTAAAGAAATATATTATGTGTTTAAAGCACGTATGTGGATTTTTGAATGGAATATGCTTTTTGTATGCGTTAAGTATGGTTACGAGTGGGCCATTAGCATGATTTAGCAAACTTTGCTTTCTTTTGGACTTCAATGAGGATTAGGAGCCCAAAGGATATGGTTGGTATGAGACAACCATGGTTAATTTAGTAAATAGACTAACAGCAGAGTTTGTTCAGGGATTTAAGTGAAAACGAAAGTCCTTAAAACGTACCTGGTATGGAACAGGTACGACTAAGTTAGTCTAATTGCCTACTTCATAACAAATATGTGTGTGTACTTGTAAAGTTTGAAAACGTGTCAGATATGAAAGATATGAGTTTATTTGATTTATGAAGTATGAGTATGTTCTTATGTTACCTTCTGTATGCAATATGATATGTTCTGTCTATATGTCATGAGATACGTATACAGTGTGATTCCTGTTAACTGGTTAATGTGCAAAGTGTAACAACGGGAAAGTAAGGGTTATTCACTGGGCTCGGGAGCTCATGACCTCACCATTTTTTAGGTTTTAGAACCGAAAAGGGACCACAAGAGCATTAAGAGAACTAGCTAGCTGTGAAACACTTTTGAAGAACTTCATTGGAACTACAGGCCTCGTTGTATGTTTATGTTATGGATTATGTTTAGTAAATACAGTTCTGAATGTATTTTTGGTTCGGACATGTGAAAAACTATTAGGATTATGGTTTAAGTATGTATGTAATGCATATTTTAGATTAACCCTCCCGAACTTTAATTAGATTTCGGTACGAGCTTCCGTTGTTATCGTCTATTAACAGGTTAATTAAGTCTAAGAAATTTAGAGAGCCTTGTGGATGTTTCTAGTGGGACATCCACGGCGGTGGCGCGTCCGCCCCCTTCGTACGGGGCGTTATAGAAGTGGTATCAGAGCAACAATCCTGTGACCCCTGACCTGTAGGGCTTGTGTGCGCATGTGATTGACGATTTGTTTCATGATGTGCGATTATATGAGTTACGTGTGTTTTACACGACCACGAAGTTTATGTGATTTGCATTGTGACTTTGTTTGGCATTGATGGAACTTGAGATTAGGAACTTGGTGATGATAAGTTTCGAGGACGAAATTTATTTTAAGGGAGAAGGATGTAACGCGCCGAAATTTTTGTTACTTGTTTTGAATTATGTGTAATATTAAATTATGTGTATATTGTACGCATTTTATTTTAGGCACATGTATGTATTTGACATTATTATTATTATTATGTTTTTGGAAGTGATTAGAAACGTTACTTATTAAGAGTAATTGTATAAAAAAAAAAGAGACAAGAATTGGAAAGAGGGGTCAAAATAGGTGGCTTGACCCAAAACAAAAAAAAAAAAAAGAAAACACAAAAAGGGGGGGGAGGGTTTAATTTCAACGTGATAAGTATCAAAAAAGGGGGGGCTACTCTATTTTCCTTCTCCAAACATAAATACACACGTGCACACTGCACAGAGAGAAGAGAGAAGGGAAGAAGAAGAAGAGGAAGAAGAACAAGAAGAACAAGAACAACAAGAAGAAGAAGAACAGAAGGAGGAGGAGGAGGAAGAAGCAAGGAGATTAAGGTTTTGATCTTGATAGCCTATTGGAGTAATCTTTGTTTTTCTCAACCTAAAATTGATTAGGGTAAAATGAATTTGATTATTTATGCTTAAAATCAAGAAATCAATTAAGAATTGGAGCTTTGAATTTTATGTTTTAAAGGTTAGTAGATTAGAACCCTAATTTCATTTGTTGGAAACCCATAACTAAAATTTTCATGGTGATTTGTGATTTTAGGATTATATGAATATTATGAATTGATGGTTATGTCATGAATACATCCAAATACATGCTAAACTAAGAATTTTTGGATTGGTTACTTATATTGGATGAACAAGAAAGTAGAAAAATAGAGATTGAATTTTCAAATTTTGCACATAGCCTGGCACTGTTTGAATTTTTGTAAATTATTAGATGGGCGAAAATTCCTAAAATGTTTACTGTAGGTTACCACGATATTTGGCAATTTCCTATTTATTTTCGTGAATTTTTGATATGTGGTTTGGAAGTTATGAATTTTTGATTGAAGCTGCCCTATTATGTGGTATGAAAATTCAGATGACATTTGAATTACTGTGAATCACTGGGTTGGAGAAAAATTGTGAAAATTTTACCGTGGAATATACATGTTATTTGGAGATTTTTGGTGAAATTTCATGAATTTTGGATGTATACTTTGCGAGTTATGAATTTTTTATTGAATTGCCCTGTTGTGGTGCATGATTTTGGTTATTATTTTAATTTTTATGAGTTATTTGCTTGTTGAAAAATTATGAAAATTTTCCTATATATGCTTTATGATACTTGGCTATTTTTTGTGAATTTTTATGAATTTTTGAATTGTATTTTATGATTTATGGATTTTTGATTGAACTTTTCTTGTTTAATGTGCATCTTCAAGTACTGTTTCAATTTTTGTGAAGGATTGGCTTTAGTGAAAATAATGAAAATATTACGATTAATCCCTCATGCTATATTGTATTTTTCTGCAAATTTTCATGAATGTTAGATGTGTATTCTTTGAGTTACGAATTTTTGAGTGGAATCCTATGTTTGGTGTAGTTGTGGTTATTCATATGCATAAATTAAATCTTTATCATGTTTGTGATGATTTCACATTAAAATAGTATGGTGTTTGTTATGGATTGTTGAAAACTTGTGAAAATTATTTTGGGTGGAATTAAGCCTTATTTTGATTATGTTTTTATTGATATTATTAAATTGAGCTTCTTTGAAAATAAAAGTGTGATTATATAGATTATATGATTTCAATAAGTTACGTTTTTGGAAAAAAAAGTTCATGTCTTGACTGAGGCTATTACAGAGAATTCTAGATCTATGGCCACAGAAGTAGTTGTCTTTATGTTTGGAGCTGTGTGAGTCGTTGGTTGGTACCTTGAGTGGGTACTACCCGATCGCGCCAATTGGCTCTTTAGTTTGTATTATGTAGGAGCTGTATGGGTCCCTGGTACTCCAGGATGTGAATGACTCATCAGTTTGTGATTTGAGGACCTCTATGTAGAGCTTTCGGTGCCTGGTTGGTACCGTATGAATAAGTAACGGCTGGTCCACCATTGGTTGGTACCATATGAATGAGCCGTAGCTGGACCACCAGGATGTATTTGTCACCCCGGTGTTGTGATGGTTCTTTATGTGAGTCATGAGTTGATTTTTCCTAAACTAAAAACGCTTGCATTGAGTCAAGAATATGTGATATGTTATGAAATTGGTTTTGGCATTGAATTTGGATTTTAGGTACGTTATGAAATTGGTTTTGGCTTAGATTTGGACTGTGGATATAACATGAAATTGGTTTGGTTTGGATTTGAACTTGGTCTGGGATTTGAAGAATCATTCAGGATATTTATAAAATTGTGACCGATTTGAATATGTTTAAAGAAATATATTATTTGTTTAAGGCACGTATGTGGACTTTTGAACGGAATATGCTTTATGTATATGTTAAGTATGAATACGGGCGGCCATTAGCATGATTTAGCAAGCTTTGCTTTCTCTTGGACTTCAATGAGGATTAGGAGCCCAAAGGACATGGTTGGTATAGGACAACCATGGTTAGTTTAGTGAATAGACTAACAGCAAAATTTGTTCAGGGATTTAAGTGAAAGCGAGAGTCCCTGAAACGTACCTGGTATGGGATAAGTACGACTAAGGTAGTCTAATTGTCTACCTCATAACAAATATGTGTGTGCTTGTGAAATTTGAGAACATGTTAGATATGAAAGATATGAGCTTATTTGATTTATGAAGTATGAGCATATTCTTATGCCACCTTCTTTATGTCATATGATATGTTCTGTCTATATGTCATAAGATACGTGTACTGTGCGATTATCTATTAACCGGTTAATATGCAAAGTATAACAACGGGGAAGGTAAGAATTATTTACTGGACTTGGGGAGCTCGTGACCTCACCATTTTTTAGGTTTTAGAACCGAAAAGGGACCACAGGAGTATTAAAAGAACTATCTAGCTGTGAAACACTTTTGGAGAACTTAGTTGGAGCTGCAGGCCTCATTGTATGTTTATATTATGGATTATGTTTAGTAAATACAGTTCTAAATGTATTTTTGGTTCGGACATGTGAAAGACTATTAGGAATATGGTTTAAGTATGTATGTAATGCATGTTTTAGATTGACCCTTCAGAACTTTAATTACATTTTGATCATGTGAAAGACTATTAGGAATATGGTTTAAGTATGTAGGTAATGCATGTTTTAGATTGACCATCCAGAACTTTAATTACATTTTGATAGGAGCTTCCGTTACTGTCATCTATTAAGAGGTTAATTAAGTCTAAGAAATTTAGAGAGCCTTGTCGATGTTTCTAGTGGAACATCCACAGCGGTGGTGCGTCTACCCCATTCGGGTGGAGCGTTACAGATGTGGTATCAGAGCAACAATCCTAAGACCTCTGGCCTGTAAGGCCTGTGTGCACATGTAATTTACTATTTATTTCATGATGTGCGATTATGTGAGTTACATGTATTTTATGCGAATACCAAGTTTATGTGATTTACATTGTGCCTTTGCTTGACATGGAGGGAACTTGACGTTAGGAACTTGGTGATGATAAGTTTCGAGGATGAAACTTATTTTAAGGGGGGAATGATGTAACGCCCCAAAATTTTTGTTGTTTATTTTGAATTATGTGCAATATATAAATTATGTATATATTGTACACATTTTATTTTAGGCGCATGTATGTGTTTGACGTTATTATTATTATTATGTTTTTGTGAGTGATTAGAAAACGTTACTTATTTAGGAGTAATTGTACAAAAAAAAAGAGAAAAGAATTGGAAAGAGGGGTCAAAATAGGTGGCTTGATCCAAAACAAAAAAAAAAAAAGAAAACACAAAAAGGGGGGGGAGGGTTTAATTTCAACGTGATAAGTATCAAAAGGGGGGGCTTGTCTATTTTCCTTCTCCAAACACAAATACACACATGCACACCGCATAGAGAGAAGAGAGAAGAGGGGAAGAAGAAGAAGAAGAAGAAGAAGAAGAAGAAGAAGAAGAAGAAGAAGAAGAAGCAGAAGGAGGAGGAGGAAGAAGGAAAGAGATTAAGGTTTTGATCTTGATAGCCAATTGAGGTGAGTAATCTTTGTTTTCCTCAACCTAAAATTGATTAGAGTAAGATGAATTTGATTATTTATGCTTGAAATCGAGAAATCAATTAAGAACTGGAGCTTTGAATTTGATGCTTTAAAGGTTAGTAGATTAGAACCCTAACTTCATTTGTTAAAAACCCATAACTAAAATTTTCATGGTGATTTGTGATTTTAGGGTTATGTGAATGTGGTGAATCGATGGTTATATCATGAATACATCCAAATACATGCTAAACTAAGAATGTTTGGATTGATTTCTTATATTGGATGAACAAGAAAGTAGAAAAATAGAGATCGAATTTTCGGATTTTGCACACAGTCTGGCACTATTTGAAGTTTTGTAAATTATTAGATGGGCGAAAATTCCTAAAATGTTTACTGTAAGTTACCCATGATATTTGGCAATTTCTTGTTTATTTTCCTGAATTTTTGATATGTGGTTTGGAAGTTATGAATTTTTAATTGAAGCTGCCCTGTTATGTGGTGTCAAAATTCAGATGATGTCTGAATTACTGTGAATCATTAGGTTCGAGCAAAATTATAAAAATTTTACGGTGGAGTATACATGTTATTTGGAGATTTTTGGTGAAGTTTCATGAATTTTGGATGTATACTTTGTGAGTTATGAATTTTTGATTGAACTGCCCTGTTGTGGTGCATGATTTCAATTACTGTTTTAATTTTTAGGAGTTATTTGCTTGTTGAAAAATTATGAAAATTTTACTATATATGCTTTATGATACTTGGCTATTTTTTGTGACTTTTTATGAATTTTTGATGTGTATATTATGATTTATTGATTTTTGATTGAACTTTTCCTGTTTAATGGGCATCTTCAAGTACTCTTTCAATTTTTGTGAAGGATTGGCTTTAGTGAAAATTATGAAAATATTATGATTAATCCCTCATGCTATATTGTATTTTTCTGCAAATTTTCATGAATGTTAGATGTGTATTCTTTGAGTTACGAATTTTTGAGCGGAATGCTATGTTTGTTGTAGTTGTGGTTATTCGTATGCATAAGTTAAATCTTTATCATGTTCGTGATGATTTCACACATTGAAATAGTACGGTGTTTGTTATGGATTGTTGAAAACTTGTGGAAATTGTTTTGGGTAGAATTAAGCCTTATTTTGATTATGCTTTTGCTAATATCATGAAATTGAGCTTCTTTGAAAATAAAATTGCAAAGCTAGTCCTTCCATATTTTGAAAAACTTTGAGGGCTAAAGAACAAAACTATCTCTTTCATAAAAATTTAAGCTTAAATGAAATGGAATTTGTGCTAGAACTTGATGAAGGAATGTATGGGGACATAGATATATTATAACTACTTAAATATTTATGTCAAAACAAAAATGACTGTTTAATTTTTGAATTAAAAATAATAACTATAATTAACCGATTGATAAAAATCTATTTACTGGAGAAAGATTTTTAATGGAGAAACCTGAAATGCCCAAAATAAAAATAATGACTCAAAGAAACTGTGAATCTGTGCTGAACTTGTATAAAACCTTTTCGAAAAAAGAAATATTACAAAAAGAAAAATTTTATATACAAAAAATTGAACAACTAAAAAAACATAATAGCTCAAAAGAAATAGTCTGGTTAAATAAAGATAGACTAGATCTCTTAATTTATGAAGAAGAAAGAAGAACTTATTTAGAAATTTGTGAAAATATAGAAAACAATATTGATAACAACGTAAATCAATTTGATACGAAATTTTGGTTTAATGATGAAGATTAATAAATAATGAGCTTTTCGTAACTAGAAAATGAACTAAAAGCAGTGAAAGAAGACATTAGAGAAATAAATAACTCTATTAAACAACTAGTAATGCAGATACAACTTATAAATTTAACTTTTGAACGAATGTTAAAACCCAAACAAAAAGGAGAATATACTCCTATAGAAATTAAACTTCCCGATAAAGTTAATCCCAACAGTGATGATGCTAAATATATTGAATGCTATCAAAATAACATTTTAAAAGAACAAAAAGAAGCTATTCAAAAAACTATTGAAGAAAGAAGATAACTAAAAGCCAAGGAAAAACAAGAAGAAGCAGAAAGTAGCCAATAATGGGTTAATATAATAAGCTATTGAAGAATTATTAAATGACTTTGAAAATCTGCAATTAACTGAATTAATAAAACAAGTAAACATGCAAACAAGAACACCCACAGGAAGTATAGGAAGTAACAATCTGAATAACTTTGAAACTGGAGAACCTTCTAATTCTTTTAAAACCAATCCAATCCATAAGAATAAACATACAGCTAACTTTCAAAATAAGAGAAGACCTCCAACTAGAATGAGTACTATTAATGAAGAATTCAAATTAAAAAATCCTTTACTATTAGAACCAGTACCTGCATGGGGATATTTTTTAAATATAGATTGTATAACTGATAAAAGAGCAGCTTTAGACACTTGAAGAAACTCTTTAATACTATCTTTAATGCAAGAACCAACTTATACTGCAGAAGATGGATGCGTTAATGTTATCTACAATTTAATAATCTACTCTCTCCAAGGAATTATATCACATTGGTATGATGCATTATCACCAGCTCTAAGAAATTTAATAGAAGTGGATGTAAAAAGAAATCTTAGAACGTCCATCGAATATGGTGTGTGGACCTTTGAGAAATATTTAATAGGACAATTTCAAGGACATGAATTTATTGAACAGCCAGAATTAAACAGACTGGAAGGGAAAAAAGAAGTTTTATACAAATTAACCGATTTAAGAATTTGTAACTTATTCAATAATAAAAGTTTCTTGTGTGAATTTGACAAATATTATTATGAGCTTTATGATTCTACAGAAAATTAAGAACCCTATATCCAACTATTATTAAATAAATTTTCTCATCCATAGAATAAATACTTTTCAGACAAATTTGAAATTTATGCGAAGAATTCTGCTATCTTTAGATCAGCAGTAGCAGTTTAAACTCTAATAAACAAAGAAATGATGGAACTTTGTTTACAAGAAAGTAGAAGAAGATATATTAAAGAAGTAACACTTTGCTATGAAGATGTAAAAGAACCAGGACAAAATGGCTGTGAAAACTATCCAAATTTCAGACCTAAATGAAAGCGAACTCCAAATCAATACACCAAGAAAACTACTCCTAGAAAAACACCAAAGAAAAAATTTTCTAAAAAGAAAAAATTTACTCCCAAAAGAACAAAGACTGAAAAAGCAAAAACTGAAAAATCAGTAAATAAACCACAAAACAGTAGTAAACATTTTTGACACGAAAATTTAACTCAAGAGAACTTTAACTCACAAAATAGATACTATAAAAGAAATAAAAAACCTACTACTTGTCAATTTTGGAATTGTGGAGAAATAGGACACAAATCTATTGATTGTAACAAAAGAAAAGCAAATGTAGTAAAACTATTTTCAGAAGAATTTGAAGAAATTCAAGATGAACTATATCCAATAACCTCTAGTATACATGAAGCAATTTCAAGTTGTTATGAATCTATTAGCTCTGAAACTGAAACAAGTACGTCAGAAACAGAAAGTTATTCAGATATAGAAGATGAGTATTGAAGAAACATAAATTATGCATCAACAAGAACAAGAAAATAATGAAAATTATACTAGAATCATAACTTTCAATCAAAAACTTTATGAGAAAATTATAACAACTGATTTTTCTTTGAAAGACCCTCGAAATTTTATGAAAAAATTGGATAATTTTCTAACTCGAAAATTAATAAGGTATTTTAAAATTTATACTATAGAACAACTAATTAAAATTCAACATTTACAAGGAAACATCCGATTAAGATTAATGACTCAAGAAATAATTGAAAAATTTGTAGCAGAAATTCCCACTAAAGATAGAAAATTAATTAAGTATGTCCATTTACAAGGAATACAAATCACAATTAATGCTTGCTTTAAAGAAGGAATTAATTCTCCTATCATTCTATCATTACATGATCAAAGATTTCGAAATATACAGAACAGCTATCTAGGAACATTACAAGGTAATCTAATTTACAAAAAACTAATTTTTGAATGCTATCTGAATTATTCGGTAACTCTACAAAGTAAAAATATAGAATACACTTTAAATTTGCAATTTAAACTCTTAACAGACATTGGATTACAACCCGAAAATGATGCACTATCCTTTTATTACAGAGGCTTATATATTTTTTCTAATACCAACTTTCCAATAAAAGATGTAAAACAAACAGGAAAAATAACTGTCGATCCAATCTTTTCAATAATCAGTATTATTATCTCTCCTCCTATGCAAGAAGCCAAAATACCTGCATTAACAGACTTCCAATTAGTTGAAGAAGATGAAGCATCAACGAGCTATCAAGCACCTATACTTTCTTGTACTGAAAAAGGAATACGCGTAGCTAATCAACCCAGCTTAACAAGAAGCTATAGTACAGCAACTATACCTAGGTTTACCCCTCCATTAATAACAACTAAGCATACTGGTACCTACGAAGTAAAATTGGACTATTTTAATGGACAAATATGGATCTCTAATAAAATCCTAATAGATATAGGAACATCACAAAGTCATTGTATACCTTTACCCATAGCAGTCTTGATAGCATCAGAATATAACTCTGTTACATACAATGGTCAAAGAGCAACTCTCAATCAAATCTCTGGAATAATGATAAAAACTCCTAATTCTACCCTGTTGGAATTTGATTGCTATATTGATCATTCAACACACTACTATTATTCCTGAATGCCTATGAAGCAACTTGAAATACCTATTCTGACATATATAGATGTAACTATCAAAGAATTAGACATTACTACTACTGTTTTGATTAGCACAGGATCCGAAATAACTTTCTTTTAGGACTTTTTACTGCCTAAATGGGATAAACTTTCGAATGATCGTAAAATTAGAATCAAAGGTGTTCATTCTATTCCTACCTATTTAGATTTAGTTCAGAACAATGTTTCTATTATTTTAGGCAACAAAATCCTTACTATACCCATAGTATTACAGTATAACTCTAGTTATGATATCTTATTAGGAAATAATTTTCTAAAACAGTTTGTTAAATTTACATAAACTCCTTATACTATCTATTTAACTACAAAATGTGGTCAAACTTTGAAAATACCCACTCTCAAACAGCCTTACAGAGTACGCGCGAAGCGTGATGGACATGGTTATGAACAAATCGCACTCCAAATACAAGCCCAAAAACCTTCATTTACAGTTAACATAATCAAGAAAGATGACCTATTAGCAAAACTGAAAAGAATTTGTTCTGAAAATTCATTGCAATTTTAGAAACCTGAACATCCTCGAGCTAAGATAGAACTCACACAAGAAATTTATATCAAAGAAAAACCAATGCTATACTCTGAAGAAGACATCAAAGTATTTTCTATACAAATAAAAGAATTACTTGAAAAAGGACTAATTAGACCATCCAATGGAGCATACTCCTCTCCAGCCTTTATGGTAGTAAACGAAGCAGAAAGAAGAAGAGGAAAGGCTAGAATGGTTATCAACTATAAAAAATTAAACCAGTTTACAAAAACAGATAACTATGTTTTACCCAATAAAGAAGTATTAATTAACCTTGTAAAAAATAGAAAATTCTTCTCAAAATTTGATTGCAAATCTGACTTTTGGCAGATTAAAATGGAAGAAATAAGTATTAAATATACAGGTTTTAATACACCTCACGGTTTTTATGAATGGATTGTTATGCCTTTTGGACTTAAGAATGCACCAAGAATTTTTCAATGAAGAATGGACAATGCTTTGAAACATCTTAACAGTTTCCTTATTGTCTATGTAGATGATGTTTTAATAAGTTCAGACGCTCTTGAAGAACATCGAGAATATCTCAACACATTTTTAGAAACAACTATTAAAGAAGGCATTTGCCTCAGTGAGAAAAAAGCTGTAATTGAAGAAGAAAAAATTAAATTTCTAGGCTTTGAAGTCGGAACAAACGGAATCAGCATACAGCCTCATATCTCTAGAAAAATCATAGAATATCCAGACCAACTACGAACAAAGAAACAAATTCAAGGGTTTTTAGGACTATTAAATTACGCTAGTTCTTATATATACCAGAATTAGCAAAAAAGAAAAAAGATTTGCAAAGTCTACTTAGAAATAACAATATTCTTGGTTGGACAGAAAAGCATACCGAAATTGTGAAGAAACTAAAGGAAGAATGTCAACAACTCCCCAATCTTAGACTCCCTAAATCAGAAGATAACTTAATTCTTCAAACAGACGCATCTGACAAAACATGGGCAGCAGTTTTGAAGACATATTTAAACGAAATTTGTGGTTATCACAGTGGAATTTTTTCTGAACGTGAAGAAAATTACAATACTATGGAAAAAGAACTCTTAGCAATTATTAGAGGAATTACTAAATGGAGACTATTTTTATTACCTAAGCCTTTTAAAATCTTAACAGATAATCAAGCAGCAACCACTTTTGTAAAATAAGCCTTAGACAATGGACCTCACATGCGAAAATTACATCGATGACAACTATTTTTATCTCAGTTTAATGCTGTATATGAGCATGTTGCAGGGAAAAACAACTTTATTGCAGACTACTTAACAAGAGAACATGAGTTCAACGAACAAAGGTAAAGCTCCAATGGAATAAGTGGACAGTACTCATTTAATTCAGAACTTTGAAGATATTCTGATAAATGTCAACGAATATTGTGAAGCTGTTACTGAAAAAATTAAAGTTATTGAGGAAATCATTATAGATCTCAGAGCTAATCTTGGAAAAGCTCGAGAACTAACAACATATTTCCATCGAACTATTGAACAGCTTAAGTTGAACTCTTCAAAGAGGGATTTGACAAAAGTCCAATCTGAACTCTCTGAACTCTCATTTCGACCAAATCAGGGAAACCCTTCAAACTCCCTCTCTGAAGAAGAGGAAGAGAAGCAACAACTAAAAGCTAAGCTATTAGTTTCAAGACCAGTTATTCAAAATACTGGCATCCGAACTATTGATCTATCGGACTCTTTTTACAAGAACTATTATGAAGCAACGGTGCTTGCTTACCAGAAGATCTCTAGTTTATCCGAACTCTATTATAACCCAAGGGATTCAATTTTTCCCAGAATCCTAGCTTTCAACAAAGCAAACCCTGAGATAGTCTTTGAACTCTTTACATATGGTTATTTAAATTATCTTTACCTAAGCCTCAGTCTCATTTAACTATAAAATTTCCTAGCTAACTTTAAATATGCTATTAAGCAATTCAGCAAAGGATATATTTACCTTCGCATCTTTACTATCTCTCCTGAAAAAGATACAGATACTATTTATTCCTCTATCCATCTCGTTGAAATCTCTCATGTCAATCCCAAACAATCTATTGCAGTTGAGAAAACAAACATTACAAACTTCCCAGCTTTGATATATCTTGGATCAACTATAAACGGTCTACTGGAGCCCTAGCTATCAAATGCCAGAGCGAAAGGTTGATGGCCAAAGGAACAAGAACTCTGTACTATAATGACAATCTCATCGTTGTTACCACTCATGGGGCAGAAAATATTTCTATTGATGAACAACTCTTTAACTTTAGCTATTCTCTCGAACCCAAGAAATTTCCAGGCAGCACAGCTATACGCAACAAGTTCATTGAACTTTACAAAGTTGAAAAGGACAAAGAAGAAAAGCAGATTCGACTTTCCTAACTCTGTCACCGGGTGAGACACAAGGGACCACAATATTATCATCTCTTACCTATGCCGACACTACACAACAAGGAATATCAAGCAAAATCAAGAATAGTGAAGTTTTAGCTGTAAAACTTATCTTTTTAGCTGAAATCTTATCTTTTTAGATTTCCTATGATGCAAGCACTTATGTCATAGCGCATCCCCTTCCTCTATAAATAAGGTAACCGATTTCAGTAGAGGGCATCAACATTTGTAAGAAAATTTCCTCTGTAATAGATCTCTCTAAAAATGTCCTGATTTCCTTCCTTTATGGAAAGGAGAACAATTATCAATGAAATAAAAGAGAAATCTTTTCTCAAAACGTTGTGTCTATAATTCTGTTATTATAATTTTGATCAAAGAGAAAGTACTACCAAGGGGAAGGAAAAGGTCTGAACGAGTAGGTAAGTCTCGCGTCAGGGTGGAGTAAGACGAGCGAAAGGAGTAAGACAGATACGACTCTTGAAAGTATAACTTCTTTGATTCAATATTGTTTTAATAGAATTATATAATATTAAGTTTAAAGTTTCATTTGATAATCTAGTATCCTAGTACCTTTGTTAAAATTTGATAGATCTTTTGTGTGAATCACCTAATTAATTCAACAAATGGTTTTATCACTTTTTCCATAAAAACCACTCGACCTCATGTATTAATGGTATCAGAGCTTAGACCTTGAGCAAAGTAGTGACAACTCTGCCTAGCCCTTGAACAAAGTAGTGACAACTATACCTAGACTTTGAACAAAGAAGTTACAGCTATAGTGTTACTTTTATTTAAATAATGGATTTATTTAAAAACAAATTACAATCTAATTCTAAGCTAGACAGAGAAGGTAACTATGTAGCTGCACAGAGTTTTAATTTACCAGAACTTAAATACTACACTCAAGAAAGAGCATGGGACTATTTAAGATCTTTTGATTTAACTCCTAGAAGGATTAGCCAAAACTTGTTAAATCACTATAAAAACAAACTAAATTATTTATCAACTATACCCGAACGAGTGCATCCCATAACTATAAACTTATTAAAAGATAATATTGCACCATTAGAAGTAACTTTTGAATATACAGTGTGGCATCAACCAAATATGAACATAAATCATTCTCAAACAACATATTACAGTGATGACGAAGAATAGTTAGAAGTAACACCTTAAAATAATTTGCAAAATGAACAAAAATATAAAAGGGGCAAATTTGTAAACTCAACGAACAAAACCAAAAATATTTTGTCACAGGTGACCTATTTAGCAGCTCTAATTTCAATAAGTTACGTTTTTGGAAAAAAAGGTTTACATCTTAACTGAAGCTATTACAAAGCGTTCTAAAGCTATGGCCATAGAAGTAGTTATCTTTGTGTTTGGAGCTGTGTGAGCCGTTGGTTGGTACCTTGAGTGGGCACTACCCAGTCCGCCAATTGGCTCTTCAGTTTGTATTATGTGGGAGCTGTATGGATCTTTGGTACTCTAGGATGTGAATGTGACTCATCAGTTTGTGATTTAAAGACCTCTACGTACTTTAGAATGTTGGGTGCCTGGTTGGTACCATGTGAATAAGTTGCAACTAGTCCACCATTGGTTGGTACCATATGAATGAGCCGTAGTTGGACCACCAGGATGTGTTTGTCACCCGGTGTTGTGGTGGTTCTTTGTGTGAGTTATAAGTTGATTTCTCCTAAACTAAAAAGGCTTGCATTCAGTGAAGAATATGTGATATGTTATGAAATTGGTTTTGGCATTGTATTTGGACTTTAGGTACGTTATGAAATTGGTTTTGACTTGGATTTGGACTTTGGATATGATATGAAATTGATTTTGGTCTGGATTTGAACTTGGTTTTGGATTTAAAGAATTATTCAGGATATTTATGAAATTGTGATCGATTTGAATATGTTTAAAGAAATATATTATATGTTTAAAGCACGAATATGGACTTTTGAATGGAATATACTTTATGTATGTGTTAAGTATGGTTACAGGCGGGCCATTAGCATGATTTAGTAAGCTTTGCTTTCTTTTGGACTTCAATGAGGATTAGGAGCCTAATGGACATGGTTGGCATGGGACAACCATGGTTAGTTTAGTGAATAGACTAACAGTAGAGTTTGTTCAGGGATTAAAGTAAAAACGAGAGTCCTTGAAACGTACCTGGTATAGGACAGGTACGACTAAGTTAGTCTAATTGCCTACCTAATAACAAATATATGTGTGTGCTTGTGAAGTTTGGGAATGTGTTAGATATGAAAGATATGAGTTTATTTGATTTATGAAGTATGAGCATGTTCTTGTGCCACCTTCTATATGCCATATGATATGTTCTGTCTATATGTCATAAGATATGTGTACTGTGTGATTACATGTTAACCAGTTAATGTGTAAAGTGTAACAACAGGAAAGGTAAGGGTTATTCACTAGGCTTGGGAAGCTCATGACCTCACCATTTTTTAGGTCTTGGAACGAAAATGGACCACAGGAGTATTAAGAGAACTAGTCAACTGTGAAACACTTTTAAAGAACTTAGTTGGAACTGCAGGCCTCGTTGTATATTTATGTTATGGATTATGTTTAGTAAATACAATTCTGAATGTATTTTTGGTTCGGACATGGGAAAGACTATTAGGAATATTGTTTAAGTATGTATGTAATGCATATTTTAGATTGATACTCCCAAATTTTAATTAGATTTCGATAAGAGCCTCTGCTGCTATCGTCTATTAACAGGTTAATTAAGTCTAAGAAATTTAGAGAGCCTTATGGATATTTCTAGTGGGACATCTACGGCGGTGGCGCGTCCGCCCCCTTCGGGCGGGGCGTTACATGTTGACTCATAAAAGAGTAGAACTCTTTAATCACAATTCTTTTCTACTTACATAATTCATACTCTAGACTTTGGAGGTGTTTGATAACATAGCTGTTTTGGAAAAAAAGAGCTATTGGGGAAATTTTAGCTGTTTTGATTGAGTCAAATAGTTAAAGAGGTGTTTGGTAAACAACTGTTTGAGAGAGCTATTTTGCCGCAAGCAACTCTTTTTCAAATAACTATTTCCATTATCCTTTTGGAAATAACTATTTGTGCAAATTACTTTATTATCCAAAAGTTTAACAAAATTACACGTATCCCATTAATAAACCATATTCTCAGTTCCCTACATTGCTTCAATCTTAGACAACTTTCATCTCTAATCACTTCTACTCGACCTCCTCACTTTCATCTCCACTATCCTTATTGCCATTAATAACCCTATTCCTAGTTCTTTGGGTTGATGAAGATCAAATCACTTGGAATGCATACATATTTTAATTCATAACAAAACTATACATATATGTTTATATCAATTTGAATTCATACAAAATTAAGCATCTGTAAAAAGAACAAAATAAGATAATAAGATGTAGGCATTACATAAGTAAGTAAACATTGAAAACAAACCAAAATAAGTAATGAACACAAATTATTTAAAATTAATAAAAATAAAGTTCTAAGAATGAAGTTAATTTGTACATATGACATAGATTTAATTTTTTTTAAAACAAAATAAGATGATCAATAAATAAAAACTTATTCAATTCAAAAGTATTTGTAATAGCTGAGGATTTTTAATTTTGGATTAACTATTTAGATTAATATTTTCATCAGCTATGTTTTATTGAATTAGCTATGTTAGATTAATTTTTATGTACTAATTGAGTGCCATAATTTATGTGAAGTAATTGTATAAATTTTCTTGATTTATTACATGATTATGTGAAATTAGTAAATTAGTTAAGCATTAGGCTAAGGTGGAATTGTGGGTTAGCAAGCTTGATTGGGCTATCCAATGCTACAATCTAGTGCATTTGGCATCTTTAGGCCCAACCATATTTTGGTCTAGTAGGGGGGAAAAAACAAACAAGAAGAAGCCTCGAGGGGAATCTCGGGTCCCTTCACGCCACGTCAGCAGGAGTCCATTTGCATTCCATTCAATTTCCCAACTACTGGAATTCATTTCAGGATAATTAAATTAAATATTTGTCATGGATCCCACAATTAAACATAATTTATTACTTATTATTTTTTTATTTTGTGTTTGTATTTTAACTTTTGTAATATGTGTGAATGGTTTTTATTTTCGAAATTAAGGAATCTTTATTCTGTCGACCATAAAATTGGATATGATTTTAAATTTTCTTATTCTTTTTTTTATTTGTATTTTAACGAGTGAAAAAAGATAGAATAGAAAGTACAATTCAATTAAAAAACTAATATAATAAGAAGGACTGTTATTGAAAACAAATCACAATACGATGATTTGACATGTTTTAAAAAATACAACACGAACATTCAACTATTTGAAAAAATACAACGTAAAAGATTGATAAAGTTTACGATTTGTTTTTTTCAGCACTAATTTTCTCATATTTATACACAACATAATCTTTCCCCAAAAAAATCTCAATATAGCCATTGGGTGCAACGGCTATATTTTGCTCAGGCCCTGCGTGCACATAGCCCAAGCCCAACAGCTATATTTGTGAGTTTTTCCCCCCTTGCCCAGCACACAGTGCAACGCAAAGTTTCTTTAATATGGTTAACAAAGAGACGCGTTTTGGAGGAGGAAAAGACAAAAAAAAACAATAGAGTGCGGGACGGAACTGAGGAGAGTTCCGTCCCCTGTGCCTTCGCATGCGTGCCCCAGGGGGTGACGCGTGTGCCTCGCGGGGCCCAGCCCTGGCACGCGAGGCCTAGCCCTGGCACGCAGTACCCCGGCTGGGACTGGCCTAAACAAAAGAAGGGCTGCTTCCCTTGCTCTTCGTTTCTTCATCCCAATAAGACCCGTAGAGAGAGAGAGAGAGAGAGAGAGAGAGAGAGAGAGCAGCGCTGGTGGTGGAGGCAAGCTGTCACGGCGGCGAGGAGGCCTGGACAGGGTGCTCCGGCTATGAGAAAAGGGTGCTCTTGCCCCTGTTCTTTGGTCTTCTGCCCTAGCAGACACGCAGAGAGAGAGGGAGTGGCCGCGAGGGTGGTCCCGACGGCTATTTCGCGGTTCGCTGGTGGTGGTTCGGCAGTGAAGTAGCGGCTAGCGGGTGGTGGAACAAAAGAACAAACCAAACCCATTCCGAGCTAACCCAAACCAAACCCTAAAATGGGTCCATTAAGCTTGGAATTCAGGTGGGTGATTCTTAAATTCCTAATCTACTAATAATTTTGCAAAGCTTTGTTATTTCAATTACTGAGTTGATTGATTATAGTTTGGTTATCGAGTTGATTTGTTATGGAGGTGAATCTGAGTATGTGAGAATCGGGGGTAATAGGCTGATTGTTTGGCTACTTAGAGTTGAGTTGGTTTAAGGATTCCTGTGGACGATGCTGTGAGGAGGGAGTGCGGGTTGTGTGTAAATCAGTAAGATTGTGAATTATGTTCATGTGTATGAGGCTGTGTAGATTCTGCTGAACTGACAGTATTTCGTAGTAACTTGGTGGCAATTAATTTCATCATTATTGTTAAGGCTGTTACATGCATGCTTTGTGCCCTTAGAGTGAATCGAAAAGTGCTGAAAATCAGTTGAATGGCTCATGAATCGGGTCGACCATGAAACGGATTCGCGAACTATGTGGCAACTTAACGTTGCCGATATACCCTAGCCGAACCTCGCTTGCTTGTTGGTTACGTTTCTATGCTTTGGTTGTCGTAGCACCTGTATTAGGGACAATATTTAGACTGCTTATCGATTTAGCTGAACGATATAGCTGAATTCTCTAGCGGGTTGAACCATTGAAATAAGAAACTTGAAATGGGTGATGTGCCATTTTAAGATTGCGAGCTTGTTTTAAATTCTTCATTCGTGTAATTGGAAATGAATTTAGCAACCCAAAAGCCTATGGATGATTTGCAGAATCGAATTGCTAAAGTTCTTGTAAGTGAAGCTAATTGAGAGTAAATTGCAAACTGGTAGCTTCTAAAAGGAGTTTTAATATTCATTTCCTTGAAAAATGAATGATTACTTGACCATTAACTCATTTACAAGCATACTTGCCAAAATGAGTGGTTGTATGCTTTTCATGAACCCACTTGACGTTATTAAGGCATTTTAGCCTTCCTGAAAATGGAAATGCCATTGTTGTGACAAAATGAGAATTTTGATGCAAAACATGTTTTAAGTGAGATGCATCTGAAATGTTTTGGGCTAGGAGGATAGTGCCAATGAATTCTTAGGGAGCAGACCCAAAAGTGGAAACCCTAGAAGATCTTGACGAGGGTGGAACACAACTTTAAGGAGCAAACCTGGTATATGGGAATCATAATTTCTAGTAAGTAGATTCAGAAGTGGGAATCCTAGAAGATCCTGATGAGGAGAGACATTCACTAACTGTAGGGGACCCTAAGGATATCATGAGTCATGAGTTATGAGACTCGCTTGAAGAAACCATTAACATGTGAATCCGATGCCCAGAAAGTGATTTCTTACTCATTATGAGTTGAAAACTCTTCGTTTGTGGGCTGTGCTAGCGCAAATGTTTGGAAATATGCATGTGCCGTTTAAAAAGGCTTTTATGGAATTTCAAATGACTTTCATGTGAAGAAATTGTTTCTTTTATGAATGGTTAATGTGGTTTAAGTGAAGGTCCTTGCCTTTCTATGTATCAACTCCATTTTCTTGTGGAAAAAAACTCTAGTTAGAATGAACTGAACTCTTGGCCGTTATGTGCTTGCATGAGAACCGAACGACGTATTATTCTCAATGCCTAGGTCTTAGCAAGAGTGAACTTGCTATTGAGTCATGTATGCCTATTATGTGATGTTAAGTAAGTATAATATGTGGTTGTCATCGCCAAACTACAAGAGTCATAGGTTAGGCAAGGTGAAGATGTTTGTGCGTGGAGTAGAAGAAGGGAAGGGATGCCATTTGAATTTTGGAGTTTATTGAGGTGTTATTGGATATAGATGGCATTGTTTGTTTAATATGTGATATTAAATATCAATTTGTGTTTGAATGCTAGTTAAAAGTATTGTATGCAACTATTTATTTTCTTGGGGTTGGGAATCACCGAATTATTCACTGAGTGTGTGGTAGCTCATTCCCTCTCTATTTCTCCTTTTCCCTAGGTTCTTGAAAAGACAGATAAAAGTCGAGTCTTGTAAACCGAGTTGGAACATTCCTTTTGCTCTGGGAAAAGAATCCATATGTGTATTTACACAGATTCATGGATTGGATAATCTAATGTGATATATTCGTAGATTCCTAAGCATATGTTAGTCAAATACTTTGGTTCATGCATTACATATGGAATAGCAGTAGCTTTGCTGCCTCTGCATGGTCGTGTGGGCCGACCATCTGAATCATTGGGTGTTTGGTGGTTGGAGTTGGGTTTTGTTTTGGGATGTAACCCCAGTGCGCCGGGCGGGTGATCCGTTGAGCTGGATTGTTATTTCTTTCCCCTTTGTTTAGCATTATAGCTTATGTACTCCGAGCATGTGGCCCGTGAAGTTGTGATTTGCGGCGTGTAGCCGTTGAGTTGGTCATGTCCTTATTGTTGCAGGTACCTAATATAAGGTTATAAGCCTAAGTTATGGCAACACTCTGACTCTGTCCCTTCTGTTTCAAAATTTTAGAAGTCACCAACACTACTAGCCCTAGGGGATAGGAGTATTATAGTATTTTAGAGAAAGGACATCAATGAAATTTTATCAAATATGTTTTATAGAAACAACTAATTTTACCAGACACTTTTTCTAGAATCAGCTAATTCAAACAGTTAATGTAGACAACTAATTCAAACAGTTAACAGCTTATACAAATAGTTAACAGCTAACGACTTATACAAACAGTTAACAGCAAACAACTGATTGCCAAACTGGGCCTTTGCCTAAGTAAAACAAATACCATACCCTTTGATTCCATGGACTTGCTAGAGAAGCTCCAGGCATCAAAACTCAAAAACCCTTTGCTTTCATTGAAGAACTCCAGCTAAAGAGCATCGCAAAATTTGAAAAGCCCCTCCTTTCGGCCGAACCTTTCGAAAATTGCAAGCCCTGGTTTCCCAGTGTTCTGGGCATAATAATCTTAGATTGGTGTGATATATTCCTCAGTGAATGCCAAGTTGCCTCCTCCTCATCCTTCTGCTGAAAAATCGAATGCCCTTTTAATCATGCTGCCGAAAATCTTACCATTTTCACTACTTGCAGTCAACGGAGCCCCGCAGTTCATTGCAGTGCCTAGAGATTCTTGACAATTTGGTAATATTAACGAGTTAAACTAGCTTCATATGTAATTGAACTGGGGAAATTAGCCGTAGTTTGCCAATGTGTTTAGCCTTTAACTGTGTAAATTAGCTTTACTACTTGGCAATTGTTCAGGCCTTGCTCAAATGATTTTTGTTGGGTGTATAAATTGGAATGAGATGGATAGTTTAGCCTTCTTGATGGCGAATTTCGATGGATTTTGTGAGATTAAGTTTTATTTTATTCTATTTATTTATTCTGGGTTTGTTGAATTTAATGTGGTTCTATTGGAAGAGTCGGTCTACGTGCAATCATGTGCGTAGGAGTAAGACTACCGACATCTGGATCTCCCCAGATCCCGCGAAAGAGGGACCCACGCTAGGAGGAGTTGTTGTTGGTGGGTTTGTTGAATTTAGTGATTTTGGTGAGATAGTTTTGATGGGAGGTTTTGCCAATTTTGAGAGGAGGAACAAGATTGATCATCTAGACTTGTTTATGGGAGTTTTTGATGGATTTGGATTGACTTCAAATGAATTCTCTGGACTCCTTTTAAGACATTAGGATTAATTAGTTAAAAACATAGAAATATCCAAGTTAAGCAAGTAATTAGGGATCTTTGGGCATGCTTATATTGGGTTTTGTATTGTTATGATGCATTACCATTGACAAGACATAAAATTGAAGCAAATTGCTTGACTTAATTTGACTCACTTGATTTGAACCCTGAATCTGCCACTAATCTTTATACTCACCTTGTATATACTACATACGAGAATCTTTGTTTGAGCATCTGTCTAGAGGTATGAGGAGCAGTAAAGAAAGAATTGGAGAGTTGAGATTCAGATTATCAATTAGCGTTACAATTTGAATATTTTTTGTCAGCTGAGAGATGCACGAGAAGAAAAAGGAAGAGCTCAGTGGTTTGCTTACCATACTCCCCCCCGGTGGAATTTTGCTGTGTTTATGGTTCTACTCTTCATCCAAACAATCATGAGAAGGTTCTGCTACACTGCAACCTCAGTTTGTTGTCACAAGTTACATTCGCTTTGTTTTGTGTGAGATGACTGGTACGCTTGCATGAACAGTCTCGTATGATTGATTACATTCTTGGCGTTCGAGATCCTATAGAATGGCATTCCCAGGTGTGCTTAAATTTAAACCTTCTCTTGTGAGATGCTTTCGGAAAATATGTATATTCCAATGGGCTGATGGCTGTCCTTTATTTTTGCAATGAAGAATTTGAAGATGAACTAGAATCACTATGCCTCATGGATGGTGTACCTTGGTGGTGCAAAACTGGTTCTTATCTTTTTGTCATTTATTTCTTCCACGCATTTGTCTCTCTTTATCATCTTTCCCTATTTTCACAAACAACCAATTGTGGATTATGTGTTTGTAGATTACTGGAGTTGCTGATGAAATTGGTGTTGGATTGCATTTCAACCCCTTCATTTCTTGGAATAACAAGGTAAAAGTTAATCAAGTTTGCTTTCTGTTGTTAAGTTCGAAATGAAGGATTCTGGTCATTTATATGTTACAGAGTTCTTGTGCACCATTCTTTTCTTTTCTTTTTTTAAATAAAAAATGCAGGCATTTAAGTATGGTGTGCTCAGACTTCATGATCTGGTTGAAGATATTCTGAACTGGGAGAGGGTTTATTTGAGTGGTCGTTTACAAAAGCCTGTACGTTCACCTTATTGAATGTGTAAATTTTCTATATCAGCTCGCTATGTCCCTCCACGACAAAAATACAGTAAAAAAATATTGATTTCTTTTTTCTTGGTATCGTTTGACATTGCAGGTTGTTGGTGGTGCCAACTGGTTCCTGCTGTGCCTTTTACATGTTTAACTTTGATACCTAATCTCCAAACTTCTGAATTCTCTTTATACATAGGTTCATATTCTGGTGGATACCGTGGATGTTGAACATCTAAACTCTTACAACTTAAGAGCAGCAGCCGCAGCCGCTTTACTACTTTTACCTTCTGATTTCACTGAGGTTAGTATAGTGATATTGCGACTTCCTTTCCTGCTTTGAGTTACTTGGTGGTGTATTCTTATTTAGCATTGATGCAGGAGGATCTTTATGCAAAAATCTGCAGCCTATCTTATATGGGCGATCTGCGCATGTTCTTTGCAGGGGACAGACGTAAGGTATGCTGGGTTTTTTGCTTCTTTTTTTATGGAGAAAATATCTCTAATCATTTTCCTGATCTAAATTATAGTGTTGTGTTTTGGGATAGTGGAGACCTTAGTTACATTTGGCTTTAACACATGTGCAACAGCTGATAGCCTTGAGTAAGGGAAAGGCTACTTTGGCTCTTGTGATTAGGTTCAATGGTTTTTTTTTCCCCCCAATTTTTTATATCCCATGCCTGTAATCACGTTGAAAGGGGAAAATTGGACTTTTCCTTTTACGTTTAGGTTATAGTGCGGGATGGTTTTGATAGTATCTGACTGACGAGAATGCAATTGAGTGGCTGATTTCTTATTGTATTCATTTTGAGCAAGGTGTTTCTTCAGTGAATGACATTTTTATGTCATTTCTTTTGCATTTTGCATAGTTTGGGGATATTATATGCGTGCTGAATTTGGTTGTGCATCTAGGACGTTCAATGTGGCTCCACTGGTGAACTCTTTGCTTGTATGACTCAATCGTTACCTCTTAAACGCTTTCTTTCCTCGTTTTTATTTTTGGCTATATGCTGAAATCCTTTGTCATTACTATTGTGCCTCTTGTCTGTCCTCATTGTTTTCCATTTCCCAATTTGTTACAGGTGAAGAAAATTGTGCAAGGGCAGTTTGATTTATTCAGAAGAATGTATAAGCCAGTTCTAAAAGAATTTGCCACCA
>JAKOGI010001693.1:117500-193889 GCA_029747015.1 Carnegiea gigantea
GTACCTTGCGAATAAAGTGCGTACAGCTTGGAAATCCTGGGGTTGAGACTCCCTGGAATCACATTGTAGTGAAATTTTGCTCTAACTTCTAATTATACTGCTTTACTGGGAGATCAAGTGCAATTCCATTAGGGGAACTAAAAATTTAGCTATGAGATATTTTGTTTCCAAATGTATTTTTTTCTTATAGCTTTCTTAGGGTGATCTTAGGTGCTGGTTTTGATGTGTTTTGACAGCTTTTTAATGAACAAATGGTGGATTTCTTTTCTAAGATGAGAGTTCAGCATCTGATGCTTTTACAGGATCTGCTTGCTTACTGCTGTTATATGATGCATGCAGCCAACATGAGTAATATAGTTGTGGTTTTTAAAATATGAAGAGTATTTGTTAAGATATAGAATATGGCCTCATGCACACCCTGGGAGAATGGGACTCACTTCAAGATTAGCTCCATTATGCATTTTGCACATATGGTCGTCCACGTTGCGTATCCTAGATTCGATCCTATAGACAATATGATGCGACATGTTTGAGACAGAAAAGCTAGTATTGCTGGGGGATTGAGAATCGAAATAGAGGGTAGGTTTAAAGGATTAAAGTAAATTACTACATATGATAACTCGAGTGTATTGATACAAGACTTTCATATAATTTATAGATCCTGTCTAGGTAAGCCTTTGCACTCCAAAATACGATTGTTCAGAGTCTGAAGAGATCCCAGGATGCAGGCCATTTTGCCCAAGTCGGCTGGACAAGCAGAGCCAGGTGTTGAAAGATTGGAAGCAATGACTAAGTTCATTTCATTTTCTGTGAAGTTTTAGAACGACATTGAAATTTCTAAAAGTAACACTTATACTATAAATTCGAGTCTATAGACTTGTTGAGTTGGTGCGATTTGGACCACAAGAACTTTACTTTTTAGCAAGGGGAGCATTGAAAACAGGGGTGAGTCCTAAAAAACAAAAAATCACCATTTTTAGTAACTTGGGTCTATCGATCTGAGTGTACTATGTAATTTGCATTCTCAAAGTTTATACTCGTGCTAGGAGTTGTGTAGAAAGATATATAAATCCCCCTAGAGAGTCCTAAAATGGCCATTAATTTATCAAGTCCAAAGTAACACGAGGTTTTAGCTTTATGAAAAAGTTATACTTAATTAAATTTATAATCGAATTCCATGTTCTTAGAAATATTAATGGATGGAGAAAAAGAGAAAAAGGGCTACAGACATATTTGGTAAACAGCTTGTTGAAGAGTTCCCCCCCGACTCCAAAAAAGAGTCTTTTGAATCAAAATTAGCTTTTTGACTCACTCAAAAAGCTAATTTGAGAGTTCGGTAAGATAGCATTTCAGAAAAACCTCTTGGATTCAGAAAGTTAATGACAAAAAACTAATTGTATGAGCTTTTTTGGAGCATTGACTTTTTTTTTGAAAACTTTGATAGAAACAAAAAATTTCACCATATATATTTTTTTTATAACAAATAGCTAATTCAAACAGTTAATACAAACAGCTAATTCAAATGGCTAATAGCTAATAACTAATATAAATCGCTAACAATAGTTTGCCAAACTGGGTCTCTATCTTTATTAGATGAAACGAACACAGTTGAACACAATGAAATTCAAAACAGGAAGCTGAAAACTCGAAAGGCCATAGATAGTTCAAAGAATTCTGAGAATAATCTTAACTGATATCCGGATTGAGAAAGCTATTCTGATTTGCAGCGGTATGCAATAAATTTCTCCTTGAAGCTTCCCCCCTCTCTGGATGTCTCACTTCAAGGCTGCACGCACCTTTATATTTCACTACAACAGAATGACATTTACCTAAGGAATCCACCTGTATATCTCACTATACCAGAATGACATTTACCTGATGAATCCAGAATGCCAAGCCATTCAAATAATCTTTCTTAAAAAGGGGGGGGAAAAAAGGAATATGACCTTAATACGAGCTTCCGTGACAAATTTGGTGTACAAAATTTTCAGTAACTAAATATGATTCATTTGAGGAAAGGGCAACCAAGGAACAAGGAAGGAAAGAAACACCGCTAATGAAGTGAGGGGTTCTAGGCTACAAGTTGCTGGTAGTATTAGCTGGTGGTACCATCAGGCCGAGACACGAACCGCGCAACCAATCAGCCACACGGGATCCGAGTCTGCCATGCAAGGAAAATTTACAGAAAATGCACAACAGAAGTAGTTCTGTAAGAGAAACTTATTGCAGTTGTAGTTATCTTACCCTATAATAGCAGCCCTCCGTAGGCTCATTGTCTTATCGTTCAGGACGTGTATGCAAGCTCCCAAAAAGATTGCCACCTGCATCATTAGTGCGTGCTTTTTAGTTTCTAACTGGTCGAAGAAAAAACACATTGATTGGAATGTAGCTGAAAAGCTGGTCCACTTTCAGCAGAATTTATAACACTCCAGGCAGCCATGGATGCAAATAGGAACAATCTTCTAAGGATAATGATGGTAGCCGGAAGCTCCACGAAACTGAGCAGATTCTTCACCTAAGGTGGAGATCCTTCAACTTTCTCCTTCAGGCATGGTTTAAGGTTGATCTTCTTGTTAGGATTGATTAAAAATTGGATGAATGCAACAAATAAATTACAAATATAATATAAATGAACAATACAAATCAACACCGGAATTTACGTGGATAACCCAATGTGGGAAAAACCACGAACGACGATGAGTTACAAATCCACTGTAGAGAAGAGGAGTACAGGATCGATCTTAGAACGATACGTTCACTAGGAAGATCGATTAGAGATTACAGAACTCTCCATAACGCTCTCTCACAAATCTAGGAAGATGGAACTGAATACTTGAATGGAATTTCTGTTGGTGTGTTGAGAAGGTAGGAGGTGCGCCCTTTATAACGGGGTACAATGAGCGACAAACTTGCTAGAACCCTAACCGCCGTAGCTAAACAGCCGCCGTCCACCACAGGCTGTGGAGTGCAAATTGGGCTAAAACCCAACAATCTCCATCTTGGACCAATTTTCCCCAACTCAAAGATAGCCACATCATCTAAGGGCCCCGAAGAGCGGACCCCAAAGGGTGGATCAAAGGTGCTGAATACCAACTAAGTCCAGACAATGTTCGACCTTAGCAATAGGAACTTGGTGAGCATGTCTGCAGGATTATCGACTGTATGTACCTTCTTCACAGTAACGTCTCCGGTAGCTATAGTATCTCTGATATGATGGTACTTGATGCTGATGTGCTTGGTCTTGGAGTAATAGACATCATTCTTGGTGAGATGAATAGCACTCTGATTATCTGAGAACACCATAGTGACACCTTGTGAAACACCAAGCTTTATAAGAAGACCTTCCAACCAAGTAGCTTCCTTCACTCCCTCAGTTGCATCTATGTATTTTGCTTCAGTAGTAGATAGAGAAACGATATGCTGTAGGGATGCTTTCCAGGAGATAGCACCAACGCATAGAGTGAAGACATAGCCTAAAGTAGAGCACCGACGATCAAGATCTCCGCCATAATCAGAGTGAACAAACCCTGCAACATCATAAGTTGTAGTTTTGAACTTGTAAAACACTAAGCACCTATTGAGGGAACCCTTCACATAGCAAAGAGTCCATTTTACAGCTTTTCAATGATCCTGGCCAGTATTATGCATATAACGGCTCACCACGGTAACTGCATCGGCTAAGTCAGGCCTAGTGCAGACCATAGCATACATGAGGCTCCCCACGGCACTAAAATATGGGACATGAGACATCTTCTCTATTTCCACTTTAGATATTGGACAGGACTTAGCTGATAGTCTAAAGTGAGCAGCTAAAGGAATGGTAACTGGTTTGTAGTTACTCATACTGAACCTATCAAGAACTTTCTCTAGGTATTTCCTCTGAGATAGGTAGAGCTTATCGACTTTTCAATCTCTGTTTTTCTCCATGCCAAGTATCTTCTTAGTTGCTCCTAGATCCTTCATCTCCAACTCATTACTAAGTTGAGATTTCAACCTACTAATCAAGGACTTATCATTGGATGCAATGAGCATATCAACATACAGTAATAGATAAATGAAGGAATCATCGCATTGTTGAAAATATACACGGTTGTTATAGTGACAACGTATATAGCCTTGTCTTATCATAAAAGCATCAAACCTTTTATACAACTGCCGTGGTGCCTACTTTAGGCTATATAGAGACTTCTTTAAGCGGTAGACATAGTTTTCATTTTCAGGAACTATAAAACTCTCAGGTTGCCTTGTGTATATCTTTTCCTCCAACTCTCCATGCAGGAATGCAGTTTGCACATCAAGTTGCTCCAACCCAGATCAAATAGAGCAACAAATGCAAGCAATACTCTAAGAGAGGTATAACGTACTGCAGGGGAGAAAACTTCATTAAAGTCAAAACCATCTTTTTGATTGCAGCCTCGAACAACCAGTCTTGCCTTCCATCTTGCATCTTCAACTCTAGGTATACCTTCCTTTCTTTTGTACATCCATTTGGCCTTTAGGGTACAACGACCTTTAGGTAATTCACATAAGTCCTAAGTGTTGTTCTTGTACAGACTCTCCATCTCTTCTTACATTGCCATAAGCCAGTTTGAAGAGTTACGACAGGAGATGGCTTCAGAGTAAATAGAAGGTTCAATACCTTCAGGTATCTCCTGTATAACAGCTAAGGCATGTACTATTAGTCCATGTTCATTATCAGCGGAGTAGCGTGCAGGCTTTCTAGTGGCTCTTTGTGGCCTGTCACGAGGAGTAGAGTAGTGATCTGAAGTTTGCAACTCTTCAGAATTTGGAATGTCAAGGCTATTGGGGTTGGTTTCTTCAATATGGTCCTCACTACTACAATGAGATACTACATCTCCACCTTGAGGGACATTTGAATGAACCTTTAACTCCAACTTCCTATTATCATCCTGTTGATCACCAGTAGAGATAGCAGACTCTTTTCCAGGGTAAAACATAACAGTTTCATTGAAAGTAATATTACGACTTTGAATGAACCTTTTAGAATCAGGACACCAAAGCCTATATCCCTTAGATTCAGATGCATATTCTAGAAACATGTATTTAATAGCCCTAGGAGCTAGCGTCCTATTGCTAACGTGTGCAAAAGCAGTACATGCAAAAACTCTTAGAATAGAGTAGTTAACAGGATTACATGACTAGACTTCTTCTAGAATTTTGAATTTGATACAGGAGTGTGGAAACCAGTTCACTAGATAGCATGTTGTAGAAACAGTCTCTGCCTAAAAATCTCTGCGATATCACAGACTTGCATTAGTGAGCATACAGCGAGCCCTCTCAAGTAGAGCTCTATTGATGCGTTCTACAACCCCATTCTGCTGAGGTTTCCCAACTTGGGTCTTATGTTTGGCAATACCTTGAGTAGTGCAGAACTCATTGAACTCATATTCACATAATTCAAGACCATTGTTAGTTTTGAGCTTCTTTATCTTTCTCTCATTTTGGTTTTCAACAAGTGCTTTAAACTTTTGAACATAGGAAAGGCCTCGCTCTTCTGTCACAAAAAGTAAACCCAAACTTTTTGAGCGAAATCATCTACAAAGGTCATCATATAACGTTTTCCTCCAAAAGAAGGAACTCTAGAGGGACATAAGTCGGAATGTATATATTTAAGGGTTCCTTTAGTATGGTGTGTAGCAGTGGAAAAACTAACTTTCTTTTATTTTTCAAATGCATAATGATCGCAGAAATCAAGCTTACCCATACCTTGGCTGCCTAGTAGACCTCACTTGCTTAGAATTGTCATTCCCTTCTTACTCATATGACCCAAGCGAGCATGCCACAAGTGAGTATGGTCTTCAGTAGATGAGGTAGAAACTGCAGCAGAACCTGTTACTATAGACCCTTGGAGGATGTAAAGACTTCCATGTCTTTCTCCTTTCATAAGAACTAGGGCACCTTGGAGATCTTCAGTGCTCCACCTTTAGCTGAATACTTGCACCATTGGCTTCAAGAGTGCTTAGTGAGATGAGATTGTACTTCAGGTCAGGAATATGTCTCACATTAGAAAGAGTCCTTATTATGCCATCATGAGTCTTGATTCGAATGGTGCTGATGCCAACAATGTTGCATTGGGCGTCATTGCCCATGAGTACGACACTAGCATCCAATGGCTTATATGTAGAAAACCAGTCCTTGTGGGGACGCATATGGTAGGTGCAGCTTGAATCAAACACCCACTCAGTAGCACCACGATTATCAATGGTAGTGATAAGTAGAACATGACCATCTGACCCATAGTCAACAACTGAAGCTTCTGCAGATTGATTATTTTCCTTCACCTTTTTGTTCTTCAGTTTGTAGCAATTAGCAACTAAGTGCCCAGTTTTCTTGCAGTATTTATAGAACTTACTAGACTTGCATCCTCTTGACTTGGATTTAGAATTTCTATTTGAGCCCTCCTTTTAAGAGGTTTGCCCTGTTACTGACAAACGTTCAGCTTTATCATCAGAATGCATATCAAGATCAAACTTCTCTTTGGATAGTAAGTTAGCTTAATGTCCTCAAAAGATAGAACAACATTGTTACTATATAATATAATTTCCTTGAAGTGTTTATAGGAAGGGGGTAGTGAGACAACCAGTAGAATCGCCTTATCTTTATCTTCTATTTTTACATCTAGACTTTCAAGATCTATAATAATAAAATTGAATTCATCTAGATGATTCTGAATAAAATTACCTTCCGCCATGGAGAACGTATATAGCCGTTCCTTGAGACGAAGTTTTTTCACAAGACTTTTAGTCATGTAAATTGTCTCTAATCCAAGCCAGAGTTCTGCGGTGGTGGTTTTGTCTAGAACCTCTCAGAGAATGTGCGGAGCAAGGCTCAATTGAATAGTGGAGAGTGCCTTTTCATCAAGTTCCTCCCACTGTTCATAGTCATTATGACAGGTTTCTTCTTTTTACTAGCCAAAGCCTTCTTTAATCTGTTCTAGATAAGAACGACCATCATCTAAACCTTTCAGATGTTGAAACTCATCTTCCCATTGAACTTCGAAATATCGAACTTTGTGACGGTTGCATTCAATAATCAATGCTCTGATACCACTTGTTAGGATCGGTCGAAAATCGAATGAATGCAACAAATAAATCGCAAAGATAATATAAATGAGCAATAACAAATCAACACCAGAATTTATGTGAAAAACCCAATGTGGGAAAAACCACAGACGATGATGAGTCATAAATCCACTATAGAGAAGAGGAGTACGGGATCGATCTTAGAATGATACGTTCTAATAAGAAGATCAATTAAAGATTACAAAACTCTCTATAATACTCTCTCACAAATCTAAGAAAGTGGAACTGGATACTTGAATGGTATTTCTGTTGGTGTGTTGAGAAGGTAGGAGGCGTGCCCTTTATAAAGGGATAGGATGAGCGGGAAACCCACGAGAAACCCGCTAGAAACCCTAGCCACTACAGCTAAACAGTCGCCGTCCACCATAGGCCGTGGAGTGTAAATTGGGGCAAAGCCCAACAATCTTCACCCTCTTTTTCTCTACCAAAAGCTTTTTGTAAGAAGTTTCTCAACGGCAACTTCTTGCTCATCCTCTGCTTATTGTTGCGACAGGAATTTAGAAGAACTCCAAATTTCTTCCTCGAAGGCATATGGGCTTATGCCGAGACATTTGTAAGGATCCCAAATGTTAATCCTTGGAAACGTTGGGATATTGCCTACAAATTCCGTGATCTAAAGGCAAAATTAATCGTACAAAGTGCTTGTTCTTTTTAACTTATCATAAGTAACTTATTACTGATCAGTACTGATGAATGCTGATCAGCACTGATGACTAATGATGAGTGCTAATCAGTGTTGAAATTGTGGTAGGAAATATGACTAAGTGCTGATTGGTGCTGACGAGTGCTAATTGGTACAAATGAATATTGATTAGCGGCGAATACTGATGATAAGTATTTATGATAAGTTGAAAAGGACAGGGCTAAAAGATACAAGGAAAACTAACTTTTGCATAAGGGATAACCAACCGCCATGTCGGTTAACATTTCCAAAAATTTGAAACCCGAAAGAACACATATTCCCCAAGCTCTTACATCCGTAAAATGAAGCATCCTATATCCAATTTAGTGACAACAATACTTAGCAAGGTTTCATTTTCCACTTATCATTCATAAATTACAAGCTCCGAATTTACAACATCGAATTGCAAAATGCAACGACCAATGCACATTTTAGCATTGTAAAGAAACCCAAATCATAGAGCCTTATTTGATTGAAGGAATTTCGTAAAGATAAGAGTATGTGAATAACATATAGTTTGAGGCACAAGAAGAGAATTGATAAATTAGGGTTTGAGAGTAAAACGACAACCGTATTTGATTAAACGAATATAATCGGTGAAAGACCCTCAAAATCCTCTCTCCAGGCTCGTGACTCGTCCGCGGCCTGGTTGGTGTGAAAAATTATATCAGAGATAACACGGTGAGCAAGAATATGTGTTTTTTGTCTATTGAATTTGCAATATCATACAATGGTTTATATAGTACAAGAGTCCTTGCCCTAATATATACCAACTCCTAGCCCTAGGTTGGGATGCAAGAAACCATGTCCTACATCAATTAGGAAAGCAAATGCATCAAAAAGAATACATAAATATTTTCTAACATTTCTCCTCAAGTTCAAGCATGTGGATTCACATGCCCAACTTGCTTATTAGAAACTGAAATTGTTGTTTTACCAGGGCTTTGGAAAAAATATCCGCCAGTTGATATTTGGATGGCAAATAACTTGCGACCAATTCTTGTGAAAGTATACGCTCTCGTACAAAGTCACAGTTGATTTCGATATGGTTGGTTGTCTCATGGAAGACTTGATTCTTTGCAATATGCAAAGCTGCTTGATTATCACAATAAAGCTATTCGGGAACTTTTATAAATATTCTAAGAGATGCCATGAATGATTTTATTTAAATCAATTCATTAGTCACTGTACCTATGAATCAATAATCTGCTTCAGCTAGAGATCGTGAACCAATTGTTTGCTTCTTTGTCTTATGCCATATTGGTGAGCCTCCAAGAGTGATAAAATAACTTGTTAAAGAACTCCTGGTAATAGGTCATGCCCTCCCATTTGAGTCACAATATACATACAACAGTAGATCACAATTACCCTTCAAAACTGTCCTTCTCCCTGGGTATCCTTTAAGACATCTCAACACTCGCTTCGCTGCATCCCTATGCTCTCTTTAGGAGCTTGCATAAACTACAAGAGAATATGAACTACATAGGATAGTTCTGGATGAGTGATAGTTACATAAATAAATTTCCTTACAAGCCGTCTATACTGAGTTTGATCAACCAAAGGCTTAACATCAACTGGTGCTAGTTTGTGGATTGTTTCTATAGACAAGAGTATTACCCGAACTCAAAAAGCCTGATCAAAAGCAGCCCACTTTTTCACCCGAATGTGTGATGAAAATGAGTTTCAAGTGGGTATAAGTATGGGTATGAGTATTCCGTTCAAAAATGGGTATGGATTCTTAAAACCCACACCTGATTTTATACACAATTTGCTAGTAAAAGGCAACTAAAATACGGTAAAATTCAAAAATAAATATCAAGCATGAAACTCTAAGTATATAGTGTTTAGTTATGCAGAAATAAATTTTTTTTTTTGCAATTTTAACTTTTAAGAGTTTATTTGTACATGAATTTTAGTTGCGTCGCTTGAAATTAAATATAGCATGTATGTAACTATGAGTTGAATATAGATGTTACTTAGCACACTCTATATGTACCTGAATAAAAGTTGTAAATTAAAAAAATCCGATGAGTATACGTATGGGTATAACCATCCAAAACATGATGGGTATGAGTATGGGTATAAGTATGATATTGAAAATGGGTATGAGTGTGGGTATGACTCAACCCGCCTTAAATTCGCCCCATGCCCATCCCTATTTGTTTCCATGGGAAAATCAATTGGCTTGCACCCCAAGAGTTCACACTTATCTACTATCTCCAAGCGTATTTCCTTTGAGAAATATCCCTTGTGAATTTCTGGGGCTTTCAATGCCCGGAAAATATTTAAGAGCCCTAGGTCCTTAACATGGAAACAATCATTGAGATGTGCTTTAAATTTGCTACAAGTATCAGCATCATTACCCATACGCACAAGGTCATCCACATAGACTAATAATGCCATGTACTTATCATCTTCTCTATGTTTGAATAAGGAGTAGTATGCATAAGATCGAATAAATCTACAAACAATTAGCTTGGAAGATAATTTAGCGAATCATTGTTGGAGGGCTTTCTTCAAACTGTACAATGACTTTTGTAACCAACAGACCTTAATCGATTGACTCCTCTTAAGTCCAGGTCATAGGGTCATATGTACCTCTTCATCCCAGATCTCTATGAAAGAAAGTGTTATTGATATCAATCTGGTGTAAGTCCCAACACTTGTCATTTTGGCCATAGGAGCAAAATTTTCACCATAGTCAAATCTTTTAACTTGCTGAACTCCTTGTATCACTAGTCCAACTTTGTATCTTTCCACAAGATTTGTGCTTTACTTTGTAAACCCATTTACAATTTATGGGTTTGTTTCCGGGAGGTAAATCTTCTATGGTCCAAGTATTATTCAATTCCAATGCCTCAATTTCCTTAGCCATGACTTCTCTCCACTGTGGATCTTTGACTGCTTTGTGAAAGTACCTGGACTCCACAACTTTGGTAATAGTAGCGAGATAAGTTCTATGTGCACTAGAAAATCTATCATATGTAGTACAATTAGCAATGGGATAAGGCTTACCTGAGGAGACCTTTCATAGTGGACGCATCACAGTAGAGGGTTTCTCGCGTCGGGCCACATAACAAGTATAATATGTCAAATCACTAAAAGCCTTTTTAATGCTCTTTTCTCTTCCCAAAATCACTATTTGGGTCTATAGATCATTAATCTCTACGGCTGCTAAGCCATTTCTCCTTTCATCTGGGTTTGGGTGTCTTACATCTTATTCATTTCCAAGACTGGGCTTCATTGGCCCATTCGAATTCTGAGGCCCGCTAATTGCTTCGATGGGTTCTTGTTCTCAAGCAGCCCTGTATGGGCTTCGTGCTGGACTATCAAATACGACCTCTTTCATCCCTTGTTCCCCATAGAGCACTCTTCTCCTGAATGCAAAGCTATCTTTTTGCCTTTGAAATTTGTGTGCATAACATAAACAACTAAAAAATTTCATATAATCACAAGAGGGCTTCACATTGAACATGACCTCATAAGGAGTTTTACATGGAGTATAGGTGTGGATGTTCTACTAATAAGATAAGCTGTGGCTAGCACACGTTCTCTCCAAAATTCAATGTGAAGATTCCGCTTGGAAATGTAATGCTTTAGCTACATTCATATTATGCCAATGTTTTCTCTCAACTCTCCCATTATGTTGAAGTGTATCTGCACAAATTGTTTGATGAATAACCCCTTTCATAGGTCCTGAGGTGAACTCATTTCCATTGTCACTCTTAATGATTTTTATCTTCATAGTAAACTGAATATTAACCATGTGATAAAAATTCTTAACGAGTTTAGAGGCTTCACTTTTGTCTTCCATGAGATATATCCACATATAACTTTATTAGGATAATCAACAATTGATAAAAAATAATGGGCTGCACAAAAAGCTTTAAAACGGTATGCTCCCCATATATCATAATGTATGAGATCAAAATTATTCAAAGCTATATTATTACTAATAGGAAAAGACAATCATGTTTGCTTTGCTCAAAATCACACAAACAATCTTCATGTCTACTGAAATCTTTCTGAATAGTGCTAGAAAATTTAGACAATGCTTGACTAGAAGGATGACCCAACCGTTTGTGCCAAAGTTCGTAGGAAGAGACCATGTTAACTTCAATTTCTGCTGCATGCTCATCTTTGAAACAATAAACCCTTCTTCTTGGCTCACCCACTCCAATCGGGCTCCTCACAGTAGGTCCTATGTCACGCAAAACTCATTAATGAATGTCAAAAGCTATACAAGTCTTTAATAATTGTCCAATAGATATAAGCCTACAATTTAATTTGCGCACGTACAATACATCCTTCAGTATAATCTTAGGATCTAAATATGCTAATCCTTTCTTGGTTGCCAAGGTATTCATGCCATTGGCAAGCTCTACTTGAATTAGTAACATATCATGAACATTATGCAAAAGACTGATATTACCAGTCATGTGAAATGATGCTCCATTGTCTAGAAGCTAAACTTGCCCCAAAGTTTTTCATGTGTTCACTTAGGAGTCTTAATCAAGGTTGAGATGTTTCGCACCTGTTCTGAAGTGAAACCGACAATAGCTCCACTGCCTTCCTCAAATGTTCCTGCTTCTGGCAGAGGCTGCATGTAGGGGTGACAATTAATCGAGTTCAGATCGGGTGAACCATCATCCACATCCATCACTCGCTTTCATCCACTTCATCCAATCCTTCCATCATCATTGAAAATTTAATCCAATCCATCCATCCATTATCTGTAGGTGAAAATAGGTAGATCGGGTTGTAAACGGATGGCGAAAGCTTATATGTAATATGCTAGCAAATTTATAAAGGGAAAAAAAAAAGGTTTACCTTTTGAAAACTTTAAAAAAGATATTTTACCTAGCCAAATGGACAAGTAGTGCATTTAATACATTAATTTGAGGAAAATCATAAAATTAACAGTATAATCATCAAAGGGGGTAAAATCTGAAGAATAACAAAAGAAGTAAATTAATTGTAGGGGACAAAGAAGTGGATGACTAAGCCGGTGATGGATCAGGTGCCGGATTGGGTGGAGCATCACCGTGATCTAACCCAATCCGTTAAACTATCATCCATCATCTATCCATCATCTATATATTTCGGATTTTCACCCACTTTTTTTTGGTCGGATGGAACAAATATCAATCGGATGCGAGAGAAATTGCCACCCTTGCCTACATGGTGTGAGCTACTTTTTCTTGGTAGCATTGGCTCACCTTCTGCCCATATTGTTCCGTCCTCCACCTCTGCCTCTTCGTCCTCTGCCTTGTGAACCCCAGCCATGTGGATACTTGATCAACTCGAAACATCCAACCTCGTTGTAACCATATTTGCCGCAATGCTTGGAAGTCAATTTTTCTCCTTACGGCTGTATAGTTTTGCCGAGGTGGAAGACAACGAAGGATGCTTCATTTTCTTGCTTGATAACTGGGTTGATCATCATATTTTTTTGATTCTCTTCTTGTTGTATCATATTGAAAATTTTATCCATGTATGACAAAAGATCGAGTGTAAGGATTTGACTTTGGATTATTGAATAGATATCATCATCTAGCTCCAATAGAAACTAACATACCTTATCATCTTCCATCATCTTAATCATTTTCTCCGTAACTCTACACTTACAAGTGGGCACTCGAAATAGTTTCTGAGTCCATGCCAAAGACCCATGAGCTTTGAAAGAAAGTCAACAAACTCCAAATTCCCTTGTTTACAGGATGCAATTTCTGCTTTTAGTTTATGTGTCCTTGGAACATTGGGAACTGAATATCGTTTCTGGATATTCTCCCACATCTCATGTGCAGATTCAGCGTAAGCCATACTTGCATGAAGTTTGGGGTCAATCACATTCACGATCCATGATGTGATCATAGAATTAACCATATCGCAGGCATTAGCTTCAGGTGCGGTTTCTCATTCATTTACCTTAGGCTTTGTTATTTTTCCATCAATAAAGCCTAGTTTATTTTTGGCTCTCAAAGTTGTTCTAACAACTTGTTCCCAAAAGTTGTAGTTTTTGCTGTCAAACTTGATTGCCGTGATAATGGTTCCAGGTGAATAAGAAGGAGACAGATAGTAAGGTGACTGGTTTGGGATGACAAAATCCTCGATTTTGTCTTTCTTCTCATCATCCTCATGCATGGCTGCAGGTTGGAAGCTCTTCTAGGATTTCGTTTTTTTTAAGGCTCGATAGGATTGCTCTGACACCACGAAGAATTATAATAGAGACAACACGATGGACAAGAATATGTGTTTTATGTCTATTGAATTTGCAATATCATACAATTGTTTATATAGTACAAGAGTCCTAGTGCTAATACTTAACCAACTCCTAGCCCTAGCTTAGGATAAAAGAAACCACACTCTACACTAATTAGGAAAGAAAGTTTATCAAAAATAGTACAAAAATATTTTCGCAACATGGTGGGGGGGGGAGGGGGAAGGAGTTCAGTCCATTTGTTTGTAGTTCAAGAAGCAGGATTGGTGGTTGTGGGTTCGAATCCCATAGTCACATATTAAATCTAAGTCTCAACATCAAGGTTTAGAGTTTATACTTTATAGCACCTGTTGCAAAAGGATGCACACAAATTAGACGACATAATTTGCCAATAATAGAAAATTTGTAAAATCGAGCCTATGACAAGATCCTTGTTAATTGCCATGACATGATGTTAAAGTTGTGTTTATTATTATTATTTTTTGGGTTCAAATAAGTTACAAAGACCATACAATACAATGGAGAGAGAGGGAATTGAATCTTAAATCTAATGTACTCAGGACCTCAATCCTAGCGACTTGGCTAAGATCTAATTAATTAAAATCGTGTACTTTTAATACGAATGGTTGATATAGGGTAAATTTTTTTATAACATGCATTTAATGCATTACAGTTTGATTTTCAGAGGAAGTATATGTGTAAAATACATTATTTTTAGGATTTGTTGCCTCTTAATTATTACCACGCTGCATTTTATCAATTATAGAACAGAAGAAGTTGACATGGATAAGATGACTACCTTGATTTCACAAAATCCAAAATTAGAGAGATGAATCAAGGGAGTAAAAAGTTATTGAGATTCCAAGCTACACATTAGAAGGAAAGCAATATAAAAGTGCACACTAAATAACTATATTTTTTTGGGGGGGGGGGGGCTCTGCTCAAATGGGTTGAAAGCCTGAAACCCTATTTTGAAGTAAGTAATTAGTAAGCATACTAAACTCTATAATGGTCCAAAAGGGTACCTAATGTATAAGGAAACTCCAACTTTATGCTATTTAAAAGAACAAGTTTAAGGTGAATTTACTTGTATACAAGTATAAATATGTAAGTTGGTACGATATTGGCCAGAAGCATATTTTGAAATTAACACAAAAAAGACAACAATAAGCATAGATATTGATTTGAGAAAAACCTCGAATGATTTCACACCATAGTCACGTCAGCAAGCCGATACCACTCTACGCCTAACGTGGGCATAGGAGGCTCAGGTCTCCATAGGCCACAAAAGGATATGAAAACCATCTCCAGTTAGGCCTAGAAAATAAAAACCTTGTGAAATTGCTATTTTGCTCCTCGACTACAGGTCCCCATAAATACTCACCAACCCACCCTGAAAGAGGTAATCAATTCTCATACAAATTCAGGCTCCGATGTCACTTACTGTTGGAGTCTTTCCCCTTTGAGTTAAGGCTCTTACCTTTTCTCAAAAAGAGAGATTTTTATTCCCTTTTCCCGTTAAGTCACTTTCCCTTTTCTTTTTTAGGAACTTGAATTTACCGTCAGAGGGTCTTTCTTCAGTCTCATCCTTTGAGGTTGGCCTTTTTCTTGGGAATGAGCACAGATGAAGGACGGTTTGAACAGTTTGCCATCACGCAAGCCCGCTCTCTCATCACATCATCAAGTTGAAAATTTTTTGTGGAAACATTTTGGCGTCATCTGTGGGGAAGAGTGTTGAACGATGGTAGTTAGTGACGCAACCAAGGCCAGGACCAAGTGAGAGAAAAGTCCCATGATTGATCTTGTCCAGGGCCAAAAGGGCATTCCTTCGGCGTCCTTGATGTCCAGGACGCCTTAGAGAGCTCCTAGGTGACACCCCGCTACGTCAAGTAGAGACCCCCCCGCTAATGCAAAAGGCGTATGTTACAATTGATGCCCTTAAGAACTTCATCATAACCATGATCCATACGCTCCGATAGCAGGTCACAGAGAAAGTCAAGAAGATCATGGAAGAAACCAGCTCCATGCAGTCATTCCCCATATTCCACTATGATCCGATGCTGGGACATGAGCATTCCGACCGCCAGGGCTGTCCCAGGTGGGAAGATGAGGACTCTATGCCTATATGGCAATGTTGATCCCCTGACTAGTGAAACTATGAACCCCTAAGGCCGAGGAAGGTGAACATCCCAAACTTGGAGTTATATGATGGAACCACGATTCCTAAACAACACCTAGGGGTTTATAAAGCCCAAATGTATGTTCAAAATGTGGATGGCACTACCTACTGTCAATACTTCCCGGCTACTCTAAAGGGAGTTACGCAAAAATGATTTAGCGGCCTCGGTTCAGGAAGTATCTTCTGCTTCCAAGAACTATGTGACTGTTTTGTGCGCCAATTCACCGGGAGCTGCAAGAGGAGGAGGACGAGCATACACCTCTCTAGATCTAAGAAGGCAAGAATGAGTCATTGGTCCAGTTTGTGAAGAGGTTCCACTAAGAGGCCATCTTCATCCCTGAATTGGAGGATAGAGTAGCTTATATCTCCTTCCTTAATGGCCTTAGAAACGGATAATTCAAGTTTTCACTGGCCGGGAAAAAAGAAACCACTTTCTCGAAAGCCCTTAAGAAGGCTGCAAACTTCGTTAGGGCCTCTGAGATCGATGCAAAAACTTGAGACGGATCAGGAAGAGGTAGAGTTGAGGAGAGAAACCCTACTCGGGCAGAGAAAAGGCAGAGGAGTGAGGACTAGGATCAATGTATTAATGCCAATCCATGGGGTATCCCATGGAGATCAAGGCATCCTATGCTGAAGAAGCCGCATCCTATGGTTGCGCTGCATAAAGCACATAATGTAACAAAGTATTATGAATTCCATGAAATCAATAACCACACCACTGAAGAATGCAGGGAACTAAAAAAGGCCATCCATGAGCTCATGGACAAGTGGCAGATAGATTGTTTCCTCAAGCAGGTTCCAAGAGCCTTTAACAAGGGCAAAGACAAGTCCCAGGAAAAACCTTAGGAGGAGAAATGCTCCCCTAAGGTAGTAGCTGAACCAAAAGACCCAGATTCAAAAGCGAAGGTATAACATCAAGAAGGAGTGCACCCTAATGCTGCTTGTTACCACTAACGACCTCTACTAATCAAATCAGAAAATAAAATGATCACACTAGAAGAGAATAAGCATGCAACGTATCAAGTGCAATAGCGAAAAATAAAAATGTCACTTAGAAAAAAAGGGAAAGATGAAATAACATAGTATGCAAGGACTAAATTCCTAAAAATTATATCTTTAAAATTAAATAAAGCCAAACAAAGGAAAGAACCAAAGAAGAAAATAGGAAGGTGTAGCTTAAAAGATTGGCACCCACAATACCAGCTTTAGTGACTCAACGAACCCCATGATGGAGAATGTTGAGCCTTAACTTGTGCATTAAAGGATTTTGAGGATAAATTTGATAAGGGTTTGATTAGATTCTCCGATTCTCTCAATACTATCTTAGAATTTTCTAAGATTTTGGTTGCGTGTTTGACGGTTATGTGAGAGGCTAAATTTATAAATGTAGGAAACGAGGGTTTCTCGAGAGTCGGCACGGCATAGGATGGGTTCTTTTTTCCCTAGGTTGAGTCGGCACTAGCATTTCTGGAAAATAGGTTCGAAAAAGTTGCCGACTCGAGATCTGCTAAGCCTATCACTACTTCGGGATGGACTACAGATAGTCTAACTTATTTTGGTCATGAGCCATAACTTTCACATCGGACTTTCATTTTCAGTAATTCTTTCTTTTAGTGAAAGAGTTTTGAGTCAAGTTTTTCATGATATTAACTTCACAATTTTAGTGTAAGTGTAGAAGATGACATAAGCAAAATAGGGAACACGTATCACGTTCAGCGCACGCCTTAGTAATGAACTTATATCTCTTCAGTTACCTATTGGATTTTGATGCATAATGTCATTAGAAAGCACACTCAATGAAGAATACACACATGCATACGCCCACACATCCACAAATATACATACATACATACATACATACATACATACATATAGTGTGTGTGTGTGTGTGTGTGTGTGTGTGTGCATATATATATATATATATATATATATATATATATCCTGGGTGTGTGTGTGCATATATATATATATATAATATATATAATATATATTCTATATATAATATATATATATATATATATAATATATATATATATATATATATATATATACATACATACATACATAATACACACAACACACACACGCACACAAACATATAGTATACATAGCATACATGCTACATACAGATAATATACATATATATATATATAATATATATATATAATATATCATATATATATATATATTATATATGATATATATATATATACAACAATCATACATAAATATTATATAGACATATATATATAGATATATAATATAATATATATATACATATATATATATATTATATACTATATAATATATATGTATGTAATATATATGTATTTATGTATGTGTGTGTTAATATATATATATATAATATATATTATATATAATCTATATATATATATTATATATATCTAATATGTATGTATGATGTATATCTATATGTTATGTATGTAGTATGTTGATATGTATATATATGGTGTGTGTGTGCGTGTGGTGGTGGTATATGTATGTATGTATGTATATATATATATATATATATATATATATATATATATATATATATATGTGTGTGTGTGTATATATACATATATATATGTATATATATATATATATATATGCATATATATGCATAAATATATTTTTGGGCCTAGGCTCTCCACCATGCTGGCTGCGTGGTTGAAATGAGATAGTTCCTCGATACTTGAGGATGGGCTATGAGCTGGGACTTAATCCAATGTCCACATGGGGTGAGGAAACTAATGTGTGAGTGGTCACAGCTATATTCCTTGAATCTATTAAGAAAGTCAACTCCTAAGAGGAGGTTATAGGTAGCATCTTTAGGTGCTTGTATTACTACAGTAGGTAGTGGTAATACCTTGAACTGGTTTTCTGTGCTATCTTGGATAGCTATAAACTGACCAAAAACGGCTTTGGTGAGTTTAGTAACCTGTCCAGATGCTACAACCACCTGTAGGGGTTTATGCAAGTCTTTCCAGTATCGTTCTGGATAAGAATTGGCGGATGCCATTGTGACATCTGATCCGGTGTCTATCATGGCGTGAAACCATTCAGGTTGGTGAAACCTGTAAACTAATTGTACCTTAATATATGGTACCTTATTCATGGACTTTACTGGCATGAACAATTATACCATTGAGCTTAATGGTCATAAAATGCTCAGTTATGGAATAAATGGTTTCTGATAAGAAACGCATCCCTAGGAGCAAATCAGCTTTAGTTTTAAAAGCTTGATTTTCCAGATGAATAATCCGTTCAACGGATTCAAAGAGTACAGGAACATAAGTTAGTTTATGTTCTTGCATTTGAGAATAAATCTCAGGACTAGCGTAGTTATGCTGGATGGCAGGATTAATCCAAATTAGTCCGTCTTTCCATTGTGTGATGTAAATCTTACTCACAATTTGGAAATTAGCCAATTTTGGATTTGGCAATCGCTCAAGGGGGTAGCTTCGTAGAATACTGCCGTCTATGGAGTATCTACCTTGCATACTATTGCATCTATTAAACAGTGGTTTCTGTTTAATATCAATTTGCCATTCGTTGATTGGCTGCAACTTAGGTCTAGAAATCTCTTGGACTTCACAGATATCAGAAAAGATATCGTCTAACTCAATTTCGTCTTTTTGGAGAAATTGGTCAATAATATGAGTGTTACTTAGCATGTAACTTACCATGGTATAGATGGTAAATGGTGAATGGTGTAGACTTTCTAGTAAGTCTGACCTTTGAAAGTGGTAACAGAGATTTAGGGCACGGTTAGTGTCTAAGTCTCTAATAGGTATGCTATACCCTGGGTATGTGGTGAAACTAAGGTTTTGGTAAACCAAGTTTCCCTTCAGAATGCCTATTATGGCTTCTGATCGATTTGCAATGCGATTATGCATTAATGTAAGAATTATAGGGGTGTCTAATCCCTTTTGAAAGGTGGCTTTCAAATGAATTCTTACTGCACCAAAATGGATATAACCGATCTTAGTTCGGTCCTTTTCAGGGATTTTCCTGATTTTTTGTCTAATCTGTTCGATGGTTACTAAGGGCAATTCTACTTGTCCTTCAGCTATATTGCTGCTAATAGGGATTTCCTGAATATTAGTACCAAAGTACTGAATATTCTTTCTACGGAAAATGTGTAATAAGGTTCGTTTAAAACCTTCGTGCTCATTTATCTTGAGGTTTTTAGATAAAATCTTTTGATACTTCTTTTTATCAAAAAGTATCTCATTTGAATACATACCTGAGGATTCACCTTCCTCTTGTTGTGAATGCTCTTCAGTCTGACTCATCGTCTGAGCTGCTGGATAAATAGGTTAAGACGAGGATCTCGTCTTCAGACGTTATGTCTGAAAATGCTACTTCTTCGTAGCCTGCAAATTGCTCAAATAACTCATTAGAGCAAACACCTGCAAAGTTAATTTTCTTGGGGCATTCATTTGCATAATGTCCCTTTTCATTGCAGTTCCAACACTTACAATCCTGTTTTTGGATTTGTTTAGAAGAACTCTTGTCTTCTTTTCTTTTTTGTTTCTTTTTAAAGAATTTTCTTTTCTTCTTGAAAGGTTTAGGGTGCTTCTTGACACGTTTACCAAGTTTCTTTTTGGCCTTAAACTTCTTTTTCTGTTTAGTAGGTTTGTCTAGTTGACAACCAAACTTACTAGGATAATAGAGCTGATCTTTACATTTCAGCTTCTTTTGATCCTTTTGAAGCCTCTTTCTTTTATAGGCTTTTTCACATTCATCTGCTAGTGTTACTCTAGCAAACTCAATTCTGGCACCTAATGTGTCAGTTCTTTCAGGTCGTTCTGCGGCCTTCCATTTACTAAATATTAAATCACTCCATGGGAATGGTAATTTAGTAAAAAACATATCGTTATGGAAATTTAACGAATTAGAGGCTGTGAAGATATTTCAGCTTTGTAATAATACTTTTCAAATTCACAAACATAGGCATCAAAATAATTGATGTCGCATATCTGTAAATTATAAAGCATCGTGAGGTATTTTTGCCTCTTTAATCGTTTTTCTCTTAAACGATACTGAGAATAATCTTCTCCCAAAAATTCTCTTCGAATTTCGTTTTCAATCGTATTAATGATTGTTTTATTGTCATTAGTGGTTGTTCCACCTAAATATCTTACCTTGGTTTCTTCAGGTAAGGCAGTGAACCAGTCGGATACTTTCCCACTTAAAGTTAAAGGGATGAAAATCTTTAATTCATCACCATCTGTTCTAGTGACACCAGAATAAATGAGTAAGGCTTTTACCCATTCCTTGATAACTTCGTCTGTATTTGTAACACAGTCAATGTTTAAGGTAGCGCCTGCATTACTCAAAGGGTAAGCATGGCCTGGGTGAGGGAATAGATGAGGTCTTCCCACTTGTCTTTGTCTAGACGAAGGGTGACGATATCGGTAGCGTTGTGCTTCCTCTTCGTCATCACTTCCTATGTGACTATCAAGATTAGTCTGACTCTCGGGTCTTACCTCTGGACCACTTGGACCACTTTGACCACTAGACTGAGTTGAGTCTGGTACTATCATAGGGTGACTTGTTGACGCTTCACCTGTAGCCTCCATATTACATTGTAATTGGAGTTCATTGGTCTTATCTAAGATCTCGTCTTCCTCATCCGAATTAGCTTGAGCATATTCTTGTTCTAATTCTTCTAAGGAAATAAACGTTCGAACCATGTTCGAAATTGAAGGATACCCTGGTTTGGTAGGGTCAATAGAAGGGTTAAATCTAACTCTTCTGCGAACAATTTGAGGTTCAGATTCTGACTTAGGAGTATGCAGAATTAATTTCTGGATTTCTCCTAATCCCTCATAGATACTATTTAACTTAGTATCTATTGTTTGTCCCTGTAAATTGGACTTCCATAATTCCTTATATGGAGTTGATGAACTGCTACCAGCTTTATCCATCACTTAATCCTGATAAGGAATCTCTAGCAGGGCTTGCTAGGTCAGGTTGTACATACCATTGATTATTGGCAAGTTCAGCCTGTTGACAGATATGAATCCATCTTTTATCTTTAGTTTTAAGACAATTTGTTTGGTCTCTGGGTCTGAGACATGAAGAATGGCTCTGGTCTCTGGGTCTGAGACATGAAGAATGGCTCTGGTCTCTGGGTCTGAGACATGAAGAATGGCTCTGATACCATTTTTGCAGTAAGCTCTGATTTTTTGGTATGCTCTGATACCATTTTTGCAGTAAGCTCTGATTTTTTGGTATGCTCTGATACCATTTCGACAGCTTCTTTTTCCAGTTATTGAGCATAGCTACAACTGGGTGCGGAATTATTTTTAAACCTCTTGGTCCTTCTTCTTTTAAGAAACTCTTGATATCTATAGTCATAATTTTGATTATGACGTCTAAGACAAGTGTCTAAAGAAAGTAAGGCTTCGTTAATGCCGTCAAGGATAGCCTTTTGGCGGTGGATAACATTAAGATGATAAAGATTATCATTTTCAAGAATACTCCTTGGGCTTGGAATAATTATTTCGCCATCAGCGAGTACTAGAGGATTATCGAAAAAGTCATTACCTAATCGTTCTAGTCCTCTTCTGCTAATGTTAATCAAGGTCTCTTTGACCTGAATAATAAACTCACTGTTTTCCTTCTCTAGAAGGCATCGTTCTAAAGCATTTTTAACTATAGCTTTGGCGTGTAATTGTTCAGGACTAAAAGGGTTCATCTTAACTAAAATAGGTTTCAAGCATATAAACAAATTAATGATAATTATTAGCCTTATCAAACTAAGTAGTAAAAATGCATCTTGACATAGAACATAATTGGTTAGAGATAAGGTCAATACCTTGCTGGACCTCAGCCTCTTTCGCCGGCGACCACCTGTCTTTTTGGCTACTTTTCTGGCTATTCCAAAGGTACTCCAGACCCTCTTCTCAAACTGAATAATGTTGTACTCCAAGATGTATAAAAACTACTTTTATTGCTAATACTAATAATTATACACTAATTTTATTTACATACTCTATTCCCTAAAGGAGTAGTTACTCAACCCTCATCCTCTCTCTAGAAACTTTAGATAGAGATGCTCTCTCTCTTCTTTCGATCTCCTCCTTCCCCTGATGCCTATACAAATGGGGGGTTGCTCCTTTATATAGAAGAGCTGAACCGACAATAGTACAATTAGCAAAAGTAAAATAAATAGAGAATCTACTTTTACTGTAGACAATAGCTGCTTTTCGTACAGCATGCGTTGCTTGCTTTTTGCTTTTGCTTAGTGCGTCTGACAATAGCTGCTTTTCGTACAGCATGCGTTGCTTGCTTTTTGCTTTTGCTTAGTGCGCTTGCTTTTCTTAGCTGGCAACCATTATGATTGTCCTTTGGGAATCTTTGCTTTTTCTGCAGCATCTGCCTTTTTCTTTAGCAGATAGTGGCTGTCCTTTTTACTGGGTCCAACACGCTTCCTTTAACCAATCCTTAACGGACAAATGCAGCATCCTTTTGTTCTTTCTTGATGAAGGAATCCACAGAGATAACTACGTGTAGAATGACTGCCTGGTATACGACAGCTGTAGATAAGGCTTATCCCTGAACTAATCTTGTTAAGGGCATCATACCTTGGGCTACAATTTCCTTCAGCATAGATGTAGATGTTGCTGGATGCATTGTACATAAATCCTTTGTTAGATTCTCGAAGGGCTTGTAACTTGTTAAAAATTACAGTGAAACCCATGGCTCTGCGGTGACAGATCCATTCCTCGTGAACTTCTGGTTGTTCGAGAACTTTGTTCTTTTTGAACTTCAAATTGGCTCTGTTTGGAGTGCAGAGTTGAACGATTAACCATCCTGGAGCTGGAGTGGGTAGAACCTCTGGGCTGGCAGATAGTATTTTTAATACTACCCAATCTGATTTGGAGCTTTTTCGAAACTTCTTGACTGCTTCGATTATGGACTTATGTAGTCCTAGAATTTCTCTGTTTCCAGGGCTGCATGTAATGCTAGCACAGAAACCGAACATTACTGCCTTGCTAACGTCATCTGAAGGACTTCCTGCAAGAAAATGAATTCTGGGATAAATTCCAGAAGTGTCAATTACTTGACTGTTAGTGTTCTGGGCTGTATAAACCCATTTTGAATATGAAACGTATTGTTCCATGGATATAGCCTGATTTAATATAGGCCTTTGTGCCTTAGGCATGATGACTGTGAAGTCATTTTCTTCCTCTGTTTCTGAGGAGGTAGAACATTCTTGAACCTTTCCTTTCGTTTTGAAAGTAGGCTTAAGGAGTTCTTGTGTGGACAAAAGTCCCTCTCCTTCTTGGAGATTATCGGACACGAGTCCTTTTCCTCTCTGGGCACGTTTACATGCTCCAAGAAAGGCCTGATGTATTTCATCAGATAAGTCAATGGCTTGTAACGCCATTACTTCATCGAGGCTGGATAAGGCCTGGATGATACGAGGATTAATTTCCTCTTCAATTTCCTTCTGGATTCGTGTCATTCGTTCATGAGCGACACATAATTCGTGGATGGCCATTTCCAATAAGGATCTGGCGTCTGCTGAAGATGTCTCTTCTTCAACCATTGGCTTCCCTGCTAAGAAAATCAGCAAGATAGTTATTCTTACCTTTTATATGTTCAATATCGAATTGATATTCCTGAAAATATTGTTGCCATCTATGGCGTCTCTTGTACTCAGGGGTACAGGGGAGCTTATTAAAAATGTAAGCTTTCACATTAGTGTTATCAGTTCTGACTAAGAACTTTACAGGTAAAATAAAGAAGTGGAATTTAGCAAAACTCCGTTTTAAGGCGAGTAATTCCTTTTCATTGTTGTGATAATTAATCTCAGCTGGCTTAAAACATCCGTTAGCATACCTGCAAACATGTTCCTTGTCATCAGCCTTTCTGGCTTTAAGGACTCCTCCCCAGTAAAGGTCTGAGGCATCTGTTTCAACTATTAGTTGATCACCTGGTTCAGGGATGGCCAATCTAGGTAATTGACTACACATCTTCTTGAGTTGTTGGACAAGATGGGTGTGGTAGTCTTGCCATTGTAAATTTAATCTTTTCTTAAGAAGGTCTTGAAGTGGACCTCTTAGCCATGCTAGGTTAGGCACAAAGTCACTGACGTAATTGATACATCCTAGGAAACGTTCAACCTGTTTTCGGTCGCAGAGTTTATCAGGGAAATTAGCAACTTTTTCACATATGTGGGGTTGCATTTCTATACCCTTATGGTCGATCTTTAGACCTAAAAACTCGATTTGTTCTTTTGCAATCTCAGCTTTTTTAGCTGATAGTATTAATCCGTGATTACGGCTTTTCTCAATGAATTTCATGAGATGAGTTGCATGATCTGCAATATTAGAAGAAAAGATCAAGATATCATCAACGTAAACTAGACAAAAGTCTGAATATTCATTGAAGATATTATCCATTCTTCTTTGAAAGATCTGTGGGGCGTTTTTTAGTCCCATAGGCATTACATTCCAAATGTATTGCCCCTGAGGTGTGCTGAATGCAGTTAAGGGCTTAGCAGATTCTTTTAGTTTGATCTGATAAAATCCTGACTTGCAGTCAAATTTGGAAAACCACTTTTTGTTAAGGGTTTTGTTGATAAGCAATTCCTTATTAGGAAGGAAATAACCATCAAAGACGGTTAATTCGTTTAGCCTTTTGTAGTTAATCACCATTCTTGGCTTACCTCTCTTTTGTTCAGAGTGGTTGTTTACCATGAATGCTGGGCTACTATGAGGACTTTTGTTATCCTCAGTGCTTTTGAAAGCTAATTGCTTTTCTTCGAGTTCTTTGAGTTGGACTTTGAACTCGAGTTCATCTGCCTGACTATATCTCATGGGCTTAACTCGTACAATTGAGTTGGCCTCTTTGAGTTGGATGTCTGCATAAGACTTATCCTTGTCCCAATATTTCAATGGGTTGTCATCGAAATGGGCTTGTAGAAGTGTTTTTACTTCGTTCTCTAGCCGAAATTCTAATGCTCTTTGGGTGTTTGATAGAGCATTTAGCAATTGGGCTTTGACCTTAGAATGGTCTTTGGGCTTTTTGTAAGGTTTTTGGGCCGGTTTATATTTTTGGGCCTAGGCTCTCCACCATGCTGGCTGCGTGGTTGAAATGAGATAGTTCCTCGATACTGAGGATGGGCTACGAGCTGGGACTTAATCCAATGTCCACATGGGGTGAGGAAACTAATGTGTGAGTGGTCACAGCTATATTCCTTGAATCTATTAAGAAAGTCAACTCCTAAGAGGAGGTTATAGGTAGCATCTTTAGGTGCTTGTATTACTACAGTAGGTAGTGGTAATACCTTGAACTGGTTTTCTGTGCTATCTTGGATGGCTATAAACTGACCAAAAACGGCTTTGGTGAGTTTAGTAACCTGTCCAGATGCTACAACCACCTGTAGGGGTTTATGCAAGTCTTTCCAGTATCGTTCTGGATAAGAATTGGCGGATGCCATTGTGACATCTGATCCGATGTCTATCATGGCATGAAACCATTCAGGTTGATGAAACCTGTAAACTAACTGTACCTTAATATATGGTAGCTTATTCATGGACTTTACTGGCATGAACAATTATACCATTGAGCTTAATGGTCATAAAATGCTCAGTTATGGCATAAATGGTTTCTGATAAGAAACGCATTCCTAAGAGCAAATCAGCTTTAGTATTGAAAGCTTGATTTTCCAGATGAATAATCCGTTCAACGGATTCAAAGAGTACAGGAACATAAGTTAGTTTATGTTCTTGCATTTGAGAATAAATCTCAGGATTAGCGTAGTTATGCTGGATGGTAGGATTAATCCAAATTAATCCGTCTTTCCATTGTGTGATGTAAATCTTACTCACAATTTGGAAATTAGCCAGTTTTGGACTTGGCAATCGCTCAAGGGGGTAACTTCGTAGAATACTACCGTCTACGGAGTATCTACCTTGCATACTATTGCATCTATTAAACAGTGGTTTCTGTTTAATATCAATTTGCCACTCGTTGATTGGCTGCAACTTAGGTCTAGAAATCTCCTGGATTTCACAGATATCAGAAAAGATATCGTCTAACTCAATTTCGTCTTTTTGGAGAAATTGGTCAATAATATGAGTGTTACTTAGCATGTAACTTACCATGGTATAGATGGTAAAAGGTGAATGGTGTAGACTTTCTAGTAAGTCTGACCTTTGAAAGTGGTAACAGAGATTTAGGGCACGGTTGGTGTCTAAATCCCTAATCGGTATGCTATACCCTGGGTATGTGGTGAAACTAAGGTTTTGGTAAACCAAGGTTCCCTTCAGAATGCCTATTATGGCTTCTGATCGATTTGCAATGCGATTATGCATTAATGTAAGAATTATAGGGGTGTCCAATCCCTTTTGAAAGGTGGCTTTCAAATGAATTCTCACTGCACCAAAATGGATATAACCGATCTTAGTTCGGTCCTTTTCAGGGATTTTCCTGATTTTTTGTCTAATCTGTTCGATGGTTACTAAGGGCAAGTCTACTTGTCCTTCAGCTATATTGCTGCTAATAGGGATTTCCTGAATATTAGTACCAAAGTACTGAATATTCTTTCTACGGAAAATGTGTAATAAGGTTCGTTTAAAACCGTCGTGCTCATTTATCTTGAGGTTTTTAGATAAAATCTTTTGATACTTCTTTTTATCGAAAAGTATCTCATTTGAATACGTACCTGAGGATTCACCTTCCTCTTGTTGTGGATGCTCTTCAGTCTGACTCATCGTCTGAGCTGCTGGATAAATAGGTTAAGACGAGGATCTCGTCTTCAGACGTTATGTCTGAAAATGCCACTTCTTCGTAGCCTGCAAATTGCTCAAATAACTCATTAGAGCAAACACCTGCAAAGTTAATTTTCTTGGGGCATTCATTTGCATAATGTCCCTTTTCATTGCAGTTCCAACATTTACAATCCTGTTTTTGGATTTGCTTAGAAGAACTCTTGTCTTCCTTTTTCTTTTGTTTCTTTTTAAAGAACTTTCTTTTCTTCTTGAAAGGTTTAGGGTGCTTCTTGACCCGTTTACCAAGTTTCTTTTTGGCCTTAAACTTCTTTTTCTGTTTAGTAGGTTTGTCTAATTGACAACCAAACTTACTAGGATAATAGAGCTGATCTTTACATTTTAGCTTCTTTTGGTCCTTTTGAAGCCTCTTTCTTTTATAGGCTTTTTCACATTCATCTGCTAGTGTTACTCTAGCAAACTCAATTCTGGCACCTAATGTGTCAGTCCTTTCAGGTCGTTCTGCGGCCTTCCATTTACTAAATATTAAATCACTCCATGGGAATGGTAATTTAGTAAAAAACATATCGTTATGGAAATTTAACGAATTAGAGGCTGCTGAAGATATTTCGGCTTTGTAATAGCACTTTTCAAATTCACAAACATAGGCATCAAAATAATTGATGTCGCATATCTGTAAATTATAAAGCATCGTGAGGTATTTTTGCCTCTTTAATCGTTTTTCTCTTAAACAATACTGAGAATAATCTTCTCCCAAAAATTCTCTTCGAATTTCGTTCTCAATCGTATTAATGATTGTTTTATTGTCATTAGTGGTTGTTCCACCTAAATATCTTACCTTGGTTTCTTCAGGTAAGGCAGTGAACCAGTCAGATACTTTCCCACTTAAAGTTAAAGGGATGAAAATCTTTAATTCATCACCATCTGTTCTAGTGACACCAGAATAAATGAGTAAGGCTTTTACCCATTCCTTGATAACTTCGTCTGTATTTGTAACACAGTCAATGTTTAAGGTAGCGCCTGCATTACTCAAAGGGTAGGCATGGCCTGGGTGAGGGAATAGATGAGGTCTTCCCACTCGTCTTTGTCTAGACGAAGGGTGACGATATCGGTAGCGTTATGCTTCCTCTTCGTCATCACTTCCTATGTGACTATCAAGATTAGTCTGACTCTCAGGTCTTACCTCTGGACCACTTGGACCACTTTGACCACTAGACTGCGTCGAGTCTGGTACAATCATGGGGTGACTTATTGATGCTTCACCTGTAGCCTCCATATTACATTGTAATTGGAGTTCATTGATCTTATCTAAGATCTCGTCTTCCTCATCAGAATTAGCTTGAGCATATTCTTGCTCTAATTCTTCTAAGGAAATAAACGTTCAAAACATGTTCGAAATTGAAGGATACCCTGGTTTGGTAGGGTCGATAGAAGGGTTAAATCTAACTCTTCTGCGAACAATTTGAGGTTCAGGTTCTGATTTAGGAGTGTGCAGAATTAATTTCTGGATTTCTCCTAATCCCTCATAGATACTATTTAACTTAGTATCTATTGTTTGTCCTTGTAAATTGGACTTCCATAATTCCTTATATGGAGTTGATGAACTGCTACCAGCTTTATCCATCACTTAATCCTGATAAGGAATCTCTAGCAGGGCTTGCTAGGTCAGGGTGTACATACCATTGATTATTGGCAAGTTCAGCCTGTTGACAGATATGAATCCATCTTTTATCTTTAGTTTTAAGACAATTTGTTTGGTCTCTGGGTCTAAGACATGAAGAATGGCTCTGATACCATTTTGACAGCTTCTTTTTCCAGTTATTGAGCATAGCTACAACTGGGTGCGGAATTATTTTTAGACCTATTGGTCCTTCTCCTTTTAAGGAATTCTTGATATCTATAGTCATAATTTTGATTATGACGTCTAAGACAAGTGTCTAAAGAAAGTTAGGCCTCGTTAATGCCGTCAAGGATAGCCTTTTGACGCTGGATAACATTCATATGATAAAGATTATCATTTTCAAGGATACTCCTTGGGCTTGGAATAATTATCTCGCCATCAGCGAGTACTAGAGGATTATCAAAAAAGTCATTACCTAATCGTTCTAGTCCTCTTCTGCTAATGTTAATCAAGGTCTCTTTGACCTGAATAATAAACTCACTGTTTTCCTTCTCTAGAAGGCATCGTTCTAAAGCATTTTTAACTATGGCTTTGGCGTGTAGTTGTTCAGGGCTAAAAGGGTTCATCTTAACTAAAATAGGTTTCAAGCATATAAACAAAGTAATGATAATTATTAGTCTTATCAAACTAAGTAGTAGAAATGCATCTTGACATAGAACATAATTGGTTAGAGATAAGGTCAATACCTTGCTGGACCTCAGCCTCTTTCGCCGGCGACCACCTATCTTTTGGCTACTTCTCTGGCTATTCCAAAGGTACTCCAGACCCTCTTCTCAAACTGAATAATGTTGTACTCCAAGATGTATAAAAACTACTTTTATTGATAATACTAATAATTATACGCTAACTTTGTTTACATACTCTACTCCCTAAAGGAGTAGTTACTCAGCTTTCATTCTCTCTCTAAGGATAAGAGTTTCTCTCCCTTCATTCGATGCCTATACAAATGGAGGGTTGCTCCTTTATATAGAAGAGCTGAACCGACAATAGTACAATTAGCAAAAGTAAAATAAATAGAGAATCTACTTTTACTGTAGACAATAGCTGCTTTTCGTACAGCATGCATTGCTTGCCTTTTGCTTTTGCTTAGTGCGTTTGCTTTTCTTAGCTGGCAACCATTATAATCGTCCTTTTGGGAATCTTTGCTTTTTCTGCCTTTTTCTTTAGCAGATAGTGGCTGTCCCTTTCACTGGGTCCAACACGCTTCCTTTAACCAATCCTTAACGGACAAATGCAGCATCCTTTTGTTCTTCCTTGATGAAGGAATCCACAGAGATAACTACGTGTAGAATGACTGCCTGGTATACGACAGCTGTAGATAAGGCTTATCCCTGAACTAATCTTGTTAAGGGCATCATACCTTGGACTACAATTTCCTTCAGCATAAATGTAGATGTTGCTGGGTGAATTGTACATAAATCCTTTGTTAGATCCTCGAAGGGCTTGTAACTTGTTAAAAATTACAGTGAAACCCATGGCTCTGCGGTGACAGATCCATTCTTCGTGAACTTCTGGTTGTTCGAGAACTTTGTTCTTTTTGAACTTCAAATTGGCTCTGTTTGGAGTGCAGAGTTGAACGATTAACCATCCTGGAGCTGGAGTGGGGAGAACCTCTGGGCTGGCAGATAGTATTTTTAATACTACCCAATCTGATTTGGAGCTTTTTCGAAACTTCTTGACTGCTTCGATTATGGACTTATGTAGTCCTAGAATTTCTCTGTTTCCTGGGCTACATGTAATGCTAGCACAGAAACCAAACATTACTGCCTTGCTAACGTCGTCTGCAAGACTTCCTGCAAGAAAATGAATTCTGGGATATATTCCAGAAGTGTCAATTACTTGACTGTTAGTGCTCTGGGCTGCATAAACCCATTTTGTATATGAAACGTATTGTTCCATGCATATAGCCTGATTTAATATAGGCCTTTGTGCCTTAGGCATGATGACTGTGAAGTCATTTTCTTCCTCTGTTTCTGAGGAGGTAGAACATTCTTGAACCTTTCCTTTCGTTTTGAAAGTAGGCTTAAGGAGTTCTTGTGTGGACAAAAGTCCCTCTCCTTCTTGGAGATTATCGGACACGAGTCCTTTTCCTCTCTGGACACGTTTACATGCTCCAAGAAAGGCCTGATGTATTTCATCAGATAAGTCAATGGCTTGTAACGCCATTACTTCATCGAGGCTGGATAAGGCCTGGATGATGCGAGGATTAATTTCCTCTTCAATTTCTGTCTGGATCTGTGTCATTCGTTCATGAGCGACACATAATTCCTGGATGGCCATTTCCAATAAGGATCTGGCGTCTGCTGAAGATGTCTGTTCTTCAACCATTGGCTTCACTGCTAAGAAAATCAGCAAGATGGTTATTCTTACCTTTTATATGTTCAATATCGAATTGATATTCCTGAAAATATTGTTGCCATCTATGGCGTCTCTTGTACTCAGGGGTACAGGGGAGCTTATTAAAAATGTAAGCTTTTACATTAGTGTTATCAGTTCTGACTAAGAACTTTATAGGTAAAATAAAGAAGTGGAATTTAGCAAAACTCCGTTTTAAGGCAAGTAATTCCTTTTCATTGCTGTGATAATTAATCTCAGCTGGCTTAAAACATCCGTTAGCATACCTGCAAACATGTTCCTTGTCATCAGCTTTTCTGGCTTTAAGGACTCCTCCCCAGTAAAGGTCTGAGGCATCTGTTTCAACTATTAGTTGATCACCTGGATCAGGGATGGCCAATCTAGGTAATTGCCTACACAACTTCTTGAGTTGTTGGACAAGATGGGTGTGATAGTCTTGCCATTGTAAATTCAATCTTTTCTTAAGAAGATCTTGAAGTGGACCTCTTAGCCATGCTAGGTTAGGCACAAAGTCGCTGACGTAATTGATACATCCTAAGAAACATTCAACCTGTTTTCGGTCGCAGAGTTTATCAGGGAAATTAGCAACTTTTTCACATATGTGGGGTTGCATTTCTATACCCTTATGGTCGATCTTTAGACCTAAAAACTCGATTTGTTCTTTTGCAATCTCAGCTTTTTTAGCTGATAGTATTAATCCGTGATTACGGCTTTTCTCAATGAATTTCATGAGATGAGTTGCATGATCTGCAATATTAGAAGAAAAGATCAAGATATCATCAACATAAACTAGACAGAAGTCTGAATATTTATTGAAGATATTATCCATTCTTCTTTGAAAGATCTGTGGGGCGTTTTTTAGTCCCATAGGCATTACATTCCAAATGTATTGCCCCTGAGGTGTGCTGAATGCAGTTAAAGGCTTGGCAGATTCTTTTAGTTTAATTTGATAAAATCCCAATTTGCAATCAAATTTGGAAAACCACTTTTTGTTAAGGGTTTTGTTGATAAGCAATTCCTTATTAGGAATGAAATAACCATCAAAGACGGTTAATTCGTTTAGCCTTTTGTAGTTAATCACCATTCTTGGCTTACCTCTCCTTTGTTCAGAGTGGTTGTTTACCATGAATGCTGGACTACTATGAGGACTTTTGTTATCCTCAGTGCTTTTGAAAGCTAATCGCTTTTCTTCGAGTTCTTTGAGTTGGACTTTGAACTCGAGTTCATCTGCCTGACTATATCTCATGGGCTTAACTCGTACAATTGAGTTGGCCTCTTTGAGTTGGATGTCTGCATAAGACTTATCCTTGTCCCAATACTTCAACGGGTTGTCATCGAAATGGGCTTGTAGAAGTGTTTTTACTTCGTTCTCTAGCCGAAATTCTAATGCTCTTTGGGGGTTTGATAGAGCATTTAGCAATTGGGCTTTGACCTTAGAATGGTCTTTGGGCCTTTTTGTAAGGTTTTTGGGCCGGTTTATATTTTTGTGCCTAGGCTCTCCACCATGCTGGCTGCGTGGTTGAAATGAGATAGTTCCTCGATACTGAGGATGGGCTATGAGCTGGGACCTAATCCAATGTCCACATGGGGTAAGGAAACTAATGTGTGAGGGGTCACAGCTATATTCCTTGAATCTATTAAGAAAGTCAACTCCTAAGAGGAGGTTATAGGTAGCATCTTTAGGTGCTTGTATTACTACAGTAGGTAGTGGTAATACCTTGAACTGGTTTCCTGTGCTATCTTGGATAGCTATAAACTGACCAAAAACGGCTTTGGTGAGTTTAGTAACCTGTCCAGATGCTACAACCACCTGTAGGGGTTTATGCAAGTCTTTCCAGTATCGTTCTGGATAAGAATTGGCGGATGCCATTGTGACATCTGATCCTGTGTCTATCATGGCGTGAAACCATTCAGGTTGATGAAACCTGTAAACTAATTGTACCTTAATGTATGGCACCTTATTCATGGACTTTACTGGCATGAACAATTATACCATTGAGCTTAATGGTCATAAAATGCTCAGTTATGGAATAAGTGGTTTCTGATAAGAAATGCATCCCTAGGAGCAAATCAGCTTTAGTTTTAAAAGCTTGATTTTCCAGATGAATAATCCGTTCAACGGATTCAAAGAGTACAGGAACATAAGTTAGTTTATGTTCTTGCATTTGAGAATAAATTGATATTAAACAGAAACCACTGTTTAATAGATGCAATAGTATGCAAGGTAGATACTCCGTAGACGGTAGTATTCTATGAAGCTACCCCCTTGAGCGATTGCCAAATCCAAAATTGGCTAATTTCCAAATTGTGAGTAAGATTTACATCACACAATGGAAAGACGGATTAATTTGGATTAATCCAGCCATTCAGCATAACTACGCTGGTCCTGAGACTTATTCTCAAATACAAGAACATAAACTAACTTATGTTCCTGTGCTATTTGAATCCATTGAACGGATTATCCATCTTGAAAATCAAGCTTTCAATACTAAAGCTGATTTGCTTTTAGGAATGCGTTTCTTATCAGAAACCATTTATTCCATAACTGAGCATTTTATGACCATTAAACTCAATGATATAATTATTTATGCCAGTAAAGTCCATGAATAAGGTACCATATATCAAGGTGCAGTTGGTTTACAGGTTTCATCAACCTGAATGGTTTCATGCCATGATAGACACCGGATCAGATGTCACAATGGCATCCGCCAATTCGTATCCAGAACGATACTGGAAAGACTTGCATAAACCCCTACAGGTGGTTGTAGCATCTGGACAGGTTACTAAACTCACCAAAGCCGTTTTTGGTCAGTTTATAGCTATCCACGATAGCACAGAAAACCAGTTCAAGGTATTACCACTACCTACTGTAGTAATACAAGCACCTAAAGATGCTACCTATAACCTCCTCTTAGGAGTTGACTTTCTTAATAGATTCAAGGAATATAGCTGTGACCACTCACACATTAGTTTCCTCACCCCATGTGGCCATTGGATTAAGTCCCAGCTTGTAGCCCATCCTCAGTATCGAGGAACTATCTCATTTCAACCACGCAGCCAGCATGGTGGAGAGCCTAGGCCCAAAAATATAAACCGGCCCAAAATCCTTACAAAAAGGCCCAAAGACCATTCTAAGGTCAAAGCCCAATTGCTAAATGCTCTATCAAACACCCAACGAGCATTAGAATTTCGACTTGAAAATGAAGTAAAAACACTTCTGCAAGCCCATTTCGATGATAACCCATTAAAATATTTGGATAAGGATAAGTCTTACGCAGACATCCAGCTCAAAGAGGCAAACTCAATTGTAAGAGTAAAGCCTATGCGATATAGTCAAGTAGACGAACTCGAGTTCAAAGCCCAACTCAAAGAACTCGAAGAAAAGCAACTAGCTTTCAAAAGCACTGAGGATAACAAAAGTCCTCATAGTAGTCCAGCATTCATGGTAAACAACCACTCTGAACAAAAGAGAGGTAAGCCAAGAATGGTGATTAACTACAAAAGGCTAAACGAATTAACCGTCTTTGATGGTTATTTCCTTCCTAATAAGGAATTGCTTATCAACAAAACCCTTAACAAAAAGTGGTTTTCCAAATTTGATTGCAAATCAGGATTTTATCAGATTAAACTAAAAGAATCTGCTAAGCCCTTAACTGCATTCAGCACACCTCAGGGGCAATACATTTGGAATGTAATGCCTATGGGACTAAAAAACGCCCCACAAATCTTTCAAAGAAGAATGGATAATATCTTCAATGAATATTCAGACTTTTGTCTAGTTTATGTTGATGATATCTTGATCTTTTCTTCTAATATTGCAGATCATGCACTCATCTCATGAAATTCATTGAGAAAAGCCGTAATCACGGATTAATACTATCAGCTAAAAAAGCTGAGATTGCAAAAGAACAAATCGAGTTTTTAGGTCTAAAGATCGACCATAAGGGTATAGAAATGCAACCCCACATATGTGAAAAAGTTGCTAATTTCCCTGATAAACTCTGCGACCGAAAACAGGTTGAACGTTTCTTAGGATGTATCAATTATGTCAGTGACTTTGTGCCTAACCTAGCATGGCTAAGAGGTCCACTTCAAGATCTTCTTAAGAAAAGATTAAATTTACAATGGCAAGACTACCACACCCATCTTGTCCAACAACTCAAGAAGTTGTGTAGGCAATTACCTAGATTGGCCATCCCTGAACCAGGTGATCAACTAATAGTTGAAACAGATACCTCAGACCTTTACTGGGGAGGAGTCTTTAAAGCCAGAAAGGCTGATGACAAAGAACATGTTTGCAGGTATGCCAACGGATGTTTTAAGCCAGCTGAGATTAATTATCACAGCAATTGAAAAGAATTACTCGCCTTAAAACGGAGTTTTGCTAAATTCCATTTCTTTATTTTATCTGTAAAGTTCTTAGTCAGAACAGATAACACTAATGTGAAAGCTTACATTTTTAATAAGCTCCCCTGTACCCCTGAGTACAAGAGACGCTATAGATGGCAACAATATTTTCAGGGATATCAATTCGATATTGAACATATAAAAGGTAAGAATAACCATCTTGCTGATTTTCTTAGCAGGGAAGCCAATGGTTGAAGAAGAGACATCTTCAGCAGACGCCAGATCCTTATTGGAAATGGCCATCCATGAATTATGTGTCGCTCATGAACGAATGACACAAATCCAGAAGGAAATTGCAGAGGAAATTAATCATCGTATCATCCAGGCCTTATCTAGCCTCGATGAAGTAATGGCGTTACAAGCCATTGACTTATCTGATGAAGCACATCAGGCCTTTCTTGGAGCATGTGAACGTGCCCAAAAAGGAAAAGGACTCGTGTCCGACAGTCTCCAAGAAGGAGAGGGACTTTTGTCCACACAAGAAATCCCTAAGCCTACTTTCAAAACGAAAGGAAAGGTTCAGGAATGTTCTACCTCCTCAGAAACAGAGGAAGAAAATGACTTCACAGTCATCATGCCTAAGGCACAAAGGCCTATATTGAATCAGGCTATATCCATGGAACAATACGTTTCATATTCAAAATGGGTTTATACAGCCCAGAGCACTAACAGTCAAGTAATTGACACTTCTGGAATATATCCCAGAATTCATTTTCTTGCATAAAGTCCTGCAGACGACGTTAGCAAGGCAGTAATGTTCGGTTTCTGTGCTAGCGTTACATGCAGCCCCGGAAACAGAGAAATTCTAGGACTACATAAGTCCATAATCGAAGCAGTCAAGAAGTTTCGAAAAAGCTCCAAATCTGATTGGGTAGTATTAAAAATACTATCTGCCAGCCCAGAGGTTCTACCCACTCCAGCTCCAGGATGGTTAATCGTTCAACTCTGCACTCCAAACAGAGCCAATTTGAAGTTCAAAAAGAACAAAGTTCTTGAACAACCAGAAGTTCACGAAGAATGGATCTGTCATCGCAGAGCCATGGGTTTCACTGTAATTTTTAACAAGTTACAAGCCCTTCGAGAATCTAACAAAGGATTTATGTACAATGCACCCAGCAACATCTATATCTATGCTGAAGGGAATTGTAGCCCAAGGTATGATGCCCTTACCAAGATTAGTTCAGGGATAAGCCTTATCTACAGCTGTCGTATACCAGGCAGTCATTCTACACGTAGTTATCTCTGTGGATTCCTTCATCAAGAAAGGACAAAAGGATGCTGCATTTGTCCGTTAAGGATTGGTTAAAGGAAGCGTGTTGGACCCAGTGAAAGGGACAGCCACTATCTGTTAAAGAAAAAGGCAGACGCTGCAGAAAAAGCAAAGATTCCCAAAGGACAATCATAATGGTTGCCAGCTAAGAAAAGCAAACGCACTAAGCAAAAGCAAAAAGCAAGCAACGCGTTTTCAAAAGATGCTGTACGAAAAGCAAACGCACTAAGCAAAAGCTAAAGGCAAGCAACGCATGCTGTACGAAAAGCAGCTATTGTCTACAGTAAAAGTAGATTCTCTATTTATTTTACTTTTGCAAATTGTACTATTGTCGGTTCAGCTCTTCTATATAAAGGAGCGACCCCCCATTTGAAGAGGGCATCGAAAAAAGAGAGAGAGCATCTCTATCTAAAGTTTCTAGAGGGAGGATGAGGGTCGAGTAACTACTCCTTTAGGGAGTAGAGTATGTAAACAAAATTAGTGTATAATTATTAGTATTATCAATAAAAGTAGTTTTTATACATCTTGGAGTACAACATTATTCAGTTTGAGTAGAGGGTCTGGAGTACCTTTGGAATAGCCAGAGAAGTAGCCAAAAGACAGGTGGTCGCCGGCGAAAGAGGCTGAGGTCCAGCAAGGGATTGACCTTATCTCTAACCAATTATGTTCTATGTCAAGATGCATTTCTACTACTTAGTTTGATAAGGCTAATAATTATCATTAATTTGTTTATATGCTTGAAACCTATTTTAGTTACCATGAACCCCTTCAGCCTAGAACAACTGCACGCCAAAGCTATAGTTAAAAACGCTTTAGAACGATGCCTTCTAGAGAAGGAAAACAGTGAGTTTATTATTCAGGTTAAAGAGACCTTGATTAACATTAGCAGAAGAGGACTAGAACGATTAGGTAATGACTTTTTCGATAATCCTCTAGTCCTCGCTGATGGCGAGATAATTATTCCAAGCCCAAGGAGTATCCTTGAAAATGATAATCTTTATCATCTTAATGTTATCCACCGCCAAAAGGCTATTCTTGACGGCATTAACGAGGCCTTACTTTCTTTAGACACTTGTCTTAGACGTCATAACCAAAATTATGACTATAGATATCAAGAGTTTCTTAAAAGAAGAAGGACCAAGAGGTCTAAAAATAATTCCGCACCCAGTTGTAGCTATGCTCAATAACTGGAAAAAGAAGCTGTCGAAATGGTATCAGAGCATACCAAAAAATCAGAGCTTACTGCAAAAATGGTATCAGAGCCATTCTTCATGTCTCAGACCCAGAGACCAAACAAATTGTCTTAAAACTAAAGATAAAATATGGATTCATATCTGTCAACAGGCTGAACTTGCCAATAAGCAATGGTATGTACAACCTGACCTAGCAAGCCCTGCTAGAGATTCCTTATCAGGATTAAGTGATGGATAAAGCTGGTAGCAGTTCATCAACTCCATATAAGGAATTGTGGAAGTCCAACTTACAGGGACAAACAATAGATACAAAGTTAAATAGTATCTATGAGGGATTAGGAGAAATCCAGAAATTAATTCTGCATACTCCTAAATCAGAATCTGAACCTCAAATTGTTCGCAGAAGAGTTAGATTCAACCCTTCTATTGACCCTACCAAACCAGGGTATCCTTCAATTTCGAACATGGTTCGAACGTTTATTTCCTTAGAGGAATTAGAGCAAGAATATGCTCAAGCTAATTCGGATGAGGAAGACGAGATCTTAGATAAGATCAATGAACTCCAACTACAATGTAATATGGAGGCTACAGGTGAAGCGTCAACAAGTCACCCTATGATAGTACCAGACACAACGCAGTCTAGTGGTCAAAGTGGTCCAAGTGGTCCAGAAGTAAGACCTGAGAGTCAGACTAATCTTGATAGTCACATAGGAAGTGATGACGAAGAGGAAGCACAACGCTATCGATATCGTCACCCTTCGTCTAGACAAAGACGAGTGGGAAGACCTCATTTATTCCCTCACCCAGGCCATGCTTACCCTTTGAGTAATGCAGGCGCTACCTTAAACATTGACTGTGTTACAAATACAGACGAGGTTATCAAGGAATGGGTAAAAGCCTTACTCATTTATTCTGGTGTCACTAGAACAGATGGTGATGAATTAAAGATTTTCATCCCTTTAACTTTAAGTGGGAAAGTATCTGACTGGTTCACTGCCTTACCTGAAGAAACCAAGGTAAGATATTTAGGTGGAACAACCACTAATGACAATAAAACAATCATTAATACGATTGAGAACGAAATTCGAAGAGAATTTTTGGGAGAAGATTATTCTCAGTATCGTTTAAGAGAAAAACGATTAAAGAGGCAAAAATACCTCACGATGCTTTATAATTTGCAGATATGCGACATCAATTATTTTGATGCCTATGTTTGTGAATTTGAAAAGTACTATTACAAGGCTGAAATATCTTCAACAGCCTCTAATTCGTTAAATTTCCATAACGATATGTTTTTTACTAAATTACCATTCTCATGGAGTGATTTAATATTTAGTAAATGGAAGGCCGCAGAACGACCTGAAAGGACTGACACATTAGGTGCCAGAATTGAGTTTGCTAGAATAACACTAGCAGATGAATGTGAAAAAGCCTATAAAAGAAAGAGGCTTCAAAAGGATCAAAAGAAGCTGAAATGTAAAGATCAGCTCTATTATCCTAGTAAGTTTGGTTGTTAATTAGACAAATCTACTAAACAGAAAAAGAAGTTTAAGGCCAAAAAGAAACTTGGTAAACGTGTCAAGAAGCACCCTAAACCTTTCAAGAAGAAAAGAAAGTTCTTTAAAAAGAAACAAAAAAGAAAAGAAGACAAGAGTTCTTCTAAACAAATCCAAAAACAGGATTGTAAGTGTTGGAACTGCAATGAAAAGGGACATTATGCAAATGAATGCCCCAAGAAAATTAACTTTGCCGGTGTTTGCTCTAATGAGTTATTTGAGCAATTTGCAGGCTACGAAGAAGTAGCATTTTCAGACATAACGTCTGAAGACGAGATCCTCGTCTTAACCTATTTATCCAGCAGCTCAGACGATGAGTCAGACTGAAGAGCATTCACAACAAGAGGAAGGTGAATCCTCAGGTACGTATTCTAATGAGATACTTTTCGATAAAAAGAAGTATCAAAAGATTTTATCTAAAAACCTCAAGATAAATGAGCACGAAGGTTTTAAACGAACCTTATTACACATTTTCCGTAGAAAGAATATTCAGTATTTTGGTACTAATATTCAGGAAATCCCTATTAGCAGCAATATAGCTGAAGGACAAGTAGAATTGCCCTTAGTCACCATCGAACAGATTAGACAAAAAATAAGGAAAATCCCTGAAAAGGACCGAACTAAAATCGGTTATATCCATTTTGGTGCAGTAAGAATTCATTTGAAAGCCACCTTTCAAAAGGGATTAGACACCCCTATAATTCTTACATTAATGCGTAATCGCATTGCAAATCGATCAGAAGCCATAATAGGCATTCTGAAGGGAAACTTGGTTTACCAAAACCTTAGTTTCACCACATACCCAGGGTATAGCATACCCATTAGAGATTTAGACACCAACCGTCCCCTAAATCTCTGTTACCACTTTCAAAGGTCAGACTTACTAGAAAGTCTACACCATTCACCTTTTACCATCTATACCATGGTAAGTTACATGCTAAGTAACACTCATATTATTGACCAATTTCTCCAAAAAGACGAAATTGAGTTAGGCGATATCTTTTCTGATATCTGTGAAGTCCAAGAGATTTCTAGACCTAAGTTGCAGCCAATCAAAGAGGGGCAGATTGATATTAAACAGAAACCACTGTTTAATAGATGCAACAGTATGCAAGGTAGATACTCCGTAGACGGCAGTATTCTACGAAGCTACCCCCTTGAGCGATTGCCAAATCCAAAATTGGCTAATTTCCAAATTGTGAGTAAAATTTACATCACACAATGGAAAGACGGATTAATTTGGATTAATCCTGCCATCCAGCATAACTACGCTAATCCTGAGATTTATTCTCAAATGCAAGAACATAAACTAACTTATGTTCCTGTACTCTCTGAATCCGTTGAACGGATTATTCATCTGGAAAATCAAGCTTTTAAAACTAAAGCTGATTTGCTCCTAGGGATGCGTTTCCTATCAGAAACCATTTATTCCATAACTGAGCATTTTATGACCATTAAGCTCAATGGTATAATTGTTCATGCCAGTAAAGTCCATGAATAAGGTACCATATATTAAGGTACAATTAGTTTACAGGTTTCACCAACCTTAATGGTTTCACGCCATGATAGACACCGGATCAGATGTCACAATGGCATCCGCCAATTCTTATCCAGAACGATACTGGAAAGACTTGCATAAACCCCTACAGGTGGTTGTAGCATCTGGACATGTTACTAAACTCACCAAAGCCGTTTTTGGTCAGTTTATAGCTATCCAAGATAGCACAGAAAACCAGTTCAAGGTATTACCACTACCTACTGTAGTAATACAAGCACCTAAAGATGCTACCTATAACCTCCTCTTAGGAGTTGATTTTCTGAATAGATTCAAGGAATATAGCTGTGACCACTCACACATTAGTTTCCTCACCCCATGTGGACATTGGATTAAGTCCCAACTTGTATCCCATCCTCAGTATCGAGGAACTATCGCATTTCAACCACGCAGCCAGCATGGTGGAGAGCCTAGGCCCAAAAATATAAACCGGCCCAAAAACCTTACAAAAAAGCCCAAAGACCATTCTAGGGTCAAAGCCCAATTGCTGAATGCTCTATCAAACACCCAAAGAGCATTAGAATTTCGGCTAGAGAACGAAGTAAAAACACTTCTACAAGCCCATTTCGATGACAACCCATTGAAGTATTGGGACAAGGATAAGTCTTATGCAGACATCCAACTCAAAGAGGCCAACTCAATTGTACGAGTTAAGCCCATGAGATATAGTCAGGCAGACGAACTCGAGTTCAAAGCCCAACTCAAAGAACTCGAAGAAAAGCAATTAGCCTTCAAAAGCACTAAGGATAACAAAAGCCCTCATAGTAGTCCAGCATTCATGGTAAACAACCACTCTGAACAAAAGAGAGGGAAGCCAAGAATGGTGATTAACTACAAAAGGTTAAACGAATTAACCATCTTTGATGGCTATTTCCTTCCTAATAAGGAATTACTTATCAACAAAACCCTTAACAAAAAGTGGTTTTCCAAGTTTGATTGCAAATCGGGATTTTATCAGATTAAACTAAAAGAATCTGCTAAGCCCCTAACTGCATTCAGCACACCTCAAGGGCAATACATTTGGAATGTAATGCCTATGGGACTAAAAAACGCCCCACAAATCTTTCAAAGAAGAATGGATAATATCTTCAATGAATATTCAGACTTTTGTCTAGTTTATGTTGATGATATCTTAATCTTTTCTTCTAATATTGCAGATCATGCAACTCATCTCATGAAATTCATTGAGAAAAGCCGTAATCACGGATTAATACTATCAGCTAAAAAAACTGAGATTGCAAAAGAACAAATCGAGTTTTTAGGTCTAAAGATCGACCATAAGGGTATAGAAATGCAACCCCACAGATGTGAAAAAGTTGCTAATTTCCCTGATAAACTCTGCGACCGAAAACAGGTTGAACGTTTCTTAGGATGTATCAATTACGTCAGTGACTTTGTGCCTAACCTAGCATGGCTAAAAGGTTCACTTCAAGATCGTCTTAAGAAAAGATTAAATTTACAATGGCAAGACTACCACACCCATCTTGTCCAACAACTCAAAAGAATGTGTAGTCAATTCCCTAGATTGGCCATCCCTGAACCAGGTGATCAACTAATAGTTGAAACAGATGCCTCAGACCTTTACTGGGGAGGAGTCCTTAAAGCCAGAAAGGCTGATGACAAAGAACATGTCTGCAGGTATGCTAACGGATGTTTTAAGCCAGCTGAGATTAATTATCACAGCAATGAAAAGGAATTACTCGCCTTAAAACGAAGTTTTGCTAAATTCCATTTCTTTATTTTACCTGTAAAGTTCTTAGTCAGAACAGATAACCCTAATGTGAAAGCTTACATTTTTAATAAGCTCCCCTGTACCCCTGAGTACAAGAGACGCTATAGATGGCAACAATATTTTCAGGAATATCAATTCGATATTGAACATATAAAAGGTAAGAATAACCATCTTGCTGATTTTCTTAGCAGGGAAGCCAATGGTTGAAGAAGAGACATCTTCAGCAGACGCCAGATCCTTATTGAAAATGGCCATCCACGAATTATGTGTCGCTCATGAACGAATGACACAAATCCAGAAGGAAATTGAAGAGGAAATTAATCCTCGTATCATCCAGGCCTTATCCAGCCTCGATGAAGTAATGGCATTACAAGCCATTGACTTATCTGATGAAATACATCAGGCCTTTCTTGGAGCATGTAAACGTGCCCAAAAAGGAAAAGGACTCATGTCCGATAATCTCCAAGAAGGAGAGGGACTTTTGTCCACACAAGAAATCCCTAAGCCTACTTTCAAAACGAAAGGAAAGGTTCAGGAATATTCTACCTCCTCATAAACAGAGGAAGAAAATGACTTCACAGTCATCATGCCTAAGGCACAAAGGCCTATATTAAATCAGGCTATATCCATGGAACAATACGTTTCATATTCAAAATGGGTTTATACAGCCCAGAACACTAACAGTCAACTAATTGACACTTCTGGAATTTATCCCAGAATTCATTTTCTTGCAGGAAGTCCTACAGACGACGTTAGCAAGGCAGTAATGTTCGGTTTCTGTGCTAGCATTACATGCAGCCCAGGAAACAGAGAAATTCTAGGACTACATAAGTCCATAATCGAAGCAGTCAAGAAGTTTCGAAAAAGCTCCAAGTCTGATTGGGTAGTATTAAAAATACTATCTGCCAGCCCAGAGGTTCTACCCACTCCAGCTCCAGGGTGGTTAATCGTTCAACTCTGCACTCCAAACAGAGCCAATTTGAAGTTCAAAAAGAACAAAGTCCTCGAACAACCAGAAGTTCACGATGAATGGATCTGTCACCGCAGAGCCATGGGTTTCACTGTAATTTTTAACAAATTACAAGCCCTTCGAGAATCTAACAAAGGATTTATGTACAATGCCCCCAGCAACATCTACATCTATGCTGAAGGAAATTGTAGCCCAAGGTATGATGCCCTTAACAAGATTAGTTCAGGGATAAGCCTTATCTACAGCTGTCGTATACCAGGCAGTCACTCTACACGTAGTTATCTCTGTGGATTCCTTCATCAAGAAAGAACAACAGGATGCTGCATTTGTCCGTTAAGGATTGGTTTAAGGAAGCGTGTTGGACCCAGTAAAAAGGATAGCCACTATCTGCTAAAGAAAAAGGCAGACGCTGCAGAAAAAGCAAAGATTCCCAAAGGACAATCATAATGGTTGCCAGCTAAGAAAGGCAAACGCACTAAGCAAAAGCAAAAAGCAAGTAACGCATGCTGTATGAAAAGCAAACGCACTAAGCAAAAGCAAAAAGCAAGCAACGCGTTTTCAAAAGATGCTGTACGAAAAGCAGCTATTGTCTACAGTAAAAGTAGATTCTCTATTTATTTTACTTTTGCTAAATGTACTATTGTCGGTTCAGCTCTTCTATATAAAGGAGCAACCTCCCATTTGTATAGGATCATCGAAGGAAGAGAGAGAAACTCTTATCCTTAGAGAGAGAATGAAAGCTGAGTAACTACTCCTTTAGGGAGTAGAGTATGTAAACAAAGTTAGTGTATAATTATTAGTATTATCAATAAAAGTAGTTTTTATACATCTTGGAGTACAACATTATTCAGTTTGAGAAGAGGGTCTGGAGTACCTTTGGAATAGCCAGAGAAGTAGCCAAAAGACAGGTGGTCGCCGGCGAAAGAGGCTGAGGTCCAGCAAGGGATTGACCTTATCTCTAACCAATTATGTTCTATGTCAAGATGCATTTCTACTACTTAGTTTGATAAGGCTAATAATTATCATTAATTTGTTTATATGCTTGAAACCGACTTTAGTTACCATGAACCCTTTCAGCCCTGAACAACTGCACGCCAAAGCTATAGTAAAAAATGCTTTAGAAAGATGCCTTCTAGAGAAGGAAAACAGTGAATTTATTATTCAGGTCAAAGAGACCTTGATTAACATCAGCAGACGAGGACTAGAACGATTAGGTAATGACTTTTTCGATAATCCTCTAGTACTCGCTAATGGCGAGATAATTATTCCAAGCCCAAGGAGTTTCCTTGAAAATGATAATCTTTATCATCTTAATGTTATCCATCGCCAAAAGGCTATTCTTGACGGCATTAACGAGGCCTTACTTTCTTTAGACACTTGTCTTAGACGTCATAATCAAAATTATGACTATAGATATCAAGAGTTCCTTAAAAGGAGAAGGACCAATAGGTCTAAAAATAATTCCGCACCCAGTTGTAGCTATGCTCAATAACTGGAAAAAGAAGCTGTCAAATTGGTATCAGAGCATACCAAAAAATCAGAGCTTACTGCAAAAATGGTATCAGAGCCATTCTTCATGTCTCAGACCCAGAGACCAAACAAATTGTCTTAAAACTAAAGATAAAAGATGGATTCATATCTGTCAACAGGCTGAACTTGCCAATAATCAATGGTATGTACAACCTGACCTAGCAAGCCCTGCTAGAGATTCCTTATCAGGATTAAGTGATGGATAAAGCTGGTAGCAGTTCATCAACTCCATATAAGGAATTGTGGAAGTCCAACTTACAGGGACAAACAATAGATACAAAGTTAAATAGTATCTATGAGGGATTAGGAGAAATCCAGAAATTAATTCTGCATACTCCTAAGTCAGAATCTGAACCTCAAATTGTTCGCAGAAGAGTTAGATTTAACCCTTCTATCGACCCTACCAAACCAGGGTATCCTTCGATTTCGAACATGATTCGAACGTTTATTTCCTTAGAAGAATTAGAGCAAGAATATGCTCAAGCTAATTCGGATGAGGAAGACGAGATCCTAGATAAGATCAATGAACTCCAATTACAATGTAATATGGAGGCTACAGGTGAAGCATCAACAAGTCACCCTATGATTGTACCAGACTCAACGCAGTCTAGTGGTCAAAGTGGTCCAAGTGGTCCAGAGGTAAGACCCGAGAGTCAGACTAATCTTGATAGTCACATAGGAAGTGATGACGAAGAAGAAGCACAACGCTACCGATATCGTCATCCTTCGTCTAGACAAAGACGAGTGGGAAGACCTCATCTATTCCCTCACCCAGGTCATGCTTACCCTTTGAGTAATACAGGCGCTACCTTAAACATTGACTGTGTTACAAATACAGACGAAGTTATCAAGGAATGGGTAAAAGCCTTACTCATTTATTCTGGTGTCACTAGAACAGATGGTGATGAATTAAAGATTTTCATCCCTTTAACTTTAAGTGGGAAAGTATCCGACTGGTTTACTGCCTTACCTGAAGAAACCAAGGTAAGATATTTAGGTGGAACAACCACTAATGACAATAAAACAATCATTAATACGATTGAGAACGAAATTCGAAGAGAATTTTTGGGAGAGGATTATTCTCAGTATCGTTTAAGAGAAAAACGATTAAAGAGGCAAAAATACCTCACGATGCTTTATAATTTACAGATATGCGACATCAATTATTTTGATGCCTATGTTTGTGAATTTGAAAAGTACTATTACAAGGCTGAAATGTCTTCAACAGCCTCTAATTCGTTAAATTTCCATAACGATATGTTTTTTACTAAATTACCATTCCCATGGAGTGATTTAATATTTAGTAAATGGAAGGCCGCAGAACGACCTGAAAGGACTGACACATTAGGTGCCAGAATTGAGTTTGCTAGAGTAACACTAGCAGATGAATGTGAAAAAGCCTATAAAAGAAAGAGGCTCCAAAAAGATCAAAAGAAGGTGAAATGTAAAGATCAGCTCTATTATCCTAGTAAGTTTGGTTGTCAATTAGACAAATCTACTAAACAGAAAAAGAAGTTTAAGGCCAAAAAGAAACTTGGTAAACGTATCAAGAAGCACCCTAAACCTTTCAAGAAGAAAAGAAAATTCTTTAAAAAGAAACAAAAGAAAAAGGAAGACAAGAGTTCTTCTAAGCAGATCCAAAAACAAGATTGTAAATGTTGGAACTGCAATGAAAAGGGTCATTATGCAAATGAATGCCCCAAAAAGATTAATTTTGCAGGCGTTTGCTCTAACGAGTTGTTTGAGCAATTTGCAGGCTACGAAGAAGTAGCATTTTCAGACATAACGTCGGAAGACGAGATCCTCGTCTTAACATATTTGACTAGCAGCTCTGAAGATGAGTCAGACTGAGGAGCATTCACAACAAGAGGAAGGCGAATCCTCAGGTATGTACTCTAACGAGATACTTTTCGATAAAAAGAAGTATCAAAAGATTTTATCTAAAAATCTCAAGATAAATGAGCATGAAGGTTTTAAACGAACCTTATTACAAATTTTCCGTAGAAAAAATATTCAGTATTTTGGTACTAATATTCAGGAAGTACCTATTAGCAGCAACATAGCTGAAGGACAAGTAGAATTGCCCTTAGTTACCATCGAGCAGATTAAACAAAAAATCAGGAAAATTTCTGAAAAAGACCGAACTAAGATCGGTTATATCCATTTCAGGGCAGTAAGAATCCATTTGAAAGCTACCTTTCAAAAGGGTTTAGATACACCCATAATTCTTACTCTAATGCACAACCGCATTGTAAATCGATCAGAAGCCATAATAGGCATTCTGAAGGGAAACTTGGTTTATCAAAACCTTAGTTTCACCACCTACCCAGGGTATAGTATACCCATTAGGGATTTAGACACAAACCGTGCCCTAAATCTCTGTTATCATTTTCAAAGGTCAGACTTACTAGAAAGTCTACATCATTCCCCATTTACCATTTACACTATGGTAAGTTACATGCTTAGTAACACTCATATTGTTGACCAATTCCTTCAAAAAGACGAAATTGAGTTAGATGATATCTTTTCAGATATCTGTGAAATCCAAGAGATTTCTAGACCTCAGTTGCAGCCAATCAAAGAATGGCAGATCGATATTAAACAGAAACCACTGTTTAATAGATGCAACAGTATGCAAGGTAGATACTCCGTAGACGGTAGTATTCTACGCAGCTACCCCCTTGAGCGATTGCCAAATCCAAAATTGGCTAATTTCCAAATTGTGAGTAAGATTTACATCACACAATGGAAAGACGGATTAATTTGGATTAATCCTGCCATCCAGCATAACTACGCTAATCCTGAGATTTATTCTCAAATACAAGAACATAAACTAACTTATGTTCCTGTACTCTTTGAATCCGTTGAACGGATTATTCATCTGGAAAATCAAGCTTTTAAAACTAAAGCTGATTTGCTCCTAGGGATGCGTTTCTTATCAGAAACCATTTATTCTATAACTGAGCATTTTATGACCATTAAGCTCAATGGTATAATTGTTCATGCCAGTAAAGTCCATGAATAAGGTACCATATATTAAGGTACAATTAGTTTACAGGTTTCACCAACCTGAATGGTTTCACGCCATGATAGACACCGGATCAGATGTCACAATGGCATCTGCCAATTCTTATCCAGAACGATACTGGAAAGATTTGCATAAACCCCTACAGGTGGTTGTAGCATCTGGACAGGTTACTAAACTCACCAAAGCCGTTTTTGGTCAGTTTATAGCTATCCAAGATAGCACAGAAAACCAATTCAAGGTATTACCACTACCTACTGTAGTAATACAAGCACCTAAAGATGCTACCTATAACCTCCTCTTAGGAGTTGACTTTTTTAATAGATTCAAGGAATATAGCTGTGACCACTCACACATTAGTTTCCTCACCCCATGTGGACATTGGATTAAGTCCCAGCTAATAGCCCATCCTCAATATCGAGGAACTATCTCATTTCAACCACGCAGCCAGCATGGTGGAGAGCCTAGGCCAAAAAATATAAACCGGCCCAAAAACCTTACAAAAAGGCCCAAAGACCATTCTAAGGTCAAAGCCCAATTGCTAAATGCTCTATCAAGCACCCAAAGAGCATTAGAATTTCGGCTAGAGAACGAAGTAAAAACACTTCTACAAGCCCATTTCGATGACAACCCATTGAAGTATTGGGACAAGGATAAATCTTATGCAGACATCCAACTCAAAGAGGCCAACTCAATTGTACGAGTTAAGCCCATGAGATATAGTCAGGCAGATAAACTCGAGTTCAAAGTCCAACTCAAAGAACTCGAAGAAAAGCAATTAGCTTTCAAAAGCACTGAGGATAACAAAAGTCCTCATAGTAGTCCAGCATTCATGGTAAACAACCACTCTGAACAAAAGAGAGGGAAGCCAAGAATGGTGATTAACTACAAAAGGCTAAACGAATTAACCGTCTTTGATGGTTATTTCCTTCCTAATAAGGAATTGCTTATCAATAAAACCCTTAACAAAAAGTGGTTTTCCAAATTTGATTGCAAATCAGGATTTTATCAGATTAAACTAAAAGAATCTGCTAAGCCCTTAACTGCATTCAGCACACCTCAGGGGCAATACATTTGGAATGTAATGCCTATGGGACTAAAAAACGCCCCACAGATCTTTCAAAGAAGAATGGATAATATCTTCAATGAATATTCAGACTTTTGTCTAGTTTATGTTGATGATATCTTGATCTTTTATTCTAATATTGCAGATCATGCAACTCATCTCATGAAATTCATTGAGAAAAGCCGTAATCACGGATTAATACTATCAGCTAAAAAAGCTGAGATTGCAAAAGAACAAATCGAGTTTTTAGGTCTAACGATCGACCATAAGGGTATAGAAATGCAACCCCACATATGTGAAAAAGTTGCTAATTTCCCTGATAAACTCTGCGACCGAAAACAGGTTGAACGTTTCCTAGGATGTATCAATTACGTCAGTGACTTTGTGCCTAACCTAGCATGGCTAAGAGGTCCACTTCAAGACCTTCTTAAGAAAAGATTAAATTTACAATGGCAAGACTACCACACCCATCTTGTCCAACAACTCAAGAAGATGTGTAGTCAATTACCTAGATTGGCCATCCCTGAACCAGGTGATCAACTAATAGTTGAAACAGATGCCTCAGACCTTTACTGGGGAGGAGTCCTTAAAGCCAGAAAGGCTGATGACAAGGAACATGTTTGCAGGTATGCTAATGGATGTTTTAAGCCAGCTGAGATTAATTATCACAGCAATGAAGAGGAAATTAATCCTCGTATCATCCAGGCCTTATCCAGCCTCGATGAAGTAATGGCGTTACAAGCCATTGACTTATCTGATGAAATACATCAGGCCTTTCTTGGAGCATGTAAGCGTGCCCAGAGAGGAAAAGGACTCGTGTCCGATAATCTCCAAGAAGGAGAGGGACTTTTGTCCACACAAGAACTCCTTAAGCCTACTTTCAAAACGAAAGGAAAGGTTCAAGAATGTTCTACCTCCTCAGAAACAGAGGAAGAAAATGACTTCACAGTCATCATGCCTAAGGCACAAAGGCCTATATTAAATCAGGCTATATCCATGGAACAATACGTTTCATATTCAAAATGGGTTTATACAGCCCAGAGTACTAACAGTCAAGTAATTGACACTTCTGGAATTTATCCCAGAATTCATTTTCTTGCAGGAAGTCCTGCAGACGACGTTAGCAAAGCAGTAATGTTCGGTTTCTGTGCTAGCGTTACATGCAGCCCCGGAAACAGAGAAATTTTAGGACTACATAAGTCCATAATCGAAGCAGTCAAGAAGTTTCGAAAAAGCTCCAAATCAGATTGGGTAGTATTAAAAATACTATCTGCCAGCCCAGAGGTTTTACCCACTCCAGCTCCAGGATGGTTAATCGTTCAACTCTGCACTCCAAACAGAGCCAATTTGAAGTTCAAAAAGAACAAAGTTCTCGAACAACCAGAAGTTCACGAAGAATGGATCTGTCACCGCAGAGCCATGGGTTTCACTGTAATTTTTAACAAGTTACAAGCCCTTCGAGAATCTAACAAAGGATTTATGTACAATGCACCCAGCAATATCTACATCTATGCTGAAGGAAATTGTAGCCCAAGGTATGATGCCCTTAACAAGATTAGTTCAGGGATAAGCCTTATCTACAGCTGTCGTATACCAGGCAGTCATTCTACGCGTAGTTATCTCTGTGGATTCCTTCATCAAGAAAGAACAACAGGATGCTGCATTTGTCCGTTAAGGATTGGTTAAAGGAAGCGTGTTGGACCCAGTAAAAAGGACAGCCACTATCTGCTAAAGAAAAAGGCAGACGCTGCAGAAAAAGCAAAGATTCCCAAAGGACAATCATAATGGTTGCCAGCTAAGAAAAGCAAACGCACTAAGCAAAAGCAAAAAGCAAGCAACACATGCTGTACGAAAAGCAGCTATTGTCTACAGTAAAAGTAGATTCTCTATTTATTTTACTTTTGCTAATTGTACTATTGTCGGTTCAGCTCTTCTATATAAAGGAGCAACCCCCCATTTGTAGAGGGCATCGAAAAAAGAGAGAGAGCATCTCTATCTAAAATTTCTAGAGAGAGGATGAGGGTCGAGTAACTACTCCCTTAGGGAGTAGAGTATGTAAACAAAATTAGTGTATAATTATTAGTATTATCAATAAAAGTAGTTTTTATACATCCTGGTGTACAATATTATTTGGTTTGAGAAGAGGGTCTGGAGTACCTTTGGAATAGCCAGAGAAGTAGCCAAAAAGACAGGTGGTCGCCGGCGAAAGAGGCTGAGGTCCAGCAAGGTATTGACCTTATCTCTAACCAATTATGTTCTATGTCAAGATGCATTTCTACTACTTAGTTTGATAAGGCTAATAATTATCATTAATTTGTTTATATGCTTGAAACCTATTTTAGTTACCATGAACCCTTTCAGCCCTGAACAACTGCACGCCAAAGCTATAGTTAAAAACGCTTTAGAACGATGCCTTCTAGAGAAGGAAAACAGTGAGTTTATTATTCAGGTCAAAGAGACCTTGATTAACATTAGCAGAAGAGGACTAGAACGATTAGGTAATGACTTTTTCGATAATCCTCTAGTACTCGCTGATGGCGAGATAATTATTCCAAGCCCAAGGAGTATCCTTGAAAATGATAATCTTTATCATATGAATATTATCCAGCGTCAAAAGGCTATCCTTGACGGCATTAATGAAGCCTTACTTTCTTTAGACACTTGTCTTAGACGTCATAACCAAAATTATGACTATAGATATCAAGAGTTTCTTAAAAGAAGAAGGACCAAGAGGTCTAAAAATAATTCCGCACCCAGTTGTAGCTATGCTCAATAACTGGAAAAAGAAGCTGTCGAAATTGTAACCACGCAGCCAGTAGACAATAGCTGCTTTTCGTACAGCATGCGTTGCTTGCTTTTTGCTTTTGCTTAGTGCGTTTGCTTTTCTTAGCTGGCAACCATTATAATCGTCCTTTTGGGAATCTTTGCTTTTTCTGCAGCGTCTGCCTTTTTCTTTAGCAGATAGTGGCTGTCCCTTTCACTGGGTCCAACACGCTTCCTTTAACCAATCCTTAACGGACAAATGCAGCATCCTTTTGTTCTTCCTTGATGAAGGAATCCACAGAGATAACTACGTGTAAAATGACTGCCTGGTATACGACAGCTGTAGATAAGGCTTATCCCTGAACTAATCTTGTTAAGGGCATCATACCTTGGACTACAATTTCCTTCAGCATAAATGTAAATGTTGCTGGGTGAATTGTACATAAATCCTTTGTTAGATCCTCGAAGGGCTTGTAACTTGTTAAAAATTACAGTGAAACCCATGGCTCTGCGGTGACAGATCCATTCTTCGTGAACTTCTGGTTGTTCGAGAACTTTGTTCTTTTTGAACTTCAAATTGGCTCTGTTTGGAGTGCAGAGTTGAACGATTAACCATCCTGGAGCTGGAGTGGGTAAAACCTCTGGGCTGGCAGATAGTATTTTTAATACTACCCAATCTGATTTGGAGCTTTTTCGAAACTTCTTGACTGCTTCGATTATGGACTTATGTAGTCCTAAAATTTCTCTGTTTCCGGGGCTGCATGTAACGCTAGCACAGAAACCGAACATTACTGCTTTGCTAACGTCGTCTGCAGGACTTCCTGCAAGAAAATGAATTCTGGGATAAATTCCAGAAGTGTCAATTACTTGACTGTTAGTGCTCTGGGCTGTATAAACCCATTTTGAATATGAAACGTATTATTCCATGGATATAGCCTGATTTAATATAGGCCTTTGTGCCTTAGGCATGATGACTGTGAAGTCATTTTCTTCCTCTGTTTCTGAGGAGGTAGAACATTCTTGAACCTTTCCTTTCGTTTTGAAAGTAGGCTTAAGGAGTTCTTGTGTGGACAAAAGTCCCTCTCCTTCTTGGAGATTATCGGACACGAGTCCTTTTCCTCTCTGGGCACGTTTACATGCTCCAAGAAAGGCCTGATGTATTTCATCAGATAAGTCAATGGCTTGTAACGCCATTACTTCATCGAGGCTGGATAAGGCCTGGATGATTCGAGGATTAATTTCCTCTTCAATTTCCTTCTGGATCTGTGTCATTCGTTCATGAGCGACACATAATTCCTGGATGGCCATTTCCAATAAGGATCTGGCATCTGCTGAAGATGTCTGTTCTTCAACCATTGGCTTCCCTGCTAAGAAAATCAGCAAGATGGTTATTCTTACCTTTTATATGTTCAATATCGAATTGATATTCCTGAAAATATTGTTGCCATCTATGGCGTCTTTTGTACTCAGGGGTACAGGGGAGCTTATTAAAAATGTAAGCTTTCACATTAGTGTTATCTGTTCTGACTAAGAACTTTACATGTAAAATAAAGAAATGGAATTTAGCAAAACTCCGTTTTAAGGCGAGTAATTCCTTTTCATTGCTGTGATAATTAATCTCAGCTGGCTTAAAACATCCGTTAGCATACCTGCAAACATGTTCTTTGTCATCAGCCTTTCTGGCTTTAAGGACTCCTCCCCAGTAAAGGGCTGAGGCATCTGTTTCAACTATTAGTTGATCACCTGGTTCAGGGATGGCCAATCTAGGTAATTGACTACACATTCTTTTGAGTTGTTGGACAAGATGGGTGTGGTAGTCTTGCCATTGTAAATTTGATCTTTTCTTAAGAAGGTCTTGAAGTGGACCTCTTAACCATGCTAGGTTAGGCACAAAGTCACTGACGTAATTGATACATCCTAAGAAACGTTCAACCTGTTTTCGGTCGCAGAGTTTATCAGGGAAATTGGCAACTTTTTCACAAATGTGGGGTTGCATTTCTATACCCTTATGGTCGATCTTTAGACCTAAAAACTCGATTTGTTCTTTTGCAATCTCAGCTTTTTTAGCTGATAGTATTAATCCGTGATTACGGCTTTTCTCAATGAATTTCATGAGATGAGTTGTATGATCTGCAATATTAGAAGAAAAGATCAAGATATCATCAACATAAACTAGACAAAAGTCTGAATATTCATTGAAGATATTATCCATTCTTCTTTGAAAGATCTGTGGGGCGTTTTTTAATCCCATAGGCATTACATTCCAAATGTATTGCCCCTGAGGTGTGCTGAATGCAGTTAAGGGCTTAGCAGATTCTTTTAGTTTAATCTGATAAAATCCTGATTTGCAATCAAATTTGAAAAACCACTTTTTGTTAAGGGTTTTGTTGATAAGCAATTCCTTATTAGGAAGGAAATAACCATCAAAGACGGTTAATTTGTTTAACCTTTTGTAGTTAATCACCATTCTTGGCTTACCTCTCTTTTGTTCAGAGTGGTTGTTTACCATGAATGCTGGACTACTATGAGGACTTTTGTTATCCTCAGTGCTTTTGAAAGCTAATTGCTTTTCTTCGAGTTCTTTGAGTTGGACTTTGAACTCGAGTTCATCTGCCTGACTATATCTCATGGGCTTAACTCGTACAATTGAGTTGGCCTCTTTGAGTTGGATGCCTGCATAAGACTTATCCTTGTCCCAATACTTCAATGGGTTGTCATCGAAATGGGCTTGTAGAAGTGTTTTTACTTCGTTCTCTAGCCGAAATTCTAATGCTCTTTGGGTGTTTGATAGAGCATTCAGCAATTGGGCTTTGACCCTAGAATGGTCTTTGGGCTTTTTTGTAAGGTTTTTGGGCCGGTTTATATATATATTTTTGGGCCTAGGCTCTCCACCATGCTGGCTGCGTGGTTGAAATGAGATAGTTCCTCGATATTGAGGATGGGCTATTAGCTGGGACTTAATCCAATGTCCACATGGGGTGAGGAAACTAATGTGTGAGTGGTCACAGCTATATTCCTTGAATCTATTAAGAAAGTCAACTCCTAAAAGGAGGTTATAGGTAGCATCTTTAGGTGCTTGTATTACTACAGTAGGTAGTGGTAATACCTTGAATTGGTTTTCTGTGCTATCTTGGATAGCTATAAACTGACCAAAAACGGCTTTGGTGAGTTTAGTAACCTGTCCAGATGCTACAACCACCTGTAGGGGATTATGCAAGTCTTTCCAGTATCGTTCTGGATAAGAATTGGCGGATGCCATTGTGACATCTGATCCGGTGTCTATCATGGCGTGAAACCATTCAGGTTGGTGAAACCTGTAAACTAATTGTACCTTAATATATGGTACCTTATTCATGGACTTTACTGGCATGAACAATTATACCATTGAGCTTAATGGTCATAAAATGCTCAGTTATAGAATAAATGGTTTCTGATAAGAAACGCATCCCTAGGAGCAAATCAGCTTTAGTTTTAAAAGCTTGATTTTCCAGATGAATAATCCGTTCAACGGATTCAAAGAGTACAGGAACATAAGTTAGTTTATGTTCTTGCATTTGAGAATAAACCTCTGGACTAGTGTAGTTATGCTGGATGGCAGGATTAATCCAAATTAATCCGTCTTTCCATTGTGTGATGTAAATCTTACTCACAATTTGAAAATTAGCCAATTTTGGATTTGGCAATCTCTCAAGGGGGTAGCTTCGTAGAATACTACCGTCTACGGAGTATCTACCTTGCATACTATTGCATCTATTAAACAGTGGTTTCTGTTTAATATCAATTTGCCATTCGTTGATTAGCTGCAGCTTAGGTCTAGAAATCTCTTGGACTTCACAGATATCAGAAAAGATATCGTCTAACTCAATTTCGTCTTTTTGGAGAAATTGGTCAATAATATGAGTGTTACTTAGCATGTAACTTACTATGGTATAGATGGTAAAAGGTGAATGGTGTAGACTTTCTAGTAAGTCTGACCTTTGAAAGTGGTAACAGAGATTTAGGGCACGGTTAGTGTCTAAGTCTCTAATGGGTATGCTATACCCTGGGTAAGTGGTGAAACTTTGGTAAACCAAGTTTCCCTTCAGAATGCCTATTATGGCTTCTGATCGATTTGCAATGCGATTATGCATTAATGTAAGAATTATAGGGGTGTCTAATCCCTTTTGAAAGGTGGCTTTCAAATAAATTCTTACTGCACCAAAATGGATATAACCGATCTTAGTTCGGTCTTTTTCAGGGATTTTCCTGATTTTTTGTCTAATCTGTTCGATAGTTACTAAGGGCAATTCTACTTGTCCTTCAGCTATATTGCTGCTAATAGGGATTTTCTGAATATTAGTACCAAAGTACTGAATATTCTTTCTACGGAAAATGTGTAATAAGGTTCGTTTAAAACCTTCGTGCTCATTTATCTTGAGGTTTTTAGATAAAATCTTTTGATACTTCTTTTTATCGAAAAGTATCTCATTTGAATACGTACCTGAGGATTCACCTTCCTCTTGTTGTGAATGCTCTTCAGTCGGACTCATCGTCTGAGCTGCTGGATAAATATGTTAAGACGAGGATCTCGTCTTCAGACGTTATGTCTGAAAATGCTACTTCTTCGTAGCCTGCAAATTGCTCAAATAACTCATTAGAGCAAACACCTGCAAAGTTAATTTTCTTGGGGCATCCATTTGCATAATGTCCCTTTTCATTGCAGTTCCAACACTTACAATCCTGTTTTTGGATTTGTTTAGAAGAACTCTTGCCTTCTTTTCTTTTTTGTTTCTTTTTAAAGAATTTTCTTTTCTTCTTGAAAGGTTTAGGGTGCTTCTTGACACGTTTACCAAGTTTCTTTTTGGCCTTAAACTTCTTTTTCTGTTTAGTAGATTTGTCTAATTGACAACCAAACTTCCTAGGATAATAGAGCTGATCTTTACATTTCAGCTTCTTTTGATCCTTTTGAAGCCTCTTTCTTTTATAGGCTTTTTCACATTCATCTGCTAGTGTTATTCTAGCAAACTCAATTCTGGCACCTAATGTGTCAGTCCTTTCAGGTCGTTCTGCGGCCTTCCATTTACTAAATATTAAATCACTCCATGGGAATGGTAATTTAGTAAAAAACATATCGTTATGGAAATTTAACGAATTAGAGGCTGTTGAAGATATTTCAGCCTTGTAATAGTACTTTTCAAATTCACAAACATAGGAATCAAAATAATTGATGTCGCATATCTGTAAATTATAAAGCATCGTGAGGTATTTTTGCCTCTTTAATCGTTTTTCTCTTAAACGATACTGAGAATAATCTTCCCCCAAAAATTCTCTTCGAATTTCGTTTTCAATCGTATTAATGATCGTTTTATTGTCATTAGTGGTTGTTCCACCTAAATATCTTACCTTGGTTTCTTCAGGTAAGGCAGTGAACCAGTCAGATACTTTCCCACTTAAAGTTAAAGGGATGAAAATCTTTAATTCATCACCATCTGTTCTAGTGACACCAGAATAAATGAGTAAGGCTTTTACCCATTCCTTGATAACCTCGTCTGTATTTGTAACACAGTCAATGTTTAAGGTAGCGCCTGCATTACTCAAAGGGTAAGCATGGCCTGGGTGAGGGAATAGATGAGGTCTTCCCACTCATCTTTGTCTAGACGAAGGGTGACGATATCGGTAGCGTTGTGCTTCCTCTTCGTCATCACTTCCTATGTGACTATCAAGATTAGTCTGACTCTCAGGTCTTACTTCTGGACCACTTGGACCACTTTGACCACTAGACTGCGTTGAGTCTGGTACTATCATAGGGTGACTTGTTGACGCTTCACCTGTAGCTTCCATATTACATTGTAGTTGGAGTTCATTGATCTTATCTAAGATCTCGTCTTCCTCATCCGAATTAGCTTGAGCATATTCTTGCTCTAATTCTTCTAAGGAAATAAACGTTCGAACCATGTTCGAAATTGAAGGATACCCTGGTTTAGTAGGGTCGATAGAAGGGTTAAATCTAACTCTTCTGCGAACAATTTGAGGTTCAGATTCTGATTTAGGAGTGTGCAGAATTAATTTCTGGATTTCTCCTAATCCCTCATAGATACTATTTAACTTAGTATCTATTGTTTGTCCTTGTAAATTGGACTTCCACAATTCCTTATATGGAGTTGATGAACTGCTACCAGCTTTATCCATCACTTAATCCTGATAAGGAATCTCTAGCAGGGCTTGCTAGGTCAGGTTGTACATACCATTGATTATTGGTAAGTTCAGCCTGTTGACAGATATGAATCCATCTTTTATCTTTAGTTTTAAGACAATTTGTTTGGTCTCTTGGTCTGAGACATGAAGAATGGCTCTGATACCATTTCGACAGCTTCTTTTTCCAGTTATTGAGCATAGCTACAACTGGGTGCGGAATTATTTTTAGACCTATTGGTCCTTCTTCTTTTAAGAAACTTTTGATATTTATAGTCATAATTTTGGTTATGACGTCTAAGACAAGTGTCTAAAGAAAGTAAGGCCTCATTAATGCCATCAAGAATTGCCTTTTGGCGGTGGATAGCGTTAATATGATAAAGATTATCATTTTCAAGGATACTCCTTGGTCTTGAGAAAATTATCTCGCCATTAGCGAGTACTAGAGGATTATCGAAAAAGTCATTACCTAATCGTTCTAGTCCTCGTCTGCTAATGTTAATCAAGGTCTCTTTGACCTGAATAATAAACTCACTGTTTTCCTTCTCTAGAAGGCATCGTTCTAAAGCATTTTTAACTATGGCTTTGGCGTGTAATTGTTCAGGGCTAAAAGGGATCATCTTAACTAAAATAGGTTTCAAGCATATAAACAAATTAATGATAATTATTAGTCTTATCAAACTAAGTAGTAGAAATGCATCTTGACATAGAACATAATTGGTTAGAGATAAGGTCAATACCTTGCTGGACCTCAGCCTCTTTCGCCGGCGACCACCTGTCTTTTGGCTACTTCTCTGGCTATTCCAAAGGTGCTCCAGACCCTCTACTCAAACTGAATAATGTTGTACTCCAAGATGTATAAAAACTACTTTTATTGATAATACTAATAATTATACACTAATTTTGTTTACATACTCTACTCCCTAAAGGAGTAGTTACTCGACTTTCATTCTCTCTAAGGATAAGAGTTTCTCTCCCTTCATTCGATGCCTATACAAATGGGGGGTTGCTCCTTTATATAGAAGAGCTGAACCGACAATAGTACAATTAGCAAAAGTGAAATAAATAGAGAATCTACTTTTACTGTAGACAATAGCTGCTTTTCGTACAGCATGCGTTGCTTGCTTTTTGCTTTTGCTTAGTGCGTTTGCTTTTCTTAGCTGGCAACCATTATGATTGTCCTTTGGGAATCTTTACTTTTTCTGCAGCGTCTGCCTTTTTCTTTAGCAGATAGTGGCTGTCCCTTTCACTGGGTCCAACACGCTTCCTTTAACCAATCCTTAACGGACAAATGCAGCATCCTTTTGCTCTTTCTTGATGAAGGAATCCACAGAGATAACTACGTGTAGAATGACTGCCTGGTATACGACAGCTGTAGATAAGGCTTATCCCTGAACTAATCTTGTTAAGGGCATCATACCTTGGACTACAATTTCCTTCAGCATAAATGTAGATGTTACTGGGCGAATTGTACATAAATCCTTTGTTAGATCCTCGAAGGGCTTGTAACTTGTTAAAAATTACAGTGAAACCCATGGCTCTGCGGTGACAGATCCATTCTTCGTGAACTTCTAGTTGTTCGAGAACTTTGTTCTTTTTGAACTTCAAATTGGCTCTGTTTGGAGTGCAGAGTTGAACGATTAACCATCCTGGAGCTGGAGTGGGTAAAACCTCTGGGCTGGCAGATAGTATTTTTAATACTACCCAATCTGATTTGGAGCTTTTTCGAAACTTCTTGACTGCTTCGATTATGGACTTATGTAGTCCTAAAATTTCTCTGTTTCCGGGACTGCATGTAACGCTAGCACAGAAACCGAACATTACTGCTTTGCTAACGTCATCTGCAGGACTTCCTGCAAGAAAATGAATTCTGGGATAAATTCCAGAAGTGTCAATTACTTGACTGTTAGTGCTCTGGGCTGTATAAACCCATTTTGTATATGAAACGTATTGTTCCATGGATATAGCCTGATTTAATATAGGCCTTTGTGCCTTAGGCACGATGACTGTGAAGTCATTTTCTTCCTCTGTTTCTGAGGAGGTAGAACATTCTTGAACCTTTCCTTTCGTTTTGAAAGTAGGCTTAAGGAGTTCTTGTGTGGACAAAAGTCCCTCTCCTTCTTGGAGATTATCGGACACGAGTCCTTTTCCTCTCTGGGCACGTTTACATGCTCCAAGAAAGGCCTGATGTATTTCATCAGATAAGTCAATGGCTTGTAACGCCATTACTTCATCGAGGCTAGATAAGGCCTGAATGATACGAGGATTAATTTCCTCTGCAATTTCCTTCTGGATTTGTGTCATTCGTTCATGAGCGACACACAATTCATGGATGGCCATTTCCAATAAGGATCTGGCGTCAGATGAAGATGTCTCTTCCTCAACCATTGGCTTCCCTGCTAAGAAAATCAGCAAGATGGTTATTCTTACCTTTTATATGTTCAATATCGAACTGATATTCCTGAAAATATTGTTGCCATCTATGGCGTCTTTTGTACTCAGGGGTACAGGGGAGCTTATTAAAAATGTAAGCTTTAGCATTAGTGTTATCTGTTCTGACTAAGAACTTTACAGGTAAAATAAAGAAATGGAATTTAGCAAAACTCCATTTTAAGGCGAGTAATTCCTTTTCATTGCTGTGATAATTAATCTCAGCTGGCTTAAAACATCCGTTAGCATACCTGCAAACATGTTCTTTGTCATCAGCCTTTCTGCCTTTAAGGACTCCTCCCCAGTAAAGGTCTGAGGCATCTGTTTCAACTATTAGTTGATCACCTGGTTCAGGGATGGCCAATCTAGGTAATTGACTACACATCTTTTTGAGTTGTTGGACAAGATGGGTGTGGTAGTCTTGCCATTGTAAATTTAATCTTTTCTTAAGACGATCTTGAAGTGAACCTTTTAGCCATGCTAGGTTAGGCACAAAGTCACTGACGTAATTGATACATCCTAAGAAACGTTCAACCTGTTTTCGGTCGCAGAGTTTATCAGGGAAATTAGCAACTTTTTCACATATGTGGGGTTACATTTCTATACCCTTATGGTCGATCTTTAGACCTAAAAACTCGATTTGTTCTTTTGCAATCTCAGCTTTTTTAGCTGATAGTATTAATCCGTGATTACGGCTTTTCTCAATGAATTTCATGAGATGAGTTGCATGATCTGCAATCTTAGAAGAAAAGATCAAGATATCATCAACATAAACTAGACAAAAGTCTGAATATTCATTGAAGATATTATCCATTCTTCTTTGAAAGATCTGTGGGGCGTTTTTTAGTCCCATAGGCATTACATTCCAAATGTATTGCCCCTGAGGTGTGCTGAATGCAGTTAAAGGCTTAGCAGATTCTTTTAGTTTAATCTGATAAAATCCTGATTTGCAATCAAATTTGGAAAACCACTTTTTGTTAAGGGTTTTGTTGATAAGCAATTCCTTATTAGGAAGTAAATAACCATCAAAGACGGTTAATTCGTTTAGCCTTTTGTAGTTAATCACCATTCTTGGCTTACCTCTCTTTTGTTCAGAGTGGTTGTTTACCATGAATGCTGGACTACTATGAGGACTTTTGTTATCCTCAGTGCTTTTGAAAGCTAATTGCTTATCTTCGAGTTCTTTGAGTTGGACTTTGAACTCGAGTTCATCTGCCTGACTATATCTCATGGGCTTAACTCGTACAATTGAGTTGGCCTCTTTGAGTTCGATGTCTGCATAAGACTTATCCTTGTCCCAATATTTCAATGGGTTGTCATCGAAATGGGCTTGTAGAAGTGTTTTTACTTCGTTTTCTAGCCGAAATTCTAATGCTCTTTGGGTGTTTGATAGAGCATTTAGCAATTGGGCTTTGACCTTAGAATGGTCTTTGGGCCTTTTTGTAAGGTTTTTGGGCCGGTTTATATTTTTTGGCCTAGGCTCTCCACCATGCTGGCTGCGTGGTTGAAATGAGATAGTTCCTCGATATTGAGGATGGGCTATTAGCTGGGACTTAATCCAATGTCCACATGGGGTGAGGAAACTAATGTGTGAGTGGTCACAGCTATATTCCTTAAATCTATTAAGAAAGTCAACTCCTAAGAGGAGGTTATAGGTAGCATCTTTAGGTGCTTGTATTACTACAGTAGGTAGTGGTAATACTTTAAACTGGTTTGCTGTGCTATCTTGGATAGCTATAAACTGACCAAAAACAGCTTTGGTGAGTTTAGTAACCTGTCCAGATGCTACAACCACCTGTAGGGGTTTATGCAAGTCTTTCCAGTATCGTTCTGGATAAGAATTGGCGGATGCCATTGTGACATCTGATCCTGTGTCTATCATGGCGTGAAACCATTCAGGTTGATGAAACCTGTAAACTAATTGTACCTTAATGTATGGCACCTTATTCATGGACTTTACTGGCATGAACAATTATACCATTGAGCTTAATGGTCATAAAATGCTCAGTTATGGAATAAGTGGTTTCTGATAAGAAACGCATCCCTAGGAGCAAATCAGCTTTAGTTTTAAAAGCTTGATTTTCCAGATGAATAATCCGTTCAGCGGATTCAAAGAGTACAGGAACATAAGTTAGTTTATGTTCTTGCATTTGAGAATAAATCTCAGGACTAGCGTAGTTATGCTGGATGGCAGGATTAATCCAAATTAATTCGTCTTTCCATTGTGTGATGTAGATCTTACTCACAATTTGGAAATTAGCCAATTTTGGATTTGGCAATCGCTCAAGGGGGTAGCTGCGTAGAATACTACCGTCTACGGAGTATCTACCTTGCATACTATTGCATCTATTAAACAGTGGTTTCTGTTTAATATCAATTTGCCATTCGTTGATTAGCTGCAGCTTAGGTCTAGAAATCTCTTGGACTTCACAGATATCAGAAAAGATATCGTCTAACTCAATTTCGTCTTTTTGGAGAAATTGGTCAATAATATGAGTGTTACTTAGCATGTAACTTACCATGGTATAGATGGTAAAAGGTGAATGGTGTAGACTTTCTAGTAAGTCTGACCTTTGAAAGTGGTAACAGAGATTTAGGGCACGGTTGGTGTCTAAATCCCTAATGGGTATGCTATACCCTGGGTATGTGGTGAAACTAAGGTTTTGGTAAACCAAGTTTCCCTTCAGAATGCCTATTATGGTTTCTGATCGATTTGCAATGCGATTATGCATTAATGTAAGAATTATAGGGGTGTCTAATCCCTTTTGAAAGGTGGCTTTCAAATGAATTCTTACTGCACCAAAATGGATATAACCGATCTTAGTTCGGTCGTTTTCAGGGATTTTCCTGATTTTTTGTCTAATCTGTTTGATGGTTACTAAGGGCAATTCTACTTGTCCTTCAGCTATATTGCTGCTAATAGGGATTTCCTGAATATTAGTACCAAAGTACTGAATATTCTTTCTACGAAAAATGTGTAATAAGGTTCGTTTAAAACCTTCGTGCTCATTTATCTTGAGGTTTTTAGATAAAATCTTTTGATACTTCTTTTTATCGAAAAATATATCATTTGAATACGTACCTGAGGATTCACCTTCCTCTTGTTGTGAATGCTCTTCAGTCTGACTCATCGTCTGAGCTGCTGGATAAATAGGTTAAGACGAGGATCTCGTCTTCAGACGTTATGTCTGAAAATGCTACTTCTTCGTAGCATGCAAATTGCTCAAATAACTCATTAGAGCAAACACCTGCAAAGTTAATTTTCTTGGGGCATTCATTTGCATAATGTCCCTTTTCATTGCAGTTCCAACCCTTACAATCCTGTTTTTGGATTTGTTTAGAAGAACTCTTGTCTTCTTTTCTTTTTTGTTTCTTTTTAAAGAATTTTCTTTTCTTCTTGAAAGGTTTAGGGTGCTTCTTGACACGTTTACCAAGTTTCTTTTTGGCCTTAAACTTCTTTTTCTGTTTGGTAGATTTGTCTAATTGACAACCAAACTTACTAGGATAATAGAGCTGATCTTTACATTTCAGCTTCTTTTGATCCTTTTGAAGCCTCTTTCTTTTATAGGCTTTTTCACATTCATCTGCTAGTGTTATTCTAGCAAACTCAATTCTGGCACCTAGTGTGTCAGTCCTTTCAGGTCGTTCTGCGGCCTTCCATTTACTAAATATTAAATCACTCCATGGGAATGGTAATTTAGTAAAAAACATATCGTTATGGAAATTTAACGAATTAGAGGCTGTTGAAGATATTTCAGCCTTGTAATAGTGCTTTTCAAATTCACAAACATTGGCTAATTTCCAAATTGTGAGTAAGATTTACATCACACAATGGAAAGACGGATTAATTTGGATTAATCCTGCCATCCAGCATAACTACGCTAATCCTGAGATTTATTCTCAAATACAAGAACATAAACTAACTTATGTTCCTGTACTCTTTGAATCCGTTGAACGGATTATTCATCTGGAAAATCAAGCTTTTAAAACTAAAGCTGATTTGCTCCTAGGGATGCGTTTCTTATCAGAAACCATTTATTCTATAACTGAGCATTTTATGACCATTAAGCTCAATGGTATAATTGTTCATGCCAGTAAAGTCCATGAATAAGGTACCATATATTAAGGTACAATTAGTTTACAGGTTTCACCAACCTGAATGGTTTCACGCCATGATAGACACCGGATCAGATGTCACAATGGCATCTGCCAATTCTTATCCAGAACGATACTGGAAAGATTTGCATAAACCCCTACAGGTGGTTGTAGCATCTGGACAGGTTACTAAACTCACCAAAGCCGTTTTTGGTCAGTTTATAGCTATCCAAGATAGCACAGAAAACCAATTCAAGGTATTACCACTACCTACTGTAGTAATACAAGCACCTAAAGATGCTACCTATAACCTCCTCTTAGGAGTTGACTTTTTTAATAGATTCAAGGAATATAGCTGTGACCACTCACACATTAGTTTCCTCACCCCATGTGGACATTGGATTAAGTCCCAGCTAATAGCCCATCCTCAATATCGAGGAACTATCTCATTTCAACCACGCAGCCAGCATGGTGGAGAGCCTAGGCCAAAAAATATAAACCGGCCCAAAAACCTTACAAAAAGGCCCAAAGACCATTCTAAGGTCAAAGCCCAATTGCTAAATGCTCTATCAAGCACCCAAAGAGCATTAGAATTTCGGCTAGAGAACGAAGTAAAAACACTTCTACAAGCCCATTTCGATGACAACCCATTGAAGTATTGGGACAAGGATAAATCTTATGCAGACATCCAACTCAAAGAGGCCAACTCAATTGTACGAGTTAAGCCCATGAGATATAGTCAGGCAGATAAACTCGAGTTCAAAGTCCAACTCAAAGAACTCGAAGAAAAGCAATTAGCTTTCAAAAGCACTGAGGATAACAAAAGTCCTCATAGTAGTCCAGCATTCATGGTAAACAACCACTCTGAACAAAAGAGAGGGAAGCCAAGAATGGTGATTAACTACAAAAGGCTAAACGAATTAACCGTCTTTGATGGTTATTTCCTTCCTAATAAGGAATTGCTTATCAATAAAACCCTTAACAAAAAGTGGTTTTCCAAATTTGATTGCAAATCAGGATTTTATCAGATTAAACTAAAAGAATCTGCTAAGCCCTTAACTGCATTCAGCACACCTCAGGGGCAATACATTTGGAATGTAATGCCTATGGGACTAAAAAACGCCCCACAGATCTTTCAAAGAAGAATGGATAATATCTTCAATGAATATTCAGACTTTTGTCTAGTTTATGTTGATGATATCTTGATCTTTTATTCTAATATTGCAGATCATGCAACTCATCTCATGAAATTCATTGAGAAAAGCCGTAATCACGGATTAATACTATCAGCTAAAAAAGCTGAGATTGCAAAAGAACAAATCGAGTTTTTAGGTCTAACGATCGACCATAAGGGTATAGAAATGCAACCCCACATATGTGAAAAAGTTGCTAATTTCCCTGATAAACTCTGCGACCGAAAACAGGTTGAACGTTTCCTAGGATGTATCAATTACGTCAGTGACTTTGTGCCTAACCTAGCATGGCTAAGAGGTCCACTTCAAGACCTTCTTAAGAAAAGATTAAATTTACAATGGCAAGACTACCACACCCATCTTGTCCAACAACTCAAGAAGATGTGTAGTCAATTACCTAGATTGGCCATCCCTGAACCAGGTGATCAACTAATAGTTGAAACAGATGCCTCAGACCTTTACTGGGGAGGAGTCCTTAAAGCCAGAAAGGCTGATGACAAGGAACATGTTTGCAGGTATGCTAATGGATGTTTTAAGCCAGCTGAGATTAATTATCACAGCAATGAAGAGGAAATTAATCCTCGTATCATCCAGGCCTTATCCAGCCTCGATGAAGTAATGGCGTTACAAGCCATTGACTTATCTGATGAAATACATCAGGCCTTTCTTGGAGCATGTAAGCGTGCCCAGAGAGGAAAAGGACTCGTGTCCGATAATCTCCAAGAAGGAGAGGGACTTTTGTCCACACAAGAACTCCTTAAGCCTACTTTCAAAACGAAAGGAAAGGTTCAAGAATGTTCTACCTCCTCAGAAACAGAGGAAGAAAATGACTTCACAGTCATCATGCCTAAGGCACAAAGGCCTATATTAAATCAGGCTATATCCATGGAACAATACGTTTCATATTCAAAATGGGTTTATACAGCCCAGAGTACTAACAGTCAAGTAATTGACACTTCTGGAATTTATCCCAGAATTCATTTTCTTGCAGGAAGTCCTGCAGACGACGTTAGCAAAGCAGTAATGTTCGGTTTCTGTGCTAGCGTTACATGCAGCCCCGGAAACAGAGAAATTTTAGGACTACATAAGTCCATAATCGAAGCAGTCAAGAAGTTTCGAAAAAGCTCCAAATCAGATTGGGTAGTATTAAAAATACTATCTGCCAGCCCAGAGGTTTTACCCACTCCAGCTCCAGGATGGTTAATCGTTCAACTCTGCACTCCAAACAGAGCCAATTTGAAGTTCAAAAAGAACAAAGTTCTCGAACAACCAGAAGTTCACGAAGAATGGATCTGTCACCGCAGAGCCATGGGTTTCACTGTAATTTTTAACAAGTTACAAGCCCTTCGAGAATCTAACAAAGGATTTATGTACAATGCACCCAGCAATATCTACATCTATGCTGAAGGAAATTGTAGCCCAAGGTATGATGCCCTTAACAAGATTAGTTCAGGGATAAGCCTTATCTACAGCTGTCGTATACCAGGCAGTCATTCTACGCGTAGTTATCTCTGTGGATTCCTTCATCAAGAAAGAACAACAGGATGCTGCATTTGTCCGTTAAGGATTGGTTAAAGGAAGCGTGTTGGACCCAGTAAAAAGGACAGCCACTATCTGCTAAAGAAAAAGGCAGACGCTGCAGAAAAAGCAAAGATTCCCAAAGGACAATCATAATGGTTGCCAGCTAAGAAAAGCAAACGCACTAAGCAAAAGCAAAAAGCAAGCAACACATGCTGTACGAAAAGCAGCTATTGTCTACAGTAAAAGTAGATTCTCTATTTATTTTACTTTTGCTAATTGTACTATTGTCGGTTCAGCTCTTCTATATAAAGGAGCAACCCCCCATTTGTAGAGGGCATCGAAAAAAGAGAGAGAGCATCTCTATCTAAAATTTCTAGAGAGAGGATGAGGGTCGAGTAACTACTCCTTTAGGGAGTAGAGTATGTAAACAAAATTAGTGTATAATTATTAGTATTATCAATAAAAGTAGTTTTTATACATCCTGGTGTACAATATTATTTGGTTTGAGAAGAGGGTCTGGAGTACCTTTGGAATAGCCAGAGAAGTAGCCAAAAAGACAGGTGGTCGCCGGCGAAAGAGGCTGAGGTCCAGCAAGGTATTGACCTTATCTCTAACCAATTATGTTCTATGTCAAGATGCATTTCTACTACTTAGTTTGATAAGGCTAATAATTATCATTAATTTGTTTATATGCTTGAAACCTATTTTAGTTAAGATGAACCCTTTTAGCCCTGAACAACTACACGCCAAAGCTATAGTTAAAAATGCTTTAGAACGATGCCTTCTAGAGAAGGAAAACAGTGAGTTTATTATTCAGGTCAAAGAGACCTTGATTAACATTAGCAGAAGAGGACTACAACGATTAGGTAATGACTTTTTCGATAATCCTCTAGTACTCGCTGATGGCGAGATAATTATTCCAAGCCCAAGGAGTATCCTTGAAAATGATAATCTTTATCATCTTAATGTTATCCACCGCCAAAAGGCTATTCTTGACGGCATTAACGAGGCCTTACTTTCTTTGGACACTTGTCTTAGACGTCATAACCAAAATTATGACTATAGATATCAAGAGTTTCTTAAAAGAAGAAGGACCAAGAGGTCTAAAAATAATTCCGCACCCAGTTGCAGCTATGCTCAATAACTGGAAAAAGAAGCTGTCGAAATATATATATATATATATATTATATATATAATATATTATATATATATGTACATACGTACGCACATACATTCATAGATATATATATATTATATAATATTATATTATATTAGATTATATATATATAAAGGTATTTTTTAATGCATATACATATATATATATATATATATATATACATATATATACGCTCATATATATATATATATAATATATATATATGATATATATATTATATATATATATACATATACACCACCCCACATAGATATATATTTATGTGTATAGATATATGTACATACATACATCTACTATACATACACATATACAGATTTATATATATTAATGTTGTATGTATTATTATGTAGTTATGTATGTATGTCATATATATATATTATAATTATATATATAGATATATATTATATATAGATATTTATGTTTATATATATGTGTTATATATATATATTATTATATATATATATATAATGTATATATATATGTCTTTTCCTGTATGTGTGTGTGTATATATGTATATATATAATATTATAGATATATTTATATATATATATATATATTATAATTATATTATGTGTATAGATATGATATGCATATATAGATAAATATTATATATTATATATTATATATATATATTATATATATGCATATATATACTATATATATACTTATATTATATGTTATGTTTATTATATATTATATCTAATATATATATATAATATATATATTATATATATATATATAATATATATGTCGTATATATGCATTATACATATACATACATATACATAACATATACGTATATACTATATATATATTATATATATATATTATATTGTATACTATTTATTAGATGTAAGTATATTCATATATATATTAGATATAGATATATATATATATATATATATATATATATATATATATATATATATATGTGTGTGTGTGTGTGTAACGATATTCCTTTAGGTCTTCTTACATTTGGACAATTGTTTGGTATTATCAAATCAGAAGGATTGAATCTCTGTAACGAGATTAAAATCCAATCCAAATATGGATCAGAAAAGGCCTAATCTCGTGAAGAAATGGGAACTTTCTGTGAAGCATTTGGAATTTCCAAAATAGAAGCCCCTTCTACTACAAGAAAGCGACTTCAGAAAGGAAAGCCCAAACCTACATTCAGACGAATCCCTCCAAAACAGCTGAGACCATTTGTCAAAAAAGAACAGCCCAAGCCTGTCCTCAAAAAGAAGCAGGCTTCTAAACCAAAGAAGAAGCCTGCAGTTTGTTACAAATGTGGTAAAATTGGCCACAAAGCTTTCCAGTGCAAAACTGAACAAAAGATTAATGAGTTATTTTCTGGAGAACCTGAGCTACAGAAAAAACTCTTAGCCCTGTTAACCACAAACGTTTTTGGATCTGATCAAGATGAAGATTACTATACTGAGTCTAGTGAGGATTCAGAGTTTGAATCATCTTCAATCTTATCCTTAAACGTTATTACCAGTAAACCACAAAAAGAATTCCTTCTTGATCTTATTTGCCAAATCCCTGACCTCGAAATAAAGAAAGAATACCTTGCGAAACTTAAAGGTATTATTTTAGAGGAAGAAGATAAACCTCCTAAGTTCAAATTAGGACCTTCTTCTTCTTCCTCACTTACCCAAATCTTCGAGCGCTACACAATTACAAGTCCTTATCAACAAATTTCAACTAAACAACTCCAAATGGAAATCAATGACCTGAAAACCCAGGTTCTTTCCTTAAAGGTGAAGTTTCTAGTCTCAAAACAAAAGATCTTGAGATAGAAACAAAAGTTGCCCTCCTTAAATCATTCAAAACAAATCCTCCAATTCTTGAATCTGAAAACATTTCAGGAATTCAAGAAACGGAAATTCCTGAAACACAATTTTTACAAACAATTTCAAAGGTTACCTTTCAAAAATGGTATTCTATTGTGACATTAGTAGTCAATGATTTCTCGATTAATGCAGTTGCCCTTATTGATAGTGGAACAGATCAAAACTGCATTAAAGCAGGAATTGTTCCTACCAAATTTTGTGAACGAACAACGGAATAGTTAGTTAGTGCTAATGGTGAACCCTTGAACATTCGTTCGAAGCTTAATAAAGGCTATATTCAAAATAATAATTATTGTTTTAAAAATATTTTCCTTATAGTAGATAATATTTCTAATGATATTATTTTAGGAACTCCGTTTCTTACACAAATTTATCCTTTTACAGTTAATGAAATAGGTGTCCATACAAAAATTATAGGCAACACTATTTCATTTCCCTTTTTATCTTCTGCACACCAAAAAGAGATTTTAAGTCTACAAGCATGTTCAATTTTTAAGCAGATTAATAGTCTGCAAACCAAAAAAAAGCAAATTTGCCATTTACAAGATAGTGATTGGCTTGTTTCTGTTGTGTAATAATGTGTTGTTAATGCGAAGAGAGATACTCATATTGAGTTCTTAAGTCTTCCTATGAATTTACCGTGACTAAGACGTAGAGAAGTGAAAAATGAGAAGGACTAAGAAACTTCTCCTTCTGCTTAATCCCCAACTTTATATTTGTTTTGATTTTTATGTATAGAAGATTAGCAATTTTGCAATGAGGACATTGATGTTTAAGAGTTGGGAAATCAGGATTGTGCTCCCCCCCCCCAAAAAAAAGGTGTATGAGATTTTCTCTGGACCTTGGCTTTCTGATTACTGTAGTTTAAGTAATATGTTGTCGATTGTGAAGGTAGGAAGAAATATGACTAACCTGAATGCAGAAACGTACTATCGGTAATAGTCTACGATGATATAGAAAACCAAACGGCTACTGGAGTCGCTTTAATGTGTCACGTCCTAAATCCAAGAACTCGATAGATGGTAGTTCGGCCATGAGAGAGAAGTAGGAAATATGGGAGATATAATATTCGCGTCATGGCGTATACCAAGGCTAACCCCCTTAAACCCCTTTATATAGGTTAGGGGGTAGCAAGGGTTGTCGCCCTAGGCGACTTAAGTGGCCGTCGGGCCTAATCTCATTAGACCCGTCCAACAGCTCCCACTCGGCCACTTAGACCATAAAATACGTATTCTCTATGTATTACAACTCCTCACGCTTCATAACAGGAATAGGACGTGCGATCAAAAATAATAAGTAGTGTTATATTAAGTTACCATCCAACTAACATAACACTTTCACCAAATACGATACCCCAAAAATATCTCAAGACATCACCAGTGGCATCTCTAATCCCTTATGCCAGATATATCATATGATTATGTTCTCAACATAATCGTCCGGGTTTATATGGTGATGGTGGATAGATTTTTCCTTAAACACTCATAAAATCTCATCTTAACATAATTGCTTTCCTAACGTGTTCTGGCTGAACCGTATACATCGTGGTTCTTGAGAATCACATTAAAGTAGCATCATTAAACTTCGACTTAATATCATAGCTTTAAGTCAAAGGGTTATCGTCCATAGGGTCACACAGTGACAAGTGATAGGGAATTCAATTGGCATCCCACATATGGGTCGTCTTATAAGCACACACAGTATGAGATGTGTGTCACGGCATAGCTCCCACTCAGTTGGGTTCGTCACTCTTTATGCCATGTGAATCATCAGTTCAGATTTTCACCCAAAAATCTAGCCTGAGCTACTAGATCAACATACTGAATGTTGGTCTTGACACTCAAGATTCGGCTTTTAAGACTTCAATATGAAAACTTATTTCATACTCGACTCCCTCGAGTCTCATCTTAGTTTTACTAAGGCGACTATATTCATTCCACTCACACACTTCCAATATGAGTAATCAATATTGCACACCTAGTGCTAATATGATTTAGTCTCATCCTACCCGCTACTCAAGTGTCAGGATGATTGCCTGTGTGACTAGGCCAATCAGAAGCCTGTGACATTTCAATATGCCTAACGTACAACAATGAGCATCTTGCCCATAAAAGAAACATGACCATCATGTAACAGAACATGTCTAGATACCAAATCTTATGAAATCCAAGACTCAACCAATGAGTTTTGGACACATCACTAGGAATAGGTTTAGTTAAGGGAACATAATTACCTTGTTAGTCTATAGATATATACCCAATGGCAATGTTTTTTGTCTTTATGGTACAAGATACACAATCTACCTCCATAGCTGACATTGTTGTGCAGCTGTGCTTCTTTACTGCACCATGACATGGCTCTCCCACTCAGGGTGAAGACATGTCCTGAGGTTAACTTAGACTCATCAGAGTTACCACCCCAATCAAAATTTGAGCATCCTCTCAACTTGAGACCTGCTCCTTGATAGCAAAATGCTGAGTTATCAATACCACGAAGGTAGCATTTGATTCTTCTGATAACTTGTCAATCAGGAAGTCTTGGATTACTTTTATAACGACTTATCAAATTATCCGCAAAGCAATATCAGGTCATCTGCATAACATGGCTTTCATTAAGCTTACTATGATACTAGGGTTAAGGACATTATTCATTATCTCTATTTTGTCATCTGTTTTAGAGCATTGGACAAGACTTAAGGTTGAACCCTTCTCAACTGGAGTATCTATGGGTTAGGAATTATAAATCCAAAATCGTTCCAAGACATTTTGATGCATGCTTCTTGGGACGGCTTTGGATTATTCCCACTCCTAGGATATACCTAGTTTCACCCGTATTCTTCGTCTTAAAGACATGAAATGACTACCTTTTAGTAGTTTTGATCATCTCCAAGTTGTTCCTAGTCAACAGTATGTCATTAACATGAGGAACGTAATCCCTATGTTGATCTTTTGACATATACAATGGTCTTCTGAAACCATTTAAGCCAAAATGGCTTCATGGAATCCAGAGTACTAAGAATTGGAAGATTGCTTAAGATCACATGTGGACCTTTTAAGATGACACAAATTGTCCTCTTATCCCTTTGATACAAAATCAATGAGTTAGTCCATATAAATCTCTTTCTCAAGATCACCATAGAGAAAAACAATCTTTACTCCATTTCGAACAACTCAAAGTTCGAATAGGAAACCAGGGCTAGGAGCATCCGGGCCTGAACTTATCAATTGAACTATCCATCCGATGTTTTATCTTGAGGACTTACATCGGAGTAGAGTTTCAACGAGTTCTCAAATCTTGTCAGTGAGTCCATCTCACCCCTTATGACATCCAGTCACTTTTTGCGATTTAGTGAGTCAATCGCCTCTTGATATGGGGTAGATCACTAATATCCCGATGGAGTACATAAGAATATTTCTTTTCCAATTTGAAAAAAATCGAGGAATTCTTCCATGCTTAGTCCTTGGGATCCTGGGACCTTCATTATTTGTCTACCTAGGTAAGAAATCCCTCTCCCTTTCTCTAAGAGGTATGGGACCAGGAGTTTCTCCCCCTTTCTCTAAGAGGTATGAAACCCTGATTAAGAAGAGAAGATTGCTCCCACTATCCATTGGAGGTGGGATCCTGAACATGAGGACTAACTGCATGTTTAGGAGTAACTATCCTCAATAATTAGAGATTGAGGACGAATCTCATTCTCCTTGACAGACAAGCCTTCACCATTCTTACCAAGTAAGGAATGTATACCATCCTCGGTGACTTAGTGAGAATTCAAATCCTCCCCCTCACCGAGAGGTGGTTGAAGGTGTTGTTGTAACTCATACAAATTAAGGTCCTTTTAAATTGCACCCAATACTAAGAAACTCATCCTCAAGAAAATCAACATTGCGGGATGTTGTTTCACGAAGAAAATATTCATGATCTCAATTGGTTCGAAGAGTTTTAATATTGCGTACCAATTGAGTCCTACTACCGCTATAAAGTATATGAACACATCGAGTACTTAATAACGGTGGGATAGTAGGTACATATACCTATATATGTAGCTCCATGATATGCTTTCACATTCATGGACCCGCAGATGTCTAAAGTGAACGGACGCTAAGGGATTTGATGGACTCGAAATCTTACAAAAAAGATTTCCTATTACTTTACTAGCTAGGCATAGCTCACATTTTGCACCTTAAGCCTAGTGAGCTGGTCTTAAAAGGTCATCTTTAGCTAGTTAACTCTATCTTAACCCTTATGGTCAAAACGAGCACGTCTAAAACAGATTCAAAAATGAGACAAAGATGGAAGATGTTCTATTTCGTCCATTAAAAACACCTTTTAATGTGACATGGTCAAACAAATCACCATGCCATATGATGTCTAAGGCATCTAGATGAAAATTAAAGAAAGCTAACCTTAGGGATGGAAGACATAAGGAAACATCGCACCTCAGGTGCATAGAGAGCATCGGGAGGAGACAACGTAGTCTCTTCAAGAAGCCTCGAATGATTTGTCCTTAATTCAAGCACATCTTTTCTATTGTCGTTACCCAAAATGACAATTTGTGAACCCACTGTGTTGTGATGAAAGTTCACAAGGATTAACTCGTTCCTAAACTATGCGCTTGGTTGCTCCCGTATCTGCGATCCACTAAGGATCCCAGTTAGTAACAAATGCTTGGGAGCTTACACATTATCCAGGAGTGACTGTGGAAGGAGGTACCTTAATCGACTTAGGACAATCCTAAGTATAAGATTCCTAATTTCCACAATCATAGCACTCACACGTGCTATATGCTTTTCTTTATTTCCTTAGTCTTTTTTCCTTTTGCAATACCAATCTTAGGTCCTGAATCTTTTGAGGGAATGGATTCGGACGAACCTGATACTAAGCTAATCCCACGCGTACTCAACAGTGG
>JAKOGI010001694.1:0-5000 GCA_029747015.1 Carnegiea gigantea
TTGGGGTGCGGCCCTTCCCCGGACCCTGCGTAAACGCGGGATGCTTGTGCGCCGGGCTGTCCTTTTATATATATATATACATATATATATATATATATATATATATATATATATATATATATATATATATATATATATATTTGTATATACATATCTATATATATTTTTTGGAAGAGGAGGAAAAATTCCATTAGCACAGAACTGGTTTGCATACAACCCTAAAGTAATAAGAATCATCTAAGAATGTTAACAATGTGAGCTGAATATTTGTAAGACAAGGTATTTAGAAAAAGTATACGGCGTCTGACTTGGTCCTTGATCATGTTTGCAGTGTGTTGAGCTAGGACCCAATGATTTTTGAAAAGGAGTTGATTTCTCGCATACTAGATAAAGTAGATGGTTGTTGCCTGGATTGCATATGTGATCTGCTTGTGTGCTCTGGGGGCTTTGTATCTGGTCAAGATGGTGGGCATGTCCGCAAGTGTGGAGCTAATGGGGAGGGGCCACCAATGCATAAGAGTGGACCACACTTCCGTGTTATAAGGACAGACAGTGAAGAGATGAGCATCATCTTCCTCTGCTGAATTGCAGAAAATACAGTGAAGGTCAGGTTACTTAATGAACCTATTCAGCCTCTTCTTTGTGGGTAGTCTGTGCTGCACATAAACCCAAGTAATGAAAGCATGACGAGGTATGGATGCCCTGGCCCATACCAACCTGTCCCATGGTATTTTGGTGCCATCGATGAGCCATTAGTACCCTTTGCTTACTTTATAAGCCTTCGCCCCTTGGAAGTTCCACTCAAAAGGGTTGGAGCATCTAGCCTTGAAGATTTCTTTGGTGGAGCATATCTTTTTCCATGTCCAGCTGCTATCAGGGGCTGGGGCATAGTCCCACAAGTTTTTGTTTTTTATGTATCTGCCATGAACCCGTTTCACCCAAAGCACATCTTTTTTGGTAGCTATGGCCCATACTAGTTTTGCGATTGTAGCTTTATTCCAGGCTTCATTGTCCTTTATCCCAAGTCCTCCATGCCTTTTGGCTTTGCACGTGTTGGCCCATGAGATGTGAGGCACCTTAGTGTGGTCTTCTGTACCACTCCATAGATAGTTTTAGTAGATGGATGTTATTTTCTCCAGCACCATCTTGGGAAGAAGAAAGATAGAGGCCCAGTTGTTGAACATTTCGAAGATAACTCCGTTGATGAACATTGCTCTTCCCGTGAAAGAGAGGATCCTAGTGGCCCAAATATGAACATGGGTTGTTATTTTTTCCACTAAGGCGCTGCATTCCAGTTTGGTAAGGTGACTAGCTGTGATGGGGATGCCTAGATATTTCATGGGGAGTGTGCCCTCTTGAAAACTGGCTGCTTGAAGACATTAAGAGTGTAACTCTAGATAACATCCTCCCAGAAAAAGTTGGGATTTATGTAGATTTGCTTCCAGTCCTACACACTAGGAGAAACTAGCGAGGGCATCTTTTATGATCTGTATGGTGGGAACAGTAGCCTTGTCAAATAGGATGAGATCATCCGCAAACATGAGATGTGTGAGCTTGAGCTTCTTGCAGAAGGGGTGAAATTTGAAATTGGCGTGTGAACTAACCCTCCGCATAATCCTGGAGAAATATTCCATTGCTAGCACAAAAAGAAGCAGAGATAAGGGATCACCTTGCCAGAGGCCTCTATGACCCATAAAACTTCCGTGAATGCAGCCATTGAGATGTAGGTGACATTCAACGTTAGAGACACAAGCCATAATCCATTTAATGTATGCTTCAGCGAAATGCATAGCTCCTAACAGTTCTTCAAGGAAACTCCAGTGGACTGAGTCAAACACTTTCTTTAGATCAACCTTCAACATGCATCTGGGAGAAATGTGTTTCCTTTGGTAGCCCCTTGCTATATCTTGGCATATAAGCACATTGTATATAATTTCATGACCCTCTACGAAGGCCCCCGGCAATGATTGATAAGGCTTGGCAGGATCTCCTTGAGATGCGCACTTAGCAATTTGGATATAACTTTGTACAGGACATTGCAACACGAAATAGGGCGGAAATCTGATGCGGATTGAAGATGTGCCACTTTCGGGAGCAAAATTAGCTTCGTGGCGCTCAGATAGAGGGGCATGTAACCTGTTTTGAGAAAATTTCTGACAACTTCACATACCATTGGGCCTGTAGAATTCAAAGTGGTTTTGAAAAAACCACTGCTAAAACCATCCGGGCCCGGTGATTTATGGTTAGGGATGGAGAACATAGCATCTTTTATATCCTTATCACTGAAGGGCTTGCAGAGATCCATCTGTTGCTCTGGGGCTAAGATCTCTCCTTGTGAGATAATGTCCAGGTCAACATGATGCCGCTGGAATTGGGAATGGCCCAAAAGGTCCTTATAAAAGGAAATCAACACATCACCAACTTGATCGAATCCTTGGACTTCGGTACCATTAGCATCCTGGATAGCATAGATGTAGGTGGCCAATTTTCTTTGCTTCGCTCTTGCAAAGAAGAATCTCGTGCAATCATCCCATACTTAATCCAATCAAGTTTGCATTGCTGTCTAAGGAGAGCGAGAGTAGAGGGGAGGATGGTGATGTACTTGTTTCTGGCCTCTTGTTCCCTAATTTTTAAGGAAGCAATTTTCTAGAGAGCTGTGTAAATCTTGCTGCATTTGAAGTAGGGCATTATGAGCAATCTCTTGTTGCATTTTGAGGTCAGCAAAGTCACTGTGATTCAGCTGTTTAAGCTGACGCCTTAGCTGGGCCAGGTAGTCCCAGACTTGCTGCATCATGGTAGGGCTGTTAGGATCAAGTAGATTATCTGAGACGATGCCCTAAAAATCCTTATGAGAGCTCCACATATCACAGAACTGAAATTTTGAGAGCAATTTTGGAGACTCGTGGAACTAGATGAGGATTGGGGTGTGGTCCGATAGCCCAGGGGGAACATATTTGGCTAGTGTATAGTCAAACGCTTCATACCATAAGCTGTTGATAAAAACCCTATCAATTTTACTCCAAAGGGTTTTGTTTGTCCAGGTGAAGAAAGCTCCTAAACTTGGCATTTCTAGCACTTTACAATTGGCCATGAAACTGGAGAGTTCTTAAATATCATGGTCTGCCATTTCGTTTCCTCCAAAACGGTCTTCCTTGGACAATATAGTATTAAAATCCCCAAGGAGGCACCAAGCCCCCAATACACTCTGATAAATTTGCTATAATGCTTCCTATAGTGGTTGCCTCTGTTGCTCATGGTTGTAGCCATAAATAAAAGTTATATGGAAGTGCTTGTTTGTGGTAAGCTGGGTAGCTGCGCAAAGAATGAATTGATCGGACATCCTTAAGATAGTGACGGTGTATAAACTGGGTTTCCACGCTACCCAAATCCTCCCATTAGAAATGAAAAAATTGCACGCCCAGTTCCAACCATTGAAGATATTCGATGCTATTTTATCCACTTTCTGGCTCTTTATTTTGGTCTCTAATAAACCAATCAGGCCTACGTTATGAAGCTGCAAAAAGAGTTTTAAGTCTTCTTGCTTGTTCGGCCAGTTGAGGCCATGCACGTTCCAACTAGCAATGTGTGCCATGTGGGAGAGTGGAATTTGGATCTTCCCTTTGCAACAAGACCAGATTGGGGACATCATTCAGGGCATTGAAACTGTTATGATGAAGAGCCAGTGAGGGTGCTGCAGTTTCAGAGAGCCTCGAAGGCGATGCGCCTTTGGTAACAAGTATAAAATCTCCAGGTTGGGAGTGTATAGGCACGGCTACACGATCCGTCTTTGCATGGCTACTTGGGATTTCGGTATTTTGGTCATTTGGAGCATTTACGGGGGCAATTAATGGGGTGGGGTTTGTAGGTGTCTGGGGCTTTTGAATTTTCCTCCATTCAGTACGGATGACCTCCTTTTTCTTGCAAACATCCACAGAATGTCCTAGCATTGCACAATGCGTGCATTTGGTAGGTAACCATTCAGATGTAACTTGTTGGCGAATCAGAACATCTTCATCATTGAAGAAATCGATATGATCTAGGAATGGCCCATCAATGGGCATTTGGATCAAGAGCCTTGTGTACCGAAGAACTTGCTTATCTTTCGTGAACTCGTCGGTTTTAATGGGGATTCCTAGGACGCTGCCAATCTTGCTCAAACTCTCAATTCCCTAATATTTGATATCGAGTGCAGGGAGCTGAATCCAGAGGGGCAATGAATAGATTGATTCTGTTTGCAGGTCCATTGTGGGCGTTCAGCCCTTGACCAGCAGGGTCTTGCTATCAAAGAAGAAGAAACCCCATCTCTCAACTGATAATTTGTCCTGGAGGTTGGCGAATCGAACCAGGAAGATCCCTTTGCGTACATAGAGGATCTTGTCAATGTCAAAATTTTCCCATATACGCTTCAGAAAACCCTTCATATCCTCAAGAGGGGGGTTGGCCCCCAAAACAGTACACAGTACCGAATTTTGCCAGTAAAGCACTTCGTTCTCAACATCAGATTTCACTAGTTTGGCGCTTTTGATTCCATTAATAAGCTCAGTACGAACAAGGTTGAGTTTTGTACCTTCATTTGGATCCACTAGTTGGGTGAATGAACTTTGAATTTGTGAAGGTGTAGGTGGGTCAGACTTTGCTGTCGAGTTGCACATTGGTTGGGCGTTATTTTGACTTGGAGTCGGCACCTCAAGCGACGAATGGCCAGCCGTGTTCGTCACAAGTCTTCCCCTCCTGCCTCCATTAGCTGTGAGTTCTACAGAAACAGGCCTTGGCGAAGTTGGGTTTGAGCCTGTGTTCTGCGCCTGGCCATTTGAAAGGACGCCAGGAGTCGGTCAACGGCCGGCTACGGGAGGGCTTTCAGCTGGGTTAATGGCGGTGCGAGCAGAACTGCTTTGACCCTGATTTTCTGGGATCGATAGAGTAGTTGATAACCCAGGGTGAGCTTCAGCAGCTACGATTTGTTGTTCTAGGCATGATTTCGCTGCTGACAATTGATCATC